>OX639994.1:74820298-75162732 GCA_951828415.1 Anomoia purmunda | reverse complement strand
TTGTTCGATGTGTGTCCAAGCTTGGTAGAGTTTTGGTAAATAATTTTGACCATATATCTTTTTCTTCTAAAGTGGGCGATGCCCCACCCATTTCCTAAAATGAAAACTTACACATGTATTCTTTTTCCCATTCCTATGTATCGGATTTGACCAAATTATCTCTTTACTGGTTACTCACAAATCGCACTCTTGATCTTCTCAAAACATTGTAATGTGGGCGTGTTTATTATCCGAGTTTGCCCATTAATAAGTTTTGTTGAGATAGCTTAATATTTGCTCTAGTAATACGTTGCACGGACGGTCGAACGGATCATTAACTTTTCCTTATAACTTTTCCTAATTTTTCTCAATCTTAACTCTATTTTGCTATTACACTATGCTACTGGGAAAGTTGTTGAACAAATTAATTGAAAAATTTCTGTGTCGTTTTATGTTTTCCTAACCATTTGACGACTACCGGGATACTGCTGTCTCGTATATGAACCCAATAACAAAATAATTAGTGTACCTTTAAGGGGTTCTCAGTTTTTGTTATTCACTTCCAGTCTTCTTTTCCTCTAAAAAGAGTAGATATTAATGTACAAAATATATTGATGTAATTCGTCTACAAAAGTGTTAATTTAGCTTCGAGCGAAAACTATTCGAATCCTAAAAAATGGATATATCGGGTCTTGCAATTGGAATGCTACAAAAGTTTTTTTAAATAAAACAAAAACGGTTTGGGATATGAATTAAATTCTTTATTTCTGTGAAAGTACATTCGCTGCCATTATGTATGGAACTCGATTTCTTTTGCATTAGCACCACGGGCACGTTTGCAGAAGTCCAGACGCTGAACCCAATTCGACGGTTTTCAAGCATAAATCGGCCGATACTGCTGCAATTTCACATTCGATATTCTTACGAAGTTCATCAATCGTCGCCAGAAATGACGATGACCATAAATTGGACGTAGCGCTCTTAAAGTTGAGGCCATTGACTCCGAATTTCGGTAGTAAATTTTTATACATAATTTCGACTCGTTGTTGGATCTTATATCTTTCCATGACGAAATGGCAAACCTTACTGAAGAGAAATGTGAAAAAAGCGGGAAAAAATATAGCATCATTTGCTGTCACTATCGGTCTACTTTTGTGGCGTCCATATTGCAAGACCCTTTATAAAACTGATATCACCGTAGTAGAGAAGGAGATGAGAGACGACGCAAAGGTTTGTGTGGAATTTGTGGGTGTGCGTATCACACTTCATCTCCATTTTCACACCCAGCACTGAACGCTCAATAACATTAGCTTGACGGAGAAAAAGGACGATGAGATCAAAGGGGAATCCTCCGAGCTCCTGAAAGTAGTGTATGAGAGCAGGCCCCCGCAACGATGTAAGAACTCTGTTTGGCGTCTTCAATGTCGGAAGATATAACTTTAATGACAATACCTACCTTGCCGCATTTAAGATGCGCATGTACAGAAAAAGATGTGAGGTTAAAGTCCGACGTTGATTCCATCATTACCATTGTCTCCACTATTCGGCGTCGCAAAGACAAAAAGGTCCAAATATCTTTCGGATAGCCTTTCTTTCGAACACCTCAAGGGCCATCGCAATCAATGTTGACAGCAACCATATAGAAAGATTGTGGGTCGCCGAGGGAGGAATTTTTTACGCAGTTGGTTACTTAGCTTTAAATAATACTTGTTGGCAAGAGGCACACGTTTCTGCAACAAGTTTGTCAGAATGGCATACTAGTGAACAATACTCACGGTCTCCACTGTCATATAGTGCCCTCTGATGAGAATTTGGTTAGCGTAAAAAGCGTGCAATAGAGATTGGGAACACCGACTCCACATCTATCTCAACACCTCAATGTTTCACGCACGATTTTTGCCATGAACTCGCGTTTTTACAGATACCTCTCATTAAACGCTTACAATGTCCAAATGACTTAGCGCTTTAAGTCGCCATCAGCTTCACTATTAGTTCTTGCAAACTGGCACGCCATGACCCACAGTCCATTCCCCAATTATCTCTTTCGTTACAATTTCGGATAAACAATTGAGTATCGAGCAAGCTATTGGTAAGATAGGGCCATAACCTGTCACCAGATATTTGGAAAACTAATGGGATGCGCTACTCCGAAGCTTTTTTTTGTAAAAAAAGAAACCCCTAAATATAGATATGGATCACCCTTTATTTTATTTTCCATAAGAAAATAAGGCAATATTTTAAACCTGCATATTTCTGAGCTAAAAATGCAGTAATAAATTAATGACCCTTTTATTTTTATATTCATAAAAGTTATGAAACATTCGGCAGAGCTGAATCGAAACTTTCTTTATTTGTTTGTATTAGTTTTCTAACATTTTCACTATCAACCGTTCGAATCTAACGGCTTACACAAGATGTTTTTGCTCGCAATAAATTTCTCATTTGTTATGGGCGCCTGCAATTGTCATTGCTGACAGTTTCAACTTCTGGCAGAGATCCCTTACTTATAGCATTTTCATAGTACCTAAGCATCAACATACAAACATACATACATATGTACATATGAAAAAATATGCGTCTTTACATATCCCTTTAAGAGCACAGCGTTTGTGGTACGTAGACGTAGTAAATATATATGTACGAGTACGTAGCTGCTAAGCCTCATCTATACAGATTTGGACGCATGACATATGGTTAGCTTGACAGCCACAAAATACTTATTCTAACTCTCAGTTTTCTTTCTTCTACGGTATTACTATGGTAGTCCTGCCATTTACACTTTTTCACTTCTTCATTCTGTTTCAAATTTTCTTATGTTTGGCTTTGCTCCTCAACTACTCAGTACGTCTATGACTGTTGGCCAGCTTTGGTTTTTTTTTTCGCTCACATATGCTTCGATTTCCATTAGAATGCATCTGTGGCAATGTAATGCAATATTTTAATTTGAAATTTGCATTTTATTTTGTGTGAAATATAGAGGGAAGAGAGCGATGTTTGGCGAAAGAGCCAATTGAGCAAAGTGTGGCTTCTCGTATTGCACTGAATGCACTTGAGTGCACTTTCACATAAAATAAAATAGTAATGGATGCACTTCTAATCCATTCCATATGTCTGCGTATGCGTGTGTGTGCAATCGAGCGAGTGTATCGGATTGCATTTCAACTGTTGCTGCTGCTGCTGCTGCTTTTAGCAAATGTCATGCTTTTAAATGCTGACTTCTCTAGGCGCTCTTCTTGTGGTCTCTACAGTTCACACTTTCTGCTCCTTCACATCTCTTATCTTTCCACTTCACTCTTGTCCAACACATTCAGGAACTTTTGGCATTTTATTTTCTCACTTCTCATATATCTTGCTTTTAATTACTTCAATTTGTATTTGTATCCGAATTTTTCATATAATTTATTTGCTTAGTATTTAGAATAATTGAATTTATTGATTTTCGACTACAATTTATTGAAATTTATTTCCCGTTTCCGGTTATGCAACTACGCACGTATGGTGTGCGAAGTAGTTGGTTATTTTATTTTGGTTTCTGTTGAAATAAATCTTTTCAGAAATGAAAAAGCTTTCACATAGTTGTGTAAATGCAATGCTTTGATATATGTGCAGCATATTGTATGGCCAGAAATTTTTTTCATGCCTCGCTTTTCTCAATTTATGCTCAGTACCTCTACTAGACATAAATAGATATTTCCTTTATTAGAACACAGCCTATGTCAACTATGGAGGCAGAAGATAAAGTAATCAGTAAATTTTATTTGCCAACAACTTATCGAAATTCGAATGCAGTTTTTGTAGTCTGTTAGATAACTCGATGGGCAATCTGCTGGCTTCTTTTTGTGTAAAATATATTTGTGTACTTATTGGTGTTTTGTTTATTTGACAGCACTCTTTAAGTCGATGTTTCTAAGTAAGTAAATGAAAAATCGCTGGTATGGAAATTTGTTTGTTTTTAGGTGCACATAAATATACTGGCAAAAGCAGGGAAATTAATATATGATAATAAAAAAATTTTGAAAACTATTGAATGAAATATGCAAATACGTAAGTACTATTGTATTTTGAAAAACTTAGATGATAGTAGTACAAATAGATAATTCCAAACTACTATGAAAACTATTATATGCATATTTAACACCCCTTTACTCCACATTTCAAATTTTTTGTGCGGTTTAAGTTCCATAAGATAAAGAAATAAAATGCTCTTTCCGATGTGTACTGCAAAAATGCCTTACAGTTAATTTCAGGAAGAAAAAGAATTCCATTTTCTGTTTAAAAATATGCTCTTGCTCATTATTACAGAAACCTGTGTTCTCCACATTAATATTCTTATCTTACAATATACACTAACTCAGTCAATTGGACTCCAAATACTTCCCTTATACTGTCCTTGGGCTCGAAAATTAATACAGTTTTTTTTTAAATAAATAAATAAATTAGGTCAAAAATAAAATATGTACACATGTACACGTCTCAAGTGTCCAATTTTTTAAATTTTCTTATATAGTACATCATGGCGACGTACAACTGTTACCTTTTTCAAAGTCCAAATGAGCAAATCGCATCAAGCGTAGTATTCCAATTTGTTTTGTGTTTTTATAGCATTACTGGGGAAATACAAATGGAGTACGAGGGCAATATGAAAAATCCATGCAAAATTTATCAGGCGTCTCCACTAAAACAAATTGGTACTACCGTATAAGAGTATCAACTTTCAAACCATTAAATAAGCATCGACTGTTATTTATAGAGCTTGAGGCCAGATTTGTATAAGGCAATAATATGAGAGAACAAGAATCTTTCAAAGTTGTAGAAGTGATAGCTGCTATTTCGGAGATCACAATTTTATTTATTTTAGTGATTTTATGCGAAGAGGTGAGCTGTTTCATTGGGCGGATTTGAAGTTTTATCTTTCAAAATAAAATTGAAGGCATATTAGAGCTCGATTTTCAAGATTTAATAAAACTTCAGAAAGCTTTTGGATTTGATTTCATACTGATGTCGAAATTCTGCATACAGTTCTTGTATATAAATTTATCCAAATAATTATATTTCTTCGCATATTTTCTGAAGATAGACATAATCTTTGATTTTTTTGAATTCTCCAAAAAAATTGTTTCTTAACTTTCTTCAAGTATTTGGTATGCCATGGAATTTTATATTGCTTGTTTTTATTTACGGGGATATTAGTGAGGGCAATTTTAAAAATTGTTTGGTTTAAAAATGTTAAAGCAAATAAAGTCATGCAAATAAAGCAAAATGTTAAATTTTGGATTTAAAAATGTATTTGCTGCATCGTGTCATTTATGTGGCAGAGCACGAATTTATTTCCAGCGAGATTCTGCTCTAGCTCACAGATCTAGAATTGTTCAGAGCTGGTACAGAAACGATCTTACGGATTTTAATTTGTGATATGAATGGTCGGTCGTCCTCTTCCCAGCATCTGAATCCATTGGATTATTGCATATGGGGCTACTTGTTGAACAAAATGAAGAACATAAAAACTTTGGAGCTGGAGCAATTCCAATGACAAAGCGATAAAATACCAGACGAAACCCTGTGTTGGTTTACGAAACATTTGGAGCTGACAGAAAAGAAAAAGGGCGAAAATTTCGAAATTGATGATTGAGAATAGGATAACAGTAGTGACAAAATAAGAATAAAATATTTTCTTTTAACAATCACAATAACTCATTTATTTTCCAAGTTATTTTACTGTTATTAGTTACCAAGCTGTAAATTTCCATTAATTTTTCACAGTTCCGAACATAAGAACTGCATTCGTTATATGAAAAAAAAAGATTCGAAACACAAATATTTAAAAAATCGTCAACTTGAGGCCTGCAGAATATGCTAATATTAAATGGAGGAGAAAACTGCATACTCAACAGCTATCTAATAAAATAATGAACAACAGCTTTCTAATAAAATAATGAAATAAAATTGAAATTAAAAGGTTCGAAAGGTTTGATGAAATGAACTTTTATAAATTTTGTACAGAGTTTGAAATTTTGAGTTATATTCTATTTGTTATACAACGAACTAAGTGTAGTGTTAAAAAACCGCTCACATCCAAAACCGGTCTCGACTCGGTTGGTAATGCCTTACAACTGACTGGACTTTTTTAATCAAAGCTTCTCCTGAAAACTTTCTGTTTTTCAGAGACCACGAAAGCTGCTTCTTGCTTATGTCTATGGCTTTGTGATATTTAGGCGAATACCAAGCTAGTTCCTGAACGTTTCGAATGAGTCACGAGCACATTGGATTCCCACAATTAAATCTACAGTATTACTACATCTATGCATGTATTTAAAATTTTTATTCGAGCCATGTTTTCTCATATAAAATAGTAGAGAGTATGCCTGTAAGTATGTAAATAAATAAATATGTACGTCTATATATATTCACACGTAATTACATATGCTAGTGATTACAATATTAATTTCTAAGTTCAATATCTCTACACATGTAAGTATGTATGTATGTATGTATGTTTGGGGGGGGATGAATAATGCATGCCATTGCAGTCAGAGTTAAAACAAAATCAAAAATGTCACTTTTCAATGAGAGAACAAATAAAACGAATAATAAATGAAATGGAAATATTCACTATGATATTTGTATGCTAGCGGAGTCATTCATCACGTAAAGTGATATTAACTATGGGTTTTTTTAACTGGACTTCACATAACAAACAAAATATACTTATTATATGCCATTATGCAGTTCTGTAAAAATAGTTTTACAATGCATAATATAGGTTGCTAGCGTGACGAAATTTGTGGTAGTAAATGAAGCTGCATGTTTTTGTAAAAAAAAAAAACAATAATTCACATTTACAGGGTCTTTCAACAAAAATGGATGGAAGCGTGAATTGTCATATTAATGAGAAGTTGCATTCATCCCAAACCAATTAAATTTAAAAGGGGAAATTTCGAGCATTCGAGGTGTGGAAATTGGCATTTGTGTTAAAAAAGCAAGGGGAGAAAAACCAGATTTTTAAAGTTTCGAATAAATTCTTGTTTTTCACCAGCAAATACAACAAGAACTATAACGAAATAAAAAAAAAATTGAAATTTATGACCTAAAAGATAATTTAGATTTGTATCGAGTTCCATTGTCGCAGTGCTCATTTATAGGTTACGGCAACGAAAATAAGTTTTTGGCATGGTTGACTTAATAAGGCTGCCGTTAGTATGAGTATCTGGTACACATTATTTCATCTACATTGTTTTAAAAATAGAAAGTTTTCTGATATATAACGAAATACTCTTGGCCAACGTACTGAAGTAGTGAAAGCTTACAAAGTCCCATGTGAATGAAATATTTCATCAAATGCATGCCGACAGACTCATTTGAAAAATAATTGCTTCTTCAGAAATAAACGGAAACTTATGAAAATGATTTTTGTTTTAAAAAATAAAAAGAGAAATGACCTGCGTTTTCCCAAGCTGTGAAAGTCCACAAGGTGAATTCATATTAAGTGGAGTTACTATAGCAGTCGATTGGATTTTTTTTATTCGACTTACATATATTTCGTGTTTTTTTTGCGTATGAGCTTTCAAAAGCCGTAAAAGCAAAAACTAAATGCATTTAAATTTTCACAACCCTTATGCAAAAGCAAAAAAAAAAAATAGATTGGAATTTTGTAGTTGTTCGTTTTATTTTTTACTGATTACATTTTGAATATTTGTAATACTTAGAAAACGAAAAAAAAAATTTTAAATTTGAAATCTTATAACATTAGTATAAATACGATAAAGAAAATACTCGGTATTATTGTTTTATTATTATCAAAGTGGCAAGGCTGTTGATAATACTCACAATTTATGAAACTTCTGTAAATTGTATTATTCGTCAAAATTTATTTACTGAAACTACCGTTTGGTATGCCCCATGGTTTATATCTTCTCCGTTAACTAAATTAAGGCTTATTTCTAAATATAGTGTTTTGGAAGGCAATACAAAAATTTAAATCAGAAGTAATTTGTTCGTTGTGAGTCTTTACTTTGAAGTATTTCGAGCGTCGCGTAAGTTGTCTTTCGATTTTTTTGCTTTATGAACCTTAGCAGTGATCGCTTCGGTATTCTAGTCGAAGAAATTGGAAATGATTAGTCTTTCCACTTTGTGTGACTGTCGACAAAATTCGTAGGAGGTCTTCCACGTCCTCGCTTTATTGGATACGGATAATTTAATTTAATTTATTGTTGATTTAATAGTTCCATGCTGTAAAGCATTCCACTGTTAATTTAGCTTCTGGTCTAACCAATCTGTATTCTCCCGCATTCTATAAGGTTACCTCCACTTTTCTTTCAACCTGGTGCAGACAAAAATTCTTATTTTGGGTTTTTCCAAGTAGCTTAATTCCAATTTTCCCATTTAATTTATTTAATACGAGTCCAGCTTCTTGATGTGAATTCATTTCCGCGCAAGTAGCTCTATATCATGGCACTTGTGAATCACCATAGAAACCCAAAAACAATATACAGAATTTTAACTAAAGTGAGTTTTGCAATCTTCTTCAGCTCCATAAATAAAATGTTCATTCTCAAAATCAAGTGCACAAATTTTTGAAGAGCTTGTGACCGTCTCGCGTACATCCCAATTTTGTCGTTCAATGTCATTATGTATGTATATGGAACCAATCAAGGCGAATTCACATCAGGTGGTGTTGTAAGTACAAAAACAAAAAATTACATCTACACAATATACGCACAATGACAGTATGATTTACAACAAACACATCATTTTGACTTAACGTTCACCAAGCGAATTCAATCAGCTGCTTGATCAACTTCACCTTCGGATTGGAATCAATTAGCTGAATTTAATCTACAAAAAGTTTTTGATTTCATATATTTTGGTTGGGTTGTTCTTTTCACAAAATGTCTAAGTTTTAAAACTGAAAATCAATATTTCATTTAATAGCTAACAATTTCGATTACATACACACTTCATACACTTTGACGAAGTCCAGTTCGCTGGAAGGGTGTAATATGTCAATAAAGCAAAAACTGGAATTAAATGGATTTGAATTTTGACTTCATATATGTATGTATACAAACAGGCATACATGATATCTGTGTAAATAGAAGAGTTGGCGCGGCTTGGAATCTAGTCCATTCTAACCGCCTAGGCATCGCGACTTTGAAATTAGTGCTTTCACAAGACTAGGTAAAAGTCAATACAAAAAACAGATCAGGACGAAATACTTGACGGTAGTAACGGAGGAATAGTGCTTAGTTTGGGTTCAAGTCCCACACTATGGTTTTTGGGAGGTTTGGCTTTGCTTCCTTGTTAAAAGAAAACGTGTGAGTGATTACAAAGCAAGAATAAAGATTGCATATTTATTTAAATTTCTGCACCCGAGTGCACTGTTGAACACGAAAATGAATTTCATTTGTTTTTGCAAAGAAGTAGCTGTCGCGGTCCTTTTGTAGTTATTGCCATAAAACACAAAAGTAGCACATAAAACTTATCTTCTATGGATACCATTCAAAAAATAAACTCAACTATAACTAAATCAGGATATTACTTTTTGAGTTTATAAAAATGTAAATGTTTTGGAAAACAAAATTTGCATAATTTTATGGTTAATTCAGATCAGTTTTTGGAATTGCGATTAGTAGAACAGTATTGCAAACAATTTGAGAAAAAGTCAACCTATGTTGGGACATATTTATGAAAAACTTTTAGCACCCTTTATCTCAAAATATAGACATGATCGAAAGTGAAATGTGATATTACATCAAATGTCCATTCTGTTTGTTGCACCGTGAAGTGAAACTTTTTGGCAGATTTTCAACTGAATGTAGTAAAAATTTAAAAAGCCCGTTTTTATTTAAAATGTAATAACTTTTAATTTTCGTGCCCAATTTGCGTAATGAAATTATGTATTTTATTAAATACATTTTCAATAATTTTTTCTTTAAAGTTACCCACTAAATGAATACAAATGAACAATTTTCGAAAAAGCACGAAAATGCTCTTATTTTGAGCATTACACAATAAATATATCTGCCTAAAGGAAGATTTAAAACGGTAACCTATAGTTACTTGCCAAGAATGATAGAATACATCCGCGGATCACTAGCCCTCTCTTTGTCGATTTGACAATATCCACGAGTTCGCTGACGAAATAAAATCAACTTACTTTTATTTTCTTGCATGTATAAAAAAAAAATTAAAAAAAAAACTTGCCAAGGTTCTTCTTCCTCCTCGTTTTTAGAATTATTTTGTTGCTATCTCATGCTCTGGCTATTATTACGTCACTATCAGTTGCTCTCAGTGCGGAAGACACAATAATGTTTTCTATCATTCTTGGTTAGTTGTATGTGCTATTCTTGATTTTTGTAGCAATAAATGCAAAAATACCTCGAAAATAAGGTATTTTTTTTCTATATCTCGAAAATGCTTCTTTGGAAAAATAAATGAAATCATTTTCGTGTTCGGCGACTGAAAATTAATCTAAAAACCATTTTTTAATGAAGTTCGTTTTTCGTGTAAACGAGGAACTAAACGAGTTAAATTTTTTTCATACCTTTGCACGTACCTTGCACTTTTCGAAACTTTTGCCGGCATATCGCTTGCTGTAAAGAAATTTGAGCACTCTTCGCATTTATTATAATCAATGATGTAGTTGATTCCCCTCAATTTCAGAAAAAAATAAAATTAACATTCCTTAGCGAAACTTATGCAATCTCTTGCAATTTTACAGGGTCAATTATAAAACCAAATATAAGTAAACTTAATTTAATACAGGTATAACAACCTTGATCTTTGTAAAAATTGTAGTTAACATATTTGGGATGTAAGTTTTTAGACTTTATATTTTTGCATGTAAATTATTTATCAAGCGTAATTTTTTCAAAGTCTGTCGAATTGGAGTTAAAGGGTTAAAAGAAAATTACATTTAAATATTACTTTATGCAGACTTCAGAAAACAGAAATCCGCTAGAAGTCGATTTACACATTAATTTTAAAATTTAAAACAAATCAACTGAATTTGCCAGTAGACTCTTTAACTCTTTCACTCTCTAACTTTAGAGACAATTTTGATTCCATACTAAAATTTGAACACAATCAATAGGTATTAATAAACTTTGCTCTTAAATCCATTTTAAATTTAGATTCAAAAAAATTTTAGTTAAACTTTGGGGTGTAATTTCATAAGTTCTCGGTAAGTAATTCTCTTTTCCAACATTCTACATCAACCAAATATATTTGGTGAATTATTCAACAGTGTAGCATGACAGTGACATTTTTTTTTAAGTAACAAGAGGTGAGCGAATCCCAAGACATTATTCGCGTTGTACTCACTGCCAGGTTATACCATTTTTGCAATTCCTCGCTATTTCAAGATATATTTCACTTAGTCATTAACTGCAATAAAAAGTCGAAAAAGTATGTGAGTGCATAAAGATATTATGATTTTTTATTTAAATAATTTTACATATACTCTGTGTATACGAAAAAGATAAGTAAATTCATAAAATTAGCCAATGCAATCCGCTAATTATATCAACGAATTAGCAGAGCAAAATAAAAAAGCGGAAAAAATCCGCATATGTATGTACATATAATAATATTTGAAACTAATCAGCATTCAGCACTTAGCACTGCCAATCATATTGCCCTTCCGCTACCCGCAATCGTCACGAATTCCACACTAGAACAAAGATGCGCGCGCAGTTCATGCGATAGCAGCCGAGTCAGTCGATGGCTCACACGCTATGCGCTGAAGCAAAACGCTTGCTCATTCGTTCGTTTCATCGTCAGTTTAAACTTGCCATTCACCGTAAAAACACTCAACAGGCAGGCGCAAAAACAAGTTCGCGTGCTAAAATTTTCAGTTTCAAATCGCTATGGCATCGCAAGCGAATTTCAATAGCCGCAAAGTAGTTAAACTGCTTTTTATTTTTGTAATCTACGCATGTGCGTTGAAATTTTGTGATGCGTTGTCGCTTAACAAGAATGACAAACACACTCGCGTCAAACGTATAGTGGGTGGGCGTCAATCGAAAGCACCGCCACCCGACGATCCGGTTGTGTTTACGCGCACTTTCAATCGGGATGCGCGTGTCGAAGGTTTTCGTAATGAACGCACTGGAATCTATTCATTTCTGGGCATGTATTATGCAGAGCCCCCGATCGGCTTATTGCGTTATGCGCGCCCAGTTTACAAGCGCATGGCAGGCGACATTAATGCCACACGTCATGGACCACCCTGTATACAACCCGATCCGTACGATACACGTCGCGTAGTGGGAGCTGAGAATTGTTTGCTATTGAATGTTTATACCCCTCGTATGCCGGATGAAACTACCGGTCTGCCGGTTTATGTGTGGATACATCCGGGCGGTTTTCGTTATGGCTCAGCAGCGCAATATGACGCGACACCAATGGCACAGCAAGGCGTGATTGTCGTAGCGCCACAATATCGGCTAGGCTCCTTGGGTATTATGGGCGATGGCACCAAAGAGTTTGATGGCAATTTGGCAATTTTCGATATGGCCGCAGCGCTGCGGTGGGTGACCGACTACATACATCACTTTGGCGGCGATCCGAAGCAAGTCAAGGCCATTGGGCATGGCTCTGGTGCAGCGAGCGCTATGTATTTGTCGATGTCACGTTCGGCACGCAGTGCGGGTGATGTATCGGGTGTGGTGGCGATGTCGGGCACAGCACTATCGCAGTATGCTACAGATAAGGAACCGGTACAGAGTGTGGAGGAAGTAGCGGGCATTAACGGCTGTCCCACCACAAATGAGTTGGAGATTGTTCGGTGCCTGAGAGAGGTATGTACGGACGTACTCGTATATTGTTTTGCATGTGTGTATGTGTGTTTTAGTTGGAAGATATGAGACAATAAAGAAGAAGAAAGTGTAACTAACAAAGGAGTTTAAGTAGTATATCATTGTGGTTACTAACTTTTCAAAGTAAATTGTGTTTATCTAGCGAGAAAATGAGTTTATTTTAAACTCCAAAGAAAAAGTACGAACTTCAACTAAGCGAGTATCTTAATTTGTTTAAGAATTTTCTTAATTTCATTGCTGTCGAACTTCATGCAAAAAAGGAAATACAAACGTTATAAAATCCTCTTCCATTAATATATAAATTCGAAAAGCTTGAACTCTCGTTTTTTTTTTATTTTGATAATTTTTATTTGAAGTTACTAGCTTAGTTTTAACGCTTCATGGTAAATTTTATAAATAGCTACAATAATAAGGTTCAAAGCAAAAAGAAACCAGATTTTAAAAGACAACAATCTTCACAAATTTTGTGCTCGTCCCACCAGTCACAATTTGGCATATTTTTACAATATCACAATCAGTTATAATGAAAATGGAAACGTATAGTAAATATTTTACAAAACAAATAAAATTTAGACAGCCCAGTACTCACCGCTGAAGGACTGGTATCGCCGGCCAAGTTGGAAAGGGTGGTAAACTTCTATAGGGCATGCTGCAGAATGCGGGATCCAAAATCAGAGTACTTCTACGATGAATTAATGAAGTTGTGAGTTATAGCCCGCTGTAATGGGGTACAGCAAAAGTGGTATTACTACCAGGCCCGAAGGTCTACTGGCCTATCAGCCTAAAACTAGAACTTCACACCTATTTTGTTTTTCATGGTTTACAGGCATCTCAGACTTTAGAATTGGCAACTCCACGCGATGGTTTACAAAAATTATATTTCTTTTAAGTAAATAAAATTAAACAATTGAAAAAAAACATCATTTCTCGTACGTTGGACCAAGTCAAGTAACATATCGACTAAAGATGGGAATTCGATGAGAATTAATCTACTTCTTTCAAACGGTCTTATGGCCATATTATGGACTTATTTCTATTCCTCTTTATTCCCCGAATTAGGCAATCTGAGCAATTCCGAGAGACTGTGGAGCAACTTTTTTCTCAATTATTCACTGTGGAATAACGGCGAATAACTCTCCGGTCGATGAATAAATATTTATTTGGAGAACGAAGAAGGGAAATGACATTCCGAGTGTCAGAATAATACAAATACTTTAGATTTGTGATTTTGTGTGTTATGAACAATAATAATTATGAGAAAAAGTCGCGGGTCTCACGAGCGCCGATGTAAACGAATTTCTCGGTTGGAAAGACGTTGTGTTTCGTGAGCGAACTTGTCGAAGACGGTCACAATGGCACTTTGAATCAGGCGACATATGGGTGGTCGCCGGAGCAACGGGTCTAGGAAAATCGAAATTCTCTAGGATCGATTTTGTGGTCTCTAGTTGGAGTTGTAATTTGTTTATAATAACCAAATTTACAATCTCGAAAACAAATTTAATTTGTTGTGCATATGTATGTATGTATATATGTATGTACAATAATAAAATTCCAAAAGTCAATAATAAATTTTTGCTATTCTCCGCAAGGGGTTTTTTCCGCAAGGGGTTTTTTCCCAATTGCAGTAATTTAACTTCCGAGGTATATCGTAACAACGTTTCTACAAAACTAATTTTGGTGTCTAATAGATTTGCACATTAATTAGGTTTTGACATCCAAGTTTTGTAAAATCAAATATAACTCTTTTCTTTAAAAATCTATCACGAATCATATGAAGCGATCTGATTTTCAGTAATCCCACACATCTCCATTTTCCAGAAATCAGCCGAGGAGATTATTCAGAATGACTCAAAAGTTCAAACGGAACGACTTGCTGGTCGTGCTCTAGTCAAGGGTCTTTCCGGCAATGTTGGTTTCACGCCACATATCGAGGGAGAGAACGATGGACGTGCGTTACCCAGTTTAATCGTGGGCGAGCCGGAACAACAACTGCGCAGTGGTAATTTCACACCAATACCACTGCTAACCGGTGTCACAAAACATGAGACTGCGAATGCTGTCAGTATTGATACGTTGAATAGTATCTTCGGCTCTGTACAACAATTTCTCAATTCACTCACCGGCGCATTGCAGGATCTGACCGGATTTCTGCGTATCGACAGTCTTACGGGTGAAATCACCAAACCCGTGCTACCTGGACTTACATCGGCATTGACGCCCACACTCAATGATCTGCTGAAGGTGCCTGAAACCCTAAATCTAGATCAGGTGCTGTCGAAGGTAAGTTGTGTACTTTGGTGCTTTGCTTTTAAATTCACTTCCACACTAATGAAATTTATCTCTGCAGGTCATTGAATCCACTACGGATATACTATTCAATTTACCCGCCGTTTTGACCACACAAGTCTGGTCACAGATTGCACCCTCTTTTATGTACAGTTTCGAATATAATGGCACACGTTCGAAAGGTATAAATTTCTTGCGTGGTCTACCAATCGTTTCGGAGACAGCCGCGAACAACAACCCTGAGGTAGTAGCACATGGCGATGAACTCGGATACATGTTCGATGTAAATGATCTCTTTGGCAACCCCATACTAGATGCCCAGCTAAGCAGCGAAGAGGATTTGAACGTCCGTCAGAATCTGATCGGTATGTTGGTTAAATTCGCCAAGTCTTTCGGTAACGAGAATAAAACTGAGGAAGTCCAAGATTCACTATTCAAAAGCGTGACCGGCAAGGGTTTGCCATTTATTAAGGTGGATACAGAGCTTAGTGCAGCCAGTGACTTTCGGCTTTGTGAACTCTCAGTTTTGGGTGCCTCACTCACTCCGTTGACCTCCACCACCTGCCAAAGTCTAGGAGGTTTGCTGTCACCGCTAACTGATGCAGTTGGTGATCTCGGTGATACGCTGGGCGGCGTCGGCAGCGTGTTAGGCGGTGGTGTTGGGGATAAAACCAATGCTGCTGCTGCTGGAGCTGTTGGTGGACTTGGAAATACTTTAGGTGGTGTATTGGGTGGCGGAAGCACCGGCAGTGGAGCTGGCGCCGGTGGTGGTGGCCGTCGACCTGGTGGGCAGGTTGCTAATAGCAGAGAAAGCGGAGGTCTGCTTGGTGGTGGTTTACTTGGGTAAAACAATATTTTGAATTGTTTTATTAATCTTTATGTTACTGAAAATGCGTACATGCATTTAATAATAAAGGTGGATATAGATTGTGTATGTAAAATCACAAATATAATTTTATATCATCCTTAGCTTGAGACACTTTTAAGTCAAATTTTACAGCGAAAAAAACAACAAAAAACAAAAAGTGAAACTTACTTTTGAAAATGGCTTGATATCCAAGGCTTGGTTCACGATCCGTTTACTGTGGAATCTAGTTCTATCGAGAAAATAGGAAAATCGTGCCAGTTCATAAAATTTTAAGTGTCTAAAGGTTGAACGGGTTGAAAAGCTTATTTCTTTCGGAAAACCGATCCGCAAAATCTGTCGAAAAAAACGTATAGTTGGCTCCATCTGGGAAAATTTTCGAAGATTAAGACAGAGTTTCTCAAGTGCTATTGCATCATGGCATTTATTTGAAAACTTGAGGTTGGTGTTTGTGTTATCCGTGGTGACTTCACAATAGATAAATGTGATATTTGTAATAATCGCGTATTTATGATTATTTTCAATTATTAAAAACTTGCACTTTCAGATGTAGAAAAGGATTTCAGTAAAACTGTGTAGTGAGTTTGATTAAACTATTAATCTTTATCTCAAAGAGCCTGGAGTTATTTCTTCGTATCCACTTTTTGATTACGGCTCTTAGCATTAACTTCTAGTAATTAATACTGAAACCCTTGATGTACATAGTATACTTACATAAGTAAAAAGTTTGGTACTAAGGGTTTCTTAGACTTCAACGCATATATCTTAACAGGTGCCCTATGGAAACAACGCTACATGAAGTCGTAAAGGGTGTTTTTTTTAGACATGTGGTTTTCAAGAAGAAATAAATGCATATAGTTTAAGGTTATGGTCAAGAACTTTTTTCTAAATACAAGGGTACGCCATTATGTTTTAAAAATGATTTCAGGCATGTGACCGCCGCAGCAGGCTCGAATAAATACCAGCCGAGAGGCCCAATATTGCAGCAACTGGGGCCGTATGTCAGCAAGAACGCGCCGCATATTCTCTTTCAAAACGTCAATCGTCTCGGACTTATCTGCGCAGACAGGCGACTTCACATAACCCCACAAAAAATAGTTCAGCGGTGTAAAACCGCACGATCTTAGAGGCCACGCCACAGGCCCACGACGCGAGATAATGCGCTCTCCAAAAGTTTCCTTCAATTAACTTTTTGTTTCGCTGGCTGTATGGCCAGTAGCGCCGTCTTGTTGGAACCAAAGGTCGTCTCCATCAACATTCTCCAATTTAGACACGAAGAAGTCATTAATCATGGCTCTATAGCGTTCCCTATTGACTGTAACATTATGACCGGCTTGATTTTTGAAGAAATATGGACCAATGATTCCCTCTGCTAATTGAGCAAATGCGACAATTTTGTTTACAAACGTACCCATTCAACTAAAAGTGAGCTTCATCGCTGAACCAAATTATCTTGTGAAATAGCAGGATCGGGGCCATGCCGTTTTGGGCTCATTCACCGAACGTGCGAAGCGCTTGATGGTCGTTCGGCTTTAATCCATGCACGAGTTGGGTTTTGTAAGCCCGCAAACCAATATCCTTCCGCAAAATCTTTAATAAAGTGGATGGGTACAGCTCCAATTGTTGCGTGGGATGCCGGATGGACTCATTCGGGTTTTCTTCAATACTCTGCTCCACAGTAGCAAAAGCGGCGTACATATATATATACATTTCAAAAGATTTACATAAGTGGAAACATTACAACGCCGGGACCTGCCCATTCGAATATCTTTCAATTCATCTTCCGAAAGACAGAAGAAAATAAGTAACAGAAAAGATTTTTGTTTTCTAAAGACTAGGTGGAGTTGAAAAACAATTGTTAGAATTGCCCTATTACAGTTTCAGTACGCATAGCTTCATCAAGCCAATGAGGGAGCTTGAGAAGAACGCCAACCAAAGTCACTTCGTTTTTTTTTAAGTTTGTTTTGTAGTGTAATTTTCAGGAAATAATTCAGTTAGCGTCAACGAGATTTTTGAGCTTGCATCTTTTTTACAAGTTATTGAACTCGTGGGGTAATAAGCATATCATCCATTACCTTTTCTAGATTTGTTGAAGTAATGAATACCAAAGTAAAAAATCTTCCTCCCAACTTTTCTGGCATTGCAGTCAAAAGCGTTACGTATGACATTTTTTGTCAACTTTAATGTCATTATTGTTGTTTTTTTGCAAATAAGGATGCAATTTATCAGCCAACATTTGCAGATGATATTTGATGTTTCCGTGTATGTTTTCCCAAAGCATAGTTCGAAAAATTGTAAATCGTATAACTATAAAAGGTAATTTGCTCAAATTCAATACGCAGGATTAGGTTGGGTAGAGAATGTTTTTGATTAAAAATATTGTGAAAAATGGGTGAGGCGCCACCAACTTTAGAGCAAATAGGTATATCTCCGAAACCATTTACTTTATCAAACTCTTCCTAATTTTTTACGCACTATAGATTTAACATAGAACCCAAATATTCTTTATTTTATATTATGCTGCAAAATCTTTTTAAATTTTGTACAAAGAATTTAATTAAGGAGGGAAATACGTAAAAATTAAAATTTTCGAGTATGGACAGAGTACGATAAAGGCATTTATATAAGTAAATAAAAACCAAAGAAATTTTCAAAATGAACTCCATTATATTAAATGGATGTATTGCGTACCATGAGTACTGTTTATTTGAAAAACATACGTCGGGTATTTATGTAGTTCGGTTTCACCCGAGCTTAGATTTTTCTTTATTTGTTTCAATTTGTATTAACATCGAATGTTCAAGAATAATAAACTAAAATAATAATATAGGTTTCAGCTATTCGTCATCCACTTAAAAATAGGAAGTCGTGGTGATATCTGGAGGAGAAGTCGGACGAAAGATTGAGGACAGTATTCGAAGAAATCTTTAAAAGAAAAGCTGATATGACGAAAAGGAAGGAGCAAAGGCAAAGAGAGAATAGCTTCAATTAATGAAGTCAATGGTGGATCTATTCAAACAGTAAAGCTCAGGTGGCCATCGAAAGCAAAATTGGTCACATTGAGCTAGTACGACTTTCCGCATTTCAGCTGCAAAATTTTTGTCTGTTAATTTCTTAGATCGTTTCCTTATTTTGTTAATATTTTTTTTTATTTGCGTATCGTACATGTTGGCGGCCGTCGTAGCCGAATATGTAGCGGTTGCGCGCTAAAAATGTTCAATTGCCCCGGCTTCAAATCCCTGCCGGAGTAAGTAATATCAGAAATTGTAGAACATTTTTTTTCTAATACCTGTCGCCCCACCTAAGGCAATGACAAGCCTCCGATCGAATTTCTGCCATGGAAAACTTCTAAAAAAGGTCCAATTGCACACTCCCTGCATCACTTTCTTCGGCCATTCTTTTAAAGAAATTCTAAATGTTTCATAAATTTTTTGATAAAAAATTAGTACATAGAAAATATTTTTAATTCGTAGTTAATGAATAATAAATGAAACAACAAATGAAATAAATGTTATGATTCTGACCTTTGTTGGAAAATTTGTAGTTTTTGACACATAAAATCTCAACAATTTGCGCTAGAAATTTCGACGTGGCTTGCGACTTCAGCGACATTGCCAGAAATAAATACTAGGTATCTTCACTTGCAATATGAGTTGTTTAAGTATTAGTTGATTAAATATGTTCTATCGCAATACATCTACAATACGTATACAGTTTATCGTAATTAGTTGAATTTGAAAAAATCCCAGCTGTATTAGGTGACATGCACTTTCGATCGCTGCCTCTGACCGAGGTTTTCGAAGAAATTTCTTGAAACCGGGAAATAGATCCGAAATTCCTTTTCATTATGTTTCGGCACTATTTGCTCTACATAATTACTTTCGTTTATGCAGAAGCCATTGTCATCAGAAGATAATAATCTAAAAGGGATGAGCTCGACTCCATCATTAAGCTTATGGTACTAATGATTATAATTTTTCTGCTTTCATACGTATAACATTTTAAAACTAAACAATTTAAAAGTTCAATTACAAGAAACGAAAATCCCTTTAATTATTTTATTTTGATATCTAAAATAATCAATTCCAACTTGCCGTGAAGCTTTAGGAACTTTCCGGCAGCCAGTGTCAGCTTTCCTTGGAAGAAGTTCAGAATCGCGCTTGCTTTACTAGAAGCAATTCCTGAAACTTAACAGTTCAAATAACCTATGTATCAGTTAAAATAATCTTAATATATGTATAAGAGATAAGCTACCTGCTGCTCAAACTGTTAATTTCATTGCTTTCAGCCTGAAAGTATGCATAACAAATGCTAACAGTTTTAATATCTTTGTATTGCATTATTTATGTAGATGAAAAATGAGTAAATCCATGTAGTTGAGTTATAATATGACACAAACTAGTTTAATTATTGTATAATATGAAATACTTCCATTTGTGGTTATTTCCATTCATGAAGGGAACTAAAGAGTCTGAAGGGAACTAATTGACTGTCACCATGCAATATAGTTATGTATAGTACGTAGTTTTTTGGGTCACCCTATGTATAAAATTCTTATTTGACGGCCCTCATATAATTATTGATTTTAAATACATTACCCCATATCGAAATTTAAATTTTATATTTGTTAAGTATCCGTTCGAAATTTTCAAATATCAAAATCAGTTAAAATACTAAACCAACAAGTTTTCCTTCAATTAAGGATATCTACACCGTCTGCTGGTTGCAATAATTGCTATGTCAATAGATTAAAAAAACAGCACAGAAGTACGAAAAAATAACAACAGCACCCAATTTATGTTAAACAAATAATAAAAGGTGACAGTAAAGGTAGAACAATGGAAGGTGAAGCGAGCTGCTTACGACTTATATCTACTACACTTGTTTGTTGGTTGCCTAAACAATTTTCGGCTTGAAGTTCAAACAAAGGAAAAAATAATATTTTACACTCCCCAATGCAAATAACCACATCGCTGCGGCACAGCTTCATGCCTGCCAGCCAATAGTAGATGCTTTTAGCAAACAACAATTGAAGCGCTAAGTCAAAGACAGCGCTGTTGCCAACAGGAAAATTGAGGCAGGGAAAAGAATGCAGATGGTGATGGCAACAAAGCTGATTTCCGTGTGGGTTTCTTTGGTGGCCGGTGGTCGGTGGTTGGTGTTGGTGGATGGGTGCCAATGTTGCCACAACTACGACATCATTGCGACTGAAGCCAAACATTGAAGCTACTTTAAGCTTCCAAATCCATAATGCAAACAAAGGAGGAAAATACAATAGAAAACCTCAGTGATGGGGTAGGAGAGGGGGTTTGTTGGGCGATGGAAGCTGGCTGCAGCAGAAATTTGTCGCTGGCATCGTTGCCTAGACGAAGAATCCCTGTAAATACCAACCCATTGGAGGGGGGGGGGGGGGGGGGGAACTAAAATTGATTGGTAAAACGAAATGGGCAGGTGGATGATGCTGGGTGATTGATTTGATGTAATATCGTATCATTATGTGTTGTTGTTGTGCTTGCTTATTGTATCAATAATTTGCTCAAAGCAGAAATTATAAAAATATGTAAAATACTTCGCTGGGTAGTGGTAATCGATACTCGTTGAAAATTCAGTCAACTTTTTTTGTTGGGTTTTTAAGGCGATTCCATGCTACGGAAAGTTCTTTTGTCCCACTTTTTATGTCACTGACTGTGATATTCTGATTTGTTGAATTAAATTACCGTAAAGTAAACAAATAATTGTAAGAAAATAATAGCACAGTCTGTGCACTGAATGATTGAAGTACGCGACGAAAGTAAAAGGAGAATGATTGAATTAATGGCTGGTAATAGATAATGAAAATGAAAACCTAAAAAGGAATGAATAAAGTTGTGATGCCGTACAATAAGTAAGCAGATTATGAGACAATGATAGCGCTTGAAACAGCAAGAAAGCGAGCGAGCAATGCCACTATGGAATATCAAAATAGAGGGCTAGTGAATGCCAAACTCTAGAAAATTTAAAAAAGGGGATTATGCTATAGAGCAAATTAGCTTAAGGATATTTTGGTGAAAAGAACACTAATTGAATTATGTTATGTTAATATTTTGGTTAACAATTCTGCAGATTTGAGCTTTCTTTTAAGTATGAAGCTTAAAAATTGAAAGGGGTTTGAAACCATTATTTATAAACTTCTCCAAGTTATATTTTTTATAGTTACCCGAGATAACGAAGAATAGAGGTAGATCCTCGAAAATATGTGATCAAATTTTACCAAACTTGGAACATATGTTGTATTTGGCTTTCTTAAGCTACATCCACCTCTCATATATGTAGTTGCAGCTTTTGAAATTGAAATACACATTATCATCACATTTACACATTTACAAAGCTAAAAAGTTCACCTAAAATGAAAGCAATTGACGTATAAAGAATCTTGATGGCCAAGGAGTGCGAGTGGAGACAAAATCGAAGAAATTTTCACTAGAAAATCTTCTTTACATTGGTTTAAATCTATTCTCAAATTTATTCAAAAGGAATATTGCTGCAAATAAGATAAATTCAAAAATATGCAGGTGCAAGAAAAAATCTTCCTGCTTTTATATTAACCGTTTCGGGACGAGAACTTTTTTGACAAGCAATCTTTAAAAAGAGTGTTGATTTAGTCTCTTACAGCTATTTCAAAAAAGTAGTTTCATAATTTATTTTTAGGACGTTCCGAAAAGGAGATATCGTGCAGTGGCAAAAACATCCCAAACATACCTGAATAGCAAAATTGGAATAAAAATTTCAGAGTTTTTTGACTTCATTTCACTTTATTTTTATAATTAATTTTATTCATTATAACATTATAATAATGTTATTTATATTTGATGGCAAGGTGTGAAACATTTTTTACAAAAGGCCAATGCGAAGCTGATCCCCAGATTTTGTTTGATCTGTTTTTTTCAGTGCGGACAGCGGTCCTGTTCGATCTTTGCGCCGGATTTTCGCACGCGTACTTCCTTCGTCAATGAGAGATTCGTATAGCTCCATTAAAAACCCCAAAAACGGATCTCTTTTTTGCCGTGGATGATTTGCTTCCGCATGGATTATCCACGCATTGACAGTGCATGTCATCATTAGCCGGAAGAAAACTTTTCGCCACCATTTAGTTGATTTTCGGTTAAGTTCATACAAGGTACCCATTTTGTCTGCCAAATCTACGCCACCCATAAAGTTTCTGTACGTTTTCACAATATCAGGACATGTAATATCTATTCTTGTGTCGTCCTTCTGTTTTCTTGTAACAGTGTCCACTGAAGCCCCATGGCAGTTGCTTAGAAGCATTACCTGTTTGATATCTTGCAAACCACTGCCAAAGTACCAGACGAATTACACTTGAAGACATATTCTCCTCTGCTAAGGTTTTCAGTGATAGTTGGTAAATTTTTTCTGTTAGATATACAAGTACCTATAGCTTGAAATGGTATATTATCTATCAATTTCGATTACGTGAAAACCCGATCAAAGCACAACGCTGTGTCGGGTGTCTGATGGTCGCAGACAATTTCATAACAACGCGTTCGCCTAATTTGGATGATGTATACGAATGGTCTTCTTTTCCGGAATATATATTAAAATCATACGTATAGCGTGTCATACTGTCGCATCGCATCCATATTTTTATTCCTCTCTTCACTGGTTTCAGTGGCATATACTGATTCAACGTAGAGCGACCCAAAAATTTGGTCATAGATTCATCAATGCTCTGGAACGGAGAGTCTGATCTATATTTCTGGAAGGTTGTTTTGAGACAATGGACCAAATCGTCAACGAAATAAGTTTTTGGTTTTGGATCAGGTTGGAATGATAAAGAGGAAAAATATAGCTTGGACATAACGTGCAAAAACCGGTCTCAGGAGATGGCCTTTCTATGTATGCATTCCCCAATGACGTGCTATTTGACTAATAGTCCTTCAAAGAAGGCACTCGATTATATGACATTACAAAGGTACATCCGAGTAATATAAGTATTTCGCCGAAATCGGTATTTGCTCGTTTGTTTTTAGGATGGCTTCTATTGAAAATATCAATTCTTTCATTGGTACAATGTACAATGTGATGAATAAAACTTCTAGACAAGAGCTTGAAAAATACTCCACAGGCTTCAGTCCTCGAGTTATTCCCTCATTACTAATGGTGCGATCTTGGCTAATTGTGAATCATGGCTTGAATGTTGGTAGTGGGTCAGTCCAAATTATAATATCGTCTGCCCAATCAGAAACATTTGCTTCTTCCAGACGTTCAATTTCATATATTTCTTAGTCAGAGTCATCAGATTTATCATTCGCACTTTCATTAGCACCATCAATTTCCATTCCTTCATTACCACGATCCGTGCCTTCTTCCTCTTCTGAACCACTACTGCTTTACTGACTGGGACTACGAGAAGAACCACTACCAAATAAAGAAATATTAAGTTTTTATCTGTTCTACACTGGCCTCTTTATAAGATTACTACTGTTTTCATGAAATTTCACTAAATTACACTTGTTTCTCGAGTATTTGTCAAATATGTCATCATCAACACAAATGCCGCGATTTGATCTTTCACTTTTGACATAAACGTGATAATTTACATTAACAGCTTTACTTTTTTTTGTAGAGAAGAAAATCATTAATGATTTGAGACCAATTTCAACTAAATCGTGTAAGAATTTTCAAAGATACGATTTATTGAAATTTTCTGGGATAAAAACATCCCCATCGTCCCGAAATCATATAAAGTAAGTTATTAAAGATATCCTCTTATTTTTAACAGAATCTTATAATAAATTCATTAATAATAAGGAAAATTTTTATTTTTAAAAGAGGCTTTTTTAATTGAAATTTTGCTGTTAATGCGTTTTTTTTGAAAAATCCACTTTATATTGTTTTTAGTTTAATATTGTAAATTGTGTTATTTGGATTTTTGTATCTTCAAATTGAAAATTTTTGAGTTACTTATTTATTGTTCCAGAAGTTTTCAAAAAATTTCAAAAATAACATATGATTTCCGAAATAACATATCATTTAAGAATAAATGGCTTCAAAAATAAATACCTTTGTCTGTCTAAACTTGTATTAATGTTCAAGAAATGGCAAGTGTCATACTACTTGTACGAATAATTTGGTAACACTAGGTATTATTAACACTTCATATACCTTATACACAAATACATATCTAAGACATTTATAATAATAACACATAGCCTTTTAAAATTATTATAATTATCTACCTATAATCTACTTTAAAAAATTTAGGAGCCAATAACCTTAAATTCATAAGATCTTCGGCTTATTAAAATTAAGTGGAGATTCTAATGGAAACCAAGATTACCTTTTTTATTTTAAAGTTTTCATTGGTTTTTATTGAAAAGAAATACATACTCTGCCATAATAGGAAGGATTTGTTATTGGAAAAAGATCATAGAGAAATCCGCTCCTTTTTGTTTCTGATTTAGAAGCATTTTAAGTTTTATATTTGCTGTGTTTATATGAAAAATCAAGTTGTTCGAATTAGATTTAAGAAATAATATTAGATAACCTAATACCTAAAATATAAAAACTTGGAAGGTTGGATTTTCAAACGGTATTTATAAAATTTAATACAGTCATTAATTGCTTGCCTTTGATACTTCGACTTCCGTGCTTTGAAATAACTTACATGTAACGACAATACATATCTATGCGGGCTTGAAGCCAATTTATTTTATTTTTGAAAATGCGGGAAAACAAGGACAGTCCAAGGCATCTCCTCATCAGCCTTCTGTGTTTTAAAATAATTGAAATTAATGAAATAAAGAAATTGTTGTCTTCGGCTCTAGCCAAGCCTTATTACCTTTCATGAACATACAAAATTTAAATTAAATTTATTACAGCATGTCTTTCGAAAAAATATTAAATTTTAAAACTTATGTTTTTTTTAATCATATAAAATAAAATAAATATATTTCAAGTAAAAGGTCTGGCAAACACCTTACCTTGTATGATGGATAAGCAAGTAGATAACAAAATTTTACAGGTTTCGGTCTGAATGAAAGAGTTTTAAAAAACAATATTTATAATGATCATAGCGAGATTATTCTCCCTTACCGGAAATTTTTTTTAGCGATGGTCTACCTATTCCAGCGCTTATTTTCTGGGCGATAAGCATTTGTTCTAAAAACGAGGTTAGTTTGTTGCTTACCAAAAATTTCGTCAGCGATGAGATTACCGCCGCAGGGAATAGATGTATTATTGAAAGCGCCTTCTATGTCTAGAAGAGTAATTAAATTGTATTTTTTATAATATAGTTTAGCAATTGCGTTTAGCAGAAAGTGTAACCTTGTATCAAGCAAGCCTTTATATCAGTCACCCAAGAGATTTGAGCAGAAAGGATAGCAGACTAATGGGTCTGAAGTTTTTTGTCCTCGTGTTTGTGATTTTTTTTTCTTTTAAGAAAATAACCTACTTATTATGCCTGCTCCCATTTAAAGGGTTTATAAGCGAATCTTAACGCTGCCGCAAAGAGAGTGCATTTGCATTTCTTCGCTGCTGGTTGTCCAATCACCATCTTCCCTGATGAGATATCTGAGAGTGCTGGGACACATTGATAATATTTTGCATGGTCTAGTGGCATCCGAAGTATCATCTATATTCTAAAAGTAGTTCCTCCATGTTGTGATCCTTACAGCTTGGTTAAATTGGCGTTGCCAGTCTTTGTATTAACTTCAAAATTTAGATCGTGTTATTATTTTGAGTTTATTCACTGAGTGTTCTTAATTTATGTTATTCTATAGTACCCGAAATATATTTTTATTTAGGGAACAATTTAGCTAATTTGTGATTTGGTCCTATATGGTAATACTGCCCAAGGTTTGCCACACATTCGTTTTCGATTTTTTTCTTTAGATTCTCTTATGATCTTGTCTATCTGGTAATTTTTGTCTCCATTATTTCCCGCTACACCGTAGAATATACCAGCAACTTCTTGTATGATAAAGGCGCCTTTTCAAGTATTTTAAAATCAAGTGCGTTCACACGTGCCATCCATAATTTATCTTGACAGCTTTGTAAGCACAGGGTTGCTTAGGTCTTTGATCAAAGGAAAAAATACGTGAGATTGTGTATGTTTTTAATATATTCAAATTTTATTATAATAATATTTGGTTTTTAAATTTATGATGACGAAATAAAACTTCAAGAGGCAGTAAAAATCAGGGAAGAGTTCAGTGAAAGCCAATGTTTCAAAATCCACGTTATTGTTGATGGTGCGTAGACCCAAACGTCATAAAAAATGCATTGTCGAGTTTGGTTATAGGACAACCCATTTTTCGATTGCTATCCATATATTTCGATTCGACATGGACTTGTTTTCTCATTTTTTCTTACCTCATTTCATCTTAAATTATTGATAGATTTTACGAGGCGAAATTACTTAATTTCATCGTAATTTGCTGAAAAATTAAGAATGATCCATAAAACACTACTTCTTTTCCTATTGATATTATTCATTCATTGCTTACTTTTATTAGGGTTGTCACCTGTCTGAAAAGTCGAATTTAATAAAATAATACATAAATTTTATGAAATACTAAAATAAGGATGTAAACGATTCATTTAGCTGAGGAAAAGCATTGTAGCTAGCTATATTTTAAAGTTCGGTTGCACCTGCTGGAAAAGTCAAATTTTATTAAATTATATAAAAAATCGTATAAAATAGTAAAATGTGGGCGTTTAAACCATTCGTTTCGCTATTAGAAAATTAACAGAGTTAAATATTTTAAAGGGAGTTGCCACTTTTTTTAAAAGTTTCGTTTGGGAGCGAAATGTGTTTTCTCGTTACATATGCAAAGGGCAATTAATAAATAAATATAGACAGAACAGCGTCTACCGCGTTTTTTAGGGTATATCTCCACAAAAATCAAAATATTCAGACTCATAAGCCATGCCTGTTTATAGGTCAACCCATCCGTCCGTCCACCCGATAACTCGAGTAAATATGGAGATATCTCAACGAAAGTTTGTAGTCATATTGCCTTTAACCTAAGGTATTGAATGTTGCCAACATAAGCGTGGTTTTCAAAAATAAAAAAAGCTTGTTTTGTCTCCGAAACTAAATTGGCAAGCTCTACCAAATTTAGTAGATACTTCAGATTTTAACTCAGTAAGCATAATCGGAAATTGGACACAAACTACGCCATCTTCTTATATAACGGTGATTAACGAAAACCAAATAAATGCAATACTTTAGTATCTATAAAAAGTAATTTGCTCAAATTTGGAGAAGGAAATGCATGGGATGAAAATATTTTGAAAATGGGTGTGACTCCGCACAATTTATAGAAATCGGGGGAAACCCATATGCTCCTCTTATATAACATTACTTAAAAATCAAAACTCTCGATATTTTACTAAATAATGTAAAAACTTCGCACACGTTTTTATATAAGAAGAATTCAATGAAGGGGAAAGTTACACAAAAATTAAACTATTCCCGAAAGTATTCCATCAAACTCTGTCAAGTTTGGCACACATCTTATATGTATTTAAGCTCTGTAAGTGTAATTTATAAAATTAAAGTAGAAATCAAGCAGAAAACTAAACCTAGCTCGTCAAATTACAAAAAATAAAAATAGTAAAAATTTTTTCAAATCACGTTTAAATTTGATGCGCAGAATTTAATTAATTTCATTTTGTTTATAAATAAACAAATGACGTTTTCCTTTTTTAAAATGAAAAGTATTAAGAAAGAAGAGGAGGCTTCGACAAAACGAAATTTTTGACAGTTTCAAACTCGGCAGCCGCTGTTACTGTTTTGTTCTCATTCTAAAAAGAAACAGTTAACGATTGGAATGTGATGGTGTCATATAAATTGTAAAGTACATCTTGAAAGATTTTCGATTTTTGAAGAAGTTGATGTAAAAAGTATTAGCAAGTATTCAGTAAGTTTAATAAATGCCGAAAACACGCACCCAATGGTTTAGTAATGTAGTAAATATGACTGCAAAATCCGCCCTGAAAATTCTACACTCTGCAGCTTTTTTGTGTAGAACATAAAAGAAAAATGGAATCTGTGCAGGTTAGTGGTAGGGCAAGACAAGTTAATTAAAATAGAAATAAAAAATATTCCGGCTTCAGCAATAAATATTTACTTTTAGTTTTACATAAATAACCAGACACTGCAAAAACTCTATAAAAAAAAACTTACAAATCATTAATTTAAATGCAGCTTTGGTTGGCAGATAGTAATGTGGGAATGCCACAATATGCAATGGCAGTTTGTGAAAACTTTTGAAATTCAATAAATTCTGTGGCAGTAAAACCATAATCGTTAATCATTTGAAGAATAATTAATTGTAAACTTTACGTAATGAGCCGAATGAGCATCATTAATAATAGCAGATGGTTCACGAGGTGGACAAAATGATTAACATCATTAACCAACTGAGAGTGAGGAGTGAATTGACGACACGGAAATTATAGAAATGGTGGAGGAATAAGGAGGGGTAGGAGAGGAATGGAGTAGAGTTGAGAGGTGGCTGAGTTTGGCCACAAGAAAATTCCAATGAGACAATTGCGAATATGGCCTGCAATTACAATAATTACATCCATTGCAAATAAAAATTTATTAATTTATGAGCATAACAACTGAACTTAAAAGATATAAAATTGTATTGCTGATGTGAGAATTTACATTTTGAATTCCCAACAAAATAAACATATGCGTATTGTATTTTAATGTTAATAAATAAGTATGCTCCAATTGAAATGATTTAAACAAAATTTTGAATTGATTGAACACTTTCGGAATATATGATATCGCACATTTGATGAGAAATAAGTAACTACATAAATAAATAAAATTTTTTTTTATTATTTACTAAATCCATGTCTGATGATTTGAAAATCTAGAAAACAAGGGAAATTTCTAAAAGGTTCCAAACGTTTTTTAAGTTATAAGTTAGAGTAGTTAATGTCAGAGGGAAAATGTATTTTCTCCGTCTTTCTCCACCTCACGAAAATAAATCATTTTGCTTTTTAAACAAACGCTATAACCGCCTAAGCGATTTGACCCATTCGAACATAGCAATTCAGTCGTTCCTCTACTATGCTGTCTGGCGCCAGCTACAGATCCGAATTGAAACCAGGTCCTTCTCCAACAGATCCTTCCAACGTAGAGCTGGTGGTGGTCTCCTCTTTAACAGATCATTCCAACGTAGAGCTGGTGATGGCTTCCCAATTAAAACGACGCCCTTCTCCAACAGAAGAGACGGGTACCGCATTGGAGAAGGACGGGTATCGCGTTGACTACTTTCAAGGCTGGATCATTTTCTTCCACACGCTCAACATGTTGATTCTTCGAGAGAGGGATTTACTGTGCAGCTGCATAATTAGCCCAAAAAAAGCACTTGCACTGACAAGAGATAATCCCCCAAGTATTTCGCGAATGGCATTATTATCGGTGTTGACGCTGGCTCCCAGACAAACAAAGTCTTCCACTCTTTCCACGTCGATATTGTAACAGAAATTACGTGACTGATTTAATCTTCAGCTCGAATTACCTTATCCAACATAATGTTAAAGATGTCCCAGGATAAGGAGTTGCCCTGCCTGAAACCTCGTTTGCTATCAAATGGCTCGGAGAGGCACTTGTCAATTCTAATGGAGCTGATGGTGTTGCTCAACGTCATTTACATAGCCATATTAGGTCTCGCGGGTCTGCTTTAGTTTTTGGCGTCTCGTGAATATCATATCGATGGTAGACTTGCCAAGGCTAATGCTACATTTATAAGGCCAAACAGTTCGTTGACGGTTGGTTTCAGTCGTTCGCAAAATACGCTCCAGAGAAACTTATATGAAATGTCAAGAAGGATGTGAATTGGGTAGGGCACATTTCGATCGACGGAATTGGATTCGTTCTGCCATATTTTGCAATCAAGCTGGTGGATGCACCTCACCAGGCCTTTGCCACCATGCCTAAATAGCACTGGTAATATATCAAAGCAAACGTTTTTCTTGTTCTGTAGCAGCGTTATTCCTATCCGAATTTCAACCCGGTCGGGTGATGGGATGCCAATTAACGATTCGGAATTTTTTATTTAATCCGGCGACACATCGCTGAAAGATGGAGAAAACTTCCTATATACATACTTTCAGTGTGCCTCGGACATCAGTCATCAGGTCCCCTCTTTTATATCTTATAGGAACTTGCTCCGGCCTTAAAACCTTCCGTAAGTTGTGAAACCTTTTGGTACCATTTTCGGACGCTTTTCGTATCAGCAAACATCTAAAGGTTTTCGCATTCACATATTTCATCACTTTTCATTCTCATCCACCGGCAGCACTCGCATACAGCTAACGTTACGACCGATTACAGCGTGGCTATGTAAGCAGAATACTTACTTTTCGTTGCGGAGCGGGATTTCTCATTCTACCAGATATTCTTTCGGGACACTGTAAGCCAATAACTACTTTCACGGCGGTGCTTAGTGAGAGAGAATAAATGCTAGCGAATTGCGGTTTGTTGGCAGTTGCTCTTATTGAGCAGGTGCGAGAGTCGAATGCAAAAGTTTGTAGCGGTCTGTTACGATTGCAGCGTCTCGGAATGTTAGTCGTTGATACTGAATTTTCTGATAGTGTAACCAAAGATCCTACCATGGAATTGCAGCCTCCAAGCTGGATTTTGATATCATGACAAGCGGAATGAATGGCAGTACTTGGAGGCAAAGTTTCTCTCCCACCACAAATCCAACACTGAACATGCGCTCTTTTCGCTAGCAGCTGTAGAAGACGTCACAAGGTCCAACAGCTTACTTATGTACCTTGCCCCATCCATTTCATTTCTTGGAAGGCGGTGATGTCAGGCCGTAATTTCAAGAGGATATCAACTAGACGAGCAAGGGCTCCTGTTTCAAGCGCATGCCCTTAAAACCTTGACTGCGATCGTCATTAAAAAAGGAAGATCTCATCCAAAGCTTGTTTAAATTTGTCAATGCTAATATTTTTTACGTGGGGGGGTCCCAAGCCAAGCTCACTACCAGTTACTTTTTCGTGCTTATTTCGTCTTGCATACAAATAGGTAATCTATGAATGATGTCATGTCGAGATAAAGAAAACAAAACTAATTAGAAAATAACTGCAATAGTTAATTTTTGTCTCTTTTTCATCAGTTTAACCCTTTAATATTTATATTAAGTTATAGTAATGTAAATATAGCTGACAGGCTTTACTTTTCGAACCATCACATCGGCCAATCAAAAACAGTTTAATCGTTTTTTTTTTGAAAATTGGTAAACGATACACGCAGAATGCGTCCATTGCCTATATGGGGTAGTCAAACGACCGGCGTAATACGAGTACTGAGTTTTCAAGTTCCGCGTCTTGACATAGAGCAGGAATTATTTTCTTTCCTATACTTTTTCCGTTTCATAGTAGTTGGAAACTGAAAATAATAAGAGAAAGCAAAAAAGTTAAATATTTCTTTGCTTTAGTTTTGCTTAAATTATTTTTGTGACAATTTCATTACCACTCCCCTTCGGCTTTAAAACAACAAAACGGTTGATATGTGTTTGATATTTACACACAAATTTGATCTTAACTTCCTACGGTTAATATATTAAGGTATGACGCCTTTCTAATTTGATTGTTCAATTTATTTTCCAGACTTTAGATGTGTTTTCTTTGAAGTTGCAACTTTTTTAGTACGATAACACGATTGCTGTGATGCGACATACCAAATGGTTTCAGAGAATAAATAATTGTTAAACGTTTATGAACTAGTTAAAAGTTAATTTAAAAGTTCGATTGATACACAATAATATGCACTAATACATGTGCATGAATTAAAGCCAAATCGTTTCAAATGGAGGCACGCACGCAAGCACCATATATTTATATATATTCAATATATATATTTACACACATGCGAGTATATCATAATTTTTAGGTATATGCGCATGTCCTGCGTGTGAAAATTTTCACACAACAACTTTACGATTGAATTTTATTAACTGGCAAAATTGCTGCAAAGCTGCACTGAGACACACATTGCATTTGGCATTGCATTGCACACATTCACCTACAAACATCGTACTTCGTCGCTGCAGCCGGACACTGCCTCGCTCGCATTCGAATCGCATGTACGACCACTTGTTTGGGTGAACAAGCCCCAATGGTACTCGAGCTTCAGTGATTTCCAATTAAATTGAAATCAATTCAATATTGCACAGTTCAGTGCATTTAAAGTGAATCTGAGCGGTGTGGTGACCAGCCAGTCGACTAGCCATCCAAGCAGTCAAGCAGCCAGGCGGCCAGGCGGCCAGGCAGCCAGACACCTAGGCAAACCATCAAACCACCAACAACACGCTTGTGGGTCACAAATAAATGCAAACATATTTACAGTAACATTTGTATTGCTTTTGGTTGCAACAACAATTCACAAACTAGCTACGGCTACATATACCTTGGACCTATGCGCGTTCAATACCCGTCGCACCGCATTTGTTCCAGACGAGCGCCTTGTAATCTGACAGTCGCACCACTCACCCATTAACTTGTGAATGTCCGCACTAACTGCCCATTAACTTGGAGCAATGAAAATTTGAAGGGACAGCGACAATTGTTGCAATTTCTGCAACATTTCGTAACTATACAAGAGAAAATATTTCTAGTGTATTCACAGATGCCAAAGGGTACGCGCCCACATACCCACACACCCACCCACCAAATGGGTTAAACATCATAAATAATTTGATTAGCGCTAATTGAGTGTGTATGTGTGTATGTGTGTGTGTGTGTAGTCAAGCACGCTCACCTGTCAACGCCTTCTCTGCTGGCATAAATTCAAACACTCGCCCGACTAACACTTTATTTAGGGAAGGGAACGAGTGTTACTGCTAGCTTCCTTCCTTGATTGATTGACAGCTCGCAGGTAGTTGGCATTTGATGAAAGATGAGTGAACAATCTAATAATTGTTTACATTGCTGATACTTACCCAGTTGAACTTTTTGGATCGTATTTGAAAAATGATGTATTTTTTCATACTGACATAGAGGTCAAAAATATTATGGGCAAACTTTTCGGCACGAAAATAAGTCACAAAATCAGCAGGAGAATAGGGCAGTTGAAATTTCAGTATATTGGATGGCTTGCACTCCTCAGATCCTGATAACGCGACATACCTCATCGGTAGCTTTCCTGCTTTAGACGTAAACAAAGTGGAGTTCGAACGTTTTTCGAATATGAAAGTTTATACAAATCTGTCTAGTCTTAATGTAAAACCAGTTAGAACTTTAGGTTTTTGAACTAGTTCTTAAGTAAAATTTATGTGGAATCAGTCAGAATTGCATGCCTCCAATCCCTATTGGGTATTGTCAAAAAAACCTACTTATTGCACGCAAAAATGTTGTATTTTGTTTGTAGGTTTTTTTTTATTGATTAAATCTCTATCTATTCTGAAATCATGTGGAAATTTCTGACAGCGCCATTGGCTTTACTTATATAATATTCAATTAAACTATAATTTAGATCAATGACCTTGGTTTGTGCACTTTCGGAGAAAAATTCAATCAACTTGATGATGATTAGATTATTAGTAGATGCGAAATATGAGAACTAGGTCTGAGCAAAAAAATAAGTGTACGAAAAGATTTCTGCAGTGGCATGGGAGAACTTTAAGGGTTTGCTGGATTTATATCCGGTCTTGAGGAGTCACATAACTACGTAGTTTCCGACAGTGGCAGAATATATCGTAGAAACCGCTACTGAACATGAAATCTTACAGAGATAACTCAACCTAGCTAAATAAAATCATCGTTCTCGAAAAAATGCTCTGCGATAGATAGAAAAAAATATTCAACAAAAAAAAAATGTTTTGGGTCAAGTGAAAAACAGCGAGCGGTAAATTAATTTAAAATTTCCTTACATACATTTATCGACAGAGTTAACTATACCGAAAGGTTGACGTTAGCCGCTTTGATATATCGATAACACAATCGACAATTTCGTCGTTAAATTTTTTAAACGATTCGATTACATAGTGCGACAGTGAAGATATGTCCAAGCAATAAATGAGTAGACATTATGGGTTATAGGTATGGGAAAGTACAGTATCAGAAAAGTGTTCTTTTACTCCCTAAAAAAAACCGTTAATTTCGTACTTGATACATTAATCTAATTTATTTAAATATTTCGAAAAACATTGTATTAGGCCTTAACATTTTTGTATGCACGCCTTTTATAAAATTGAGATTATTGGGAGATTTCAACGGTCAGTATTTAAACCCCTCCTATTTTTCTTCGGTTTTTAAACTATGATAATCGCTTATGGCGAAATTTTATTTAAAATATACAATGTGATACAATTTTATGGCGATTATATCCAACCAAAAATGCCGAATATAGGACTGTTTTGCATAAGTAGTAATATCACCTTAAATTTATACGTATTAGATTTATGGTATTTGCCCAGTGTTCCTTACGAATTTGTTACTCCTTGCTCAAAATTGTCGTTTTAGGAAAATGGTCGGAGCCCGGCCTACCTATATTATATGTATATTTACATAGATTCCAAAAACTACCGCACCGATATGCACCAAGTTTGGTAAACATAGACTCATTAAACTACATCCTGAAGCCTTTTGAAATTGTAACGGTAGTTTTCGAGAATGCGAACAATGGGATATTTTAGTTATTGGAGAATATAATTTGATAGAACGCAACAGTATTTTTCAGTTGGAAAACCGCACTGTTCATAGGGATGCAGTTAACTGACAATTTTCATTATTTATGCAGATAGGACGCTAAAAACTGACGAAGATAAAACTTTTGCATGAAAAGAAACGAGCATATCCAAAGAAAACAGTCAGAAAATTCAGACAGAATTGCGATAGGAGAAACGATTAATAAATAGATTTCGTTTATTTGCACTTTTTATGTCGATTAACACAAAATATGACACCACCACAATTAATTTTTAGAAACAACTGGAAACTTTACTGTGTGCTTAGCGAGAAGGTCAGTAGTCCTGAAAGGTTCACTGCTTGTTCGGTAAAATTTTCAGATTTTCATTACTAAACTGAGTTTCATGACATTTTTCGTACTGAATATTATGCTGCATTTCCTCAAATACTGTTGCGAAATTAATTGTATTCACAAATGCTAATTAGTAAAATATTTTGTTTATAAAACGATTAATAATGATTAATTACATATGTCGTTCAAGAAAATAATCACTAGTTTCGCGTTTCAGAAACATGCGATAATTTCCCAATATTTGCATTTTACTTTTGCCATGAAAGTGTTTTTCGATTGAACCCATCTTCTGTCTCTCAATTCCTCAAGATCCTGTGGAAAAAAGTGGAAATGAGAATGCAAAAATAACCGGGTTTTAAAAGGTTTTTAATGCTTAAAATCGGTTGGCAAATAATCTAGTTTTCAATAGGTTAGTGCATCAAGTACGAAGAAAGGAAAATTTTCAAATAAAATAAATTTTTGGGTTTAAGGATTAACTAGGTAATATCTCAGGTGTATATTTTTTTTGTAGACCTGTGTTATCATTAAAACAGTACAATTAATTGCACTATTGGTTTTAGTTTCATTTATTTGAATCTCTATCTAATAGTCGCCTTCCATCAAAGGGACAACATACCTACGAAAAAGTATACACATCTACATTTCCCGCTCTTCAGTCAGATTTGAAAACTGACCAGTGTGAAACTATAAGTGCGAAAAAAAAATGACAGTGGCGGTTAAAGTCCATCACTATGCGATTCGTTGAATGCAGCGGGTTGGAATTTATTAAGTTCGCCCACCTGTAGTGCGATTCACTAACATAATTTAACGATACTCGCATGGTTAACTCATCTTAACGAAAATTTTAACGACGCTGCTACTCAGCAGCCATTTTTTTAACGATTTTCGAATTCGCCTGATCAGCTGCTGTCGTTAGGTGGTCGATTACCGAAAACTAAAGGACAACAAATTTGATGTTGTTAACTCAATCGAGAATAGAAAATTGCGTGATTTCAACTTAAATAAAAGATAAATTCAAAATTCGGTGATTTGTTTCCTTTTAATGAAAAAAGGAACATTAAATAATGTCGTTTGAACAGTGAATCGACGTTTACTCTGGGATGTGGACAATCATTTGAATGTAACAGAATTTCAGAAGCTGTATCGGTTAACTCCAGACTAAGCTGGATACCTATTTTCTCAGCTTGACAGGTTTCTATAATCCAAGTGCTGTTAAGGAAATGTTTGCTTCAGTGTCGTCACCTTTTATGGGAAGAACTATTGTCGATTGTACTCGTGTATCAATTTTAGCGCCAGAGAATCATGAGGAGACTTATGTCAACCACCATATCTACTATTCATCTAATGTGCGAATGATAAAATCAAACTTTTCTCAAGGATTTCTGTATAAAAACAAAAATATGTTTATGGATAAATTATCCTAATTAAAAAATCTGAAATATAAAACCCAAATACCCTGGAGCACAACACGATTCATAATGAAGCGAATTTTGAAAATTAAAACCATGGCATGTTTTTAGATAATTCTGGATATTCCTTGGAGTTGAATTATTATTCTACCAAATCACTCAGAGGAGAGTCCGAAATTCTGCTACAATGGAAGATTGGAATATATAAAACCTTTAAAAATATTTGTTGCTTGAAATAAACTAGTCTTAGTTCACTTTAATCAAATATAATAAAAATGCGCTCAAATATATATTCGGCAACACGCATTCATTTATTTTTTGTCTATTCCTCTTTGTGCTTTTCGCTTATTTTGACATTTAGTTTGACAGAGAGACACTCTTTATCACTTTGAATAAATACAACGAGACAGCCGTTAAGAGTAAGTTAGTGAATCGCACAAACGTTAGCGCAAACGACAAATATTGTCGATAAAAATTGCGATTATTTTTATTTTCGGCCCTATTTTTTATGAATCGTCTGTATAATTTATAGAGCTTGTGGCCAGGTCTGTATTAGGAATAATATGAAAAAAAAGCAATTTTTCAAAGTGGTAAAAGTGAAAAATGGCGATTGTCGCATCGTTCAAAGTAAGGGAATCGCACTACTGATGAGGTCTGAGCGTCAATTAGAGTTAAGGGGCAATCCTTAAAATCAACGGTCAGCTTTATGACTTTGTTCAATAAAAGTGAATTGATATATTATATTATGGGTTTCCGCACATATTTCTACATATGTCGAGGTATATAAAACAAGTTTTTATAAATAAAATAATATGTCAGCCCAGCATCTGTTGCCAAAAATAAGTGTTTTTGAAGAACTTCTTTGGCCGAAACGATTCCGTTCGCAATTTTTCAGCCAGAACTAAACATAAAGAAGTATTTGAAAATGTTATTATTATTATTATTTGAAAATATATTAAAACACGAAGTGAACATTATAAAATTTTTGCCAAATATTGAGTTTAAAAAAATGGCGTAGATTTGTATGATGTTTGACGTAAAATTCGTTGCAAAAATTGACATCAATTTGGAAAATTTTAATTTGTTGAAAGAATCCTGCGACGTTCACTTGAAAATGTAATCAGCTAGCAGCATGAAATATTTCAAGCCACTCCGTTGAAATTGTAGGTGTAGATATTCCGGCCAGCTCAAAAAACATGGTTTTGAGTAAAACACGTTTGAAGTTTCAAGCGCGCATTAATACGAAAGGAACTGTGATGTGAGATCAGTCCGAAAATCGAATTTTTAGATGCCTTCGGGACTTTGTTCTTGCGTAAAAACTTTTGAATATCATTAGACGATATCTGTAGGAGCCGTTAAGACAATAAAAGAAATGGTGAAAAAATTACAAAGTAACTCAACTTAAGCGAAATTTGTGTAGGTTTTATGTATATTTATGTACAGCAGACCTGCGATCAAAGTCTTCGGGGAATTCGCATACCGCTACCATAGTTGGGCTCCAGGATACAGGTGGGAACCCGGATTTGTATCCAACCAAGTGCAGTTACTTCAGGAACATTCACTAAATGTTCATGGAGAATACTTGATGCTGTTAAAGCAACAACAACCGGCATCTGCATACTCACATAAGTCTTTTACCGTTTTAAGCTTATAAATAAGATACATTTGACAGAAAAAAATGCATTTTGATTTTCCATTATTTCCAATATAAACAAAAATTAAATTCCCCTTCTAATCTCTATCCAAATTAACTGCTAAAATTGTGTACAACATTTTCCAATCAAAAATTAAACATTAATAAACAACTCAATCCGTTGATATTTTACGAGTAAACATACACACACAAACAAACATGTACTGCCACTACATACATCCCTTCGTAGCTCACCAAACAGCACGACGATTTAACAGTCAAATAGCTGCGTAAGCAGGGCAATTTGATGGACAATTCCCTTGAGCGAATATGCTAACGTGAAGGAGCGCATATGCAACCACTTATCCCCGCCTATAATTTTCCAACAAACTCAGATTAGCATTTACCTCAATTTCCACACAGCCTCACCTCTTACACACTACAAATGTTTAAATGCTCAGAAGCTCTTTGCATTCATAAATTTTTAACCACTTTACTCATTCCATCCAAATATTTTGTGGCACACAAGGTTGGAGTAATCCTTATTATGATATTGGATTGATTGTAGGAAGGTCCTTAGAGTATGTACATATAATCTGCTTGCCTTCATAAGAACTTCATTGTTTAGTGGCGCTATAAAATGTGTCTTCGAGGTCATTTAAAGTACACTTTCTTCAATGCTTTGCAATCTTAAAAATCTTCCTGACGTCTGTGCAGGCTTATTCTAATGACGTGACGGTATGCCGTAGTGTTTTAAGTATGAGGAATTCCAGATATTTAATAATACTGATAATATGTAAATACAGTCATACTATTCAGACTTAGGGTGCATATACATAAAAATGCATCGTGATTTGTTTGGCTGCTTAAAACTTGAAAACTACTGGACTACCTTCTGTGGGTTTGTTGGTAATTGCTCCGCGAAGGTTTAGGAAAAAAGAGAACTCAAAAAATTCTCTAGGCACACATTTCATTTTTCAGTTGAAATCAATTGCAATTCAACACGTGGCGTTAAATCACATATTGCTAAATGGCGAGTGGACAGATTTGAATAAGATTTGACACATATATATATACTTACATACTTATAGTTCGTTGTATTTGTTCGCTTACAAACTTTTTTTTTTGGAGAGTTGCCACCTTTTTAAAATCTTAAATTTAATTAAATCAATTAGTTAGAAGGCTTCAATTTCAAAATATCTTGAAAGAAGTTCGCGTCCTGTTTAATCCCAAATTAGGTACAACCAATATGTAAAAATAAATTTGTTTTTTGTATAGGGTTGCCACCTACTCTTAAACTGAAACTTTCCATATTCATTAGTTTCTACCCCGGGAGTGGTTTTGGCATGGCTCTGTTTCCTTAGAAGAGGGTTGTAACCTGAAGTCAGATTTAATAAAAATATTCGCAAGTTATATGAAATATTAAAATATCGGGACTTGCAATAGGAACGTACAAAAGTTTTTTCAAATAAAAAAAAAACGATTAGAGATATAAATTAAATTCTTTATTACTGTGAAAGTACATTCGATGCCATTATGTATGGAACTCGATTTCCTTTGCATGGGCACCACGGGCACGCTTGCAGAAGTCCAGACGCTGAACCCAGTTTTCGACGGGTTTCAAGCATAAATCGGCCGATACTGCTGCAATTTCACGTTTGATATTCGTACGAAGTTCTTCAATCGTCGCTGGCTTGTTGGCATAGACCATAAACTTGACGTAGCCCCACAGGAAATAGTCTAACGGCGTCAAATCGCACGACCGAGGCTGTCAATTGACTTGGTTTTCAATAAATCGATTGTGACATTCGCTGTTCCTGTTGGAACCACATATTGTCCAAGTCCATATCATCCAATTCGGGCCAAAAGTTTTCGGTTATCATTGAGCGGTAGCGATTCCCATTCACAGTAACGTGCCGGTCTTGATCATCACGGAAGAAGTACGGCCCAATGACGCCGCCGGCCCATAAACCGTAATTTTTTCGGGTTGCAATGTTGACTCATGGAGTACGTGTATTTTGCTTATTGACAAACCCATTCAGCCAGAAATGAGGACGACCATAAATTGGACGTAGCGCTCTTAAAGTTGAGGCCATTGACTCCGAATTTCGGGAGTAAATTTTAATAATTTCGACTCGTTGTTGGATCGTATATCTTTCCATGATGAAATGGCAAACCTTATTGAAGAGAAATTTCAAAAGAGCGGGGAAAAATATGGCGTCGTTTGCTGTCACTATCGGTCTACTTTTGTCGCGCCCCTATTGAAACCCCCTGTATATGTGCCAAACGGCTCGTCCCGGCAATAGGATTCATATCTTAATTTTATAGAGATTTCTACCTGTTTGAAAAGCCGAATTCAATAAAATTGTACACAAGTTATTGGAGATATTAAAATATATCTGTCAAACCGCTCGTTTCGCTAGGGCTTCATCACCAGCAGTTCCTGTTTCTCCCATTGGAGCATAGGGCCTCACTAGAACTTAGTTTATAGGTATATTTTGAAGAGGGTTGACACTTTTTAAAAAAAATCAAATTTAATGAAATTATACACAAAAATATTAAAATATGAGTTTCGAACGGTTTTATTTATGACCCGATTTGATTCGAATTCCGAACAAGTATTAGTCACATAAATCTATTGTATATCTCTATAAGTACTCGTATAAAATAATGGATCGATGCTAAAAACCTGAAAACGACTGGAGTAAATTGGATACTTCCTTCTGTGGGTTTATTTGCGATTGTTACGCGATGAGTTAGGAAAAAAGAAAATTCGGAAAACTCTCAACAGGTGGCACTGTATGCGCACGTTTCACTTTTCAGTACAATTCAAGATATAGTAAAATATGGGTGTAAAATCGTTGATTTCGCTAGGAGAAATTTTATAGCTATATTTTGAGAGGGCTGCCACCGGTTAATGAAATTATACACAAGGTCATGTTTTTAACTATATTTTGGAAAGAGTTGTCACTTGTATGAAAAGTCAAATTTAATTAAATTGCAAATGGATGTTTAAAAAATTAATACGGCAGGACAAAGCCTGCGACGGTGGAGTCGTGATATTCCTAAAACCGTATATACAGTTAAATTTGGTGAAAATTCAAAGTACACACATACATATTAGCGCTAGAGCCGAGATATTTTTAAAATCCTTATTTATGACTTCCTGACTTTCCTCGCAGCCTCATCAGAGTATCTCGACGTTAGACTAATTTGGGTACCGGGCCATAGCGGCATTGCAGGGAACTGCATGGCTGATGAGCTCGCTCGGCAAGGTACCCTGGATGTCATTTCTCCTTGCAGGGAGGGGGTGGGGGATCCTTTGACTGCCTACAGGCTTCTCCTGGACAGATGGGCTCTCTGTCGTCTCAGCGAGCGCTGGGAAATTGCCACGACATGCAGAATTGCAAGGTCCCTCTGGCCGAGAGTGGATTGTGGGCGCTCTAAGGAGCTGAGGTCGCTTACTAAGCGGCAACTCTCGATCCTCGTAGGTGTTTTGACTGGGCATTGTCCGTTGGGTATTCATGTGGTTAGGCTGAAGATAGTCTCTGACCCTTTCTGCCGCAGTTGTATGGAGGAGAATGAGGTGGATTCATCTTTTAATTTTCTGCTCAGCTGCCCTGCCTTTGCGAGACTGAGACTCAAGTACCTAGGATCGTATTTCTTTAGGACTCCAGAAGAGCTTTCTGGGGTGGAGATTGATAATTTGCGTGACTTCATTCGGGGCACGCAACGTTTCTCAGGTTAATCTTTCCTGACTTTCCGATTCACGTTACCGTTCATAAATCAGGTGGCATCACAATGGACTCCTACCATGTCTAAGTGAGTTCCCTTTGCGGGAACTACCACAGTAACCTAACCTAACCTATGGCTCAATTTGATTCAAATTCAGAACATGGAGTTGCCACAGTCCTATTTCATTCGAATTCAAACCACATATTAGCTGCAAAAATATAAATATTTGAAAATTGAATCGATGGTGTCCCTGGAGCCGAGTTATAATTTATGTGAGGTAGAAAGCAAAGCCTGCAGCGACACACTTAGGCCATAAATAAGAGGCTCGTTGGGTTACGACAAAACTGACACCATCTAAACATTACCTGGACCATTTCGTGTCGCTGATGAGTCTCATCAGGCAACTTACCTCGTTGTTTGAAACCCTGCTAAGGCTATCCAGAAACCGAGATCCCAAATACCGCAGCCTGCTTCTACACAGCCTTTCAGTATGTACAAATATTCCCTCTTTTTAGAGAGTACACGCTGTTTCCAGACCCATTTAGCCCACGACTGCCACGAGGTTCAATAAGTCGTATTTTGACTCCATCTTTCAACATACTAATGCGTTTTTTATCCTAAAGAAACTGCTTCGTCATGCCTTACCTTGCAAGTTCATCTGCCTTAAAGTGTCTGTCCACGTCTCCATGGCCAGCGACCCAAATGAGGTACAGTCTGCTCTACTTAGCCACCTCATGTAAAGAGAGGCGGTGAAAGAACTGAGAGCTTGCAGCTTGGCTATCACTAAAAATTTCCTAGAATTCCTAGAATCCAAGCTTCTTTATTGATTCCATAAAAGCTGGGATCTCATCTTGGAATACGCCGCATTAGTCTGGTTACCTAAAGGAAGGAAGGTTTCGTAACAAAACGCCTCCTCCCACCTTACCGTAGAGTATTAATGTCTAGTTTTCACCCCACTCTGCTTAGAATTCTTGTAATAAACTTACATTCAGAATCCGATGTCGAATCGCATCGATCTGTTTTGCTAGTAATAGTAGGATTTGTGAAAAAATTCGGACTAATTGCAGTTGACACTTTGAGAATTTAACAAGCACAGAGCTTTTTATTAGTGGCATAGAACATTGAAGCCTTAATAAATAGGCAACCTTGGTAAACGAGCAAGAAGTTGAATTTGTCATGTACGCAGAATAGAGGGTAAAGCTCATTTAGGTTAATAGTTCAAGCAAATGGTAAGAGCTGAAGAAGTTCTTGAAATAAAGGTAGGTAGAACAGGACCTAGCCTTTGCAACATATGCAATACTATGGCTGTTGAGAATCCATTTGAATCCATTGAAATTGGGCAGCTCTTAAGGATTGCTGACTGGACTTTGTTCTTTAAGTCCTCCACTGCATTTGCTCCTGTGATGTCGAAAAAGAATTTGAAGTTGCCGAAGATATACTATTCTCTCGTTTGTTTTTCAAGATTTGGTCTGAAACCAGTTGGGTAGTTGGCAATCCATCAGAGCCTGCGACTTTTTGTTCCGTGGCCTCGCTTCTGATATTCGAAACTCAACGCTGCCGGGTAACGGGAAATCTTCTTCTACTCCGGCGGCACCTTTGCTGTCAACGTCAGTCACCAGGTTACCGTTCATGTTTTTATAGGAAATTTCCATGGTATCGATTCTGATTGCAGTTTTCCAACGGCGGCGTGCTTTTCTTTGATATTTAGATTTTGTATTACAATATGAATAACCTGATTTCGAGTTTTTGATCTGGAGACACCCACGCAGCCTCTATTCCTTTGCTGGAACCTGCAGCTACAAAGTTTCATACTTCGGGCTCCAGGAAAGTTGGCTATAATTTTGGAAGTGGGCTATAATTTTGGAAGTGGGAACACAGATCTCTTCCATACTCGCCCTGGAATTGAAGTCGCGAAGCTAGATTTTGATATGGCGACGAAAGCAGCACTCCTAAAGTACATAAGTTCTAGACGCTCATAGAAGTAATCTTTGATCACATTGTCCTTCTCTTTTCTTGGGGTGTGGACAGAAAAATTTGAAAAATTTTCAATTTTATAAAATAAATTTATTAATAAATAAATAAAGCTCACATTCATTGTATAATATACGCACATGATTTTGATTTAATTTGTAATTTTGCACCTACATATTTTTTAATAGCAATGTTTGTTAATAAGTGTTGCTCAGTAATAAACCAAAATATTTTCATTTCATTATTTAATGATAGAATTTGAAGCTCAAGTTTGTATGATAACTAAATTGATGCATTGACCATTGACATGCTTAAATAACGGATTATTTTGGTAATTTGCTAAATTACAATATAACACATTTTTGCTGACTTTCGCCACAATGCTGAGGTCAACAAATAAAGCCACAATTATATTTTATGAATAGTACGTAGGTGTATAGTCCTGTGTGAATGTAAACCTTGTCAATTTTGTAAATGAAGTTTAATGGTTCGAAAGTAAATTAATAAGACAAGAGAAAGATAAATGTGAAACAAGAAACCACAAGTACTTGTATTAACACGTAGCCAAACAAGCTTACGTCTGTATTTGCATCTAATATGAAATAATGGTAAATTAAGATAAGACAAACTTTTTGAAATGCAAGAAAATGATATATACTAAAATGAAATGAGATTGGATATTAAATACATATTTAGTTACATGATGCGCTGACATAAAGTAATTATTTTGTCTAACGAATAATTAAACAACAACATAGCCTACGACTGAGATGATTTTACTGGTTGATAAATTTCTTGAATTATATTAAGATGACGTGTTAAATGTACACACAAATCAGCTGCAAATACTGCAGATTTATGATAATTGTCGGGGTTATTAAAATACATAGACCACTGACACGCACACAAACACACCTTTGCCCTTTGCTCTGTATGCACTGTGTTTGCTGAATAGCAACAGGAATTTAACCATCTAGATGCATCGGCTCTATGTGGTGTGAAATGCAGTTAGATAGATTATGACTTTGGATATTTTACATATCATATGTACTTTTAAGAGGGGTATGTTTTCGAAATTAGTAAGAAACAAAAGGAGTGTTCGCTACGAAAACCCAGTAAAAATTTACTGAAACAGAACTACCCTAGGCGATTAATGAGAAAGGATATAAGATTAAATTGTGATTAAAGGCTTTATTCTACTTATTTATATTACCTGGAAGTTATATTTCGATATCTTTTACATATGTATATGATGCTTTCCATTTCCAGACAACCGGTCAGGTACAAGCATGATTTTTAATTTCGACCAAACTCAAATACATTGTTTGTTGTCCAAATAATGAGACACGTATTTTTTCTTTTGGCTCTGAAACCAAAAAAAACGACTTATATCTACCAAAAATCATAACTCCGAAAAAAAAAATCTTTGCTATTGGTGATTTATACTGATTGTAGTTCAAAGTGTCTATTTCTCGGTGAAAAAGTTTCAGAGAAAAAAAAAATACACTTTTTGAGAAAATAAAAGTTAAAAAAAATGTTCACTTTTTGTTTATTGTTAAATAAAAAATTTCAAATAATGGAAATCAATCATTATATCATTCTATCTTAAAGTACCAAGAATAACTGACATTTTAGTAAAAACATTGCTAGAATCCATTGAATTTTGACAAAGTTATGGGCATTTAAAAAAAAAAAACTCTTACTGTCAACTTGAATAATCGATTTTTGTATGAAAAACAAAATCGCGTTTAATTCGGCCGAACAATTTTTGCGAGCCAAAAGAAAAAATACGTGTCTCATTATTTGGACCAACAAACAATGTATTTGAGTTTGGTCGAAATTAAAAATCATGCTTGTACCTGACCGGTTGTCTGGAAATGGAAAGCATCATATACATATTTCATGATAATATTTTTCGCGATATCAACTGAAATAGATCGGAACCTCGGACATTTCAACCACTTCCAAACGATAAATAAAAAAGTTCGATGTTACTTCTCTTATAGACTCGAAAGCTTGACCTCGTCGCCCTGAAGGTGTGGAGAGTCGGCCTTTCTACTCTACGCCAGCAAATGGATCGGAACTTCGGAGCTTGCGAACATTCCGTCAACCAAACGCCACAGAATAAGCACAATCGTGTGCACTTTAAGTTTAAGAGCTCGAGCTAACTCCTCCAACAGGCAGCGTCTCGGAACATCATGCGCACCCGAAACACAATGGCTGAGCTGATCTAGTTCTTTGAGACCATCTCGGCAATACGAATACAGAAAAATCGATGTCAGTCGAGTATGAGTAAGTGTGAATGAAGACGGCTTGCCATAAATCCTGCTAATGTAAAACTCTTTATTATGAAAATTTAACTGCTATTCTTTATTTTATTTAACAAAGGGGAGCTCTGTTCTATAATTTCAATTTACCATGCCTGTTTTCCGTAATAATGATTTTTTCGCAATTATCTGCCTAAATATATTTATAGTACCAAATTTGAGCGATGGTGTAACCACTACTTCACCAATAAAACAATAAAATATCCCCCTTTTTCTTTTATAATAAATTTGATTAGTTCATAAAAAAATAAGAAAATTAAAAGCTAATAATCTCAAATTGCTTGTAAATTAATATAAAAGTTCGTAATGATTACGTCACTTTGTTTTACCTGCACAGACAATCGCCATGATAAAAATATCACTTCCTAAAAGTGGAGTTGTTTTAGCCAAAGAAGTTGTATGTCGTTTTGTTTCCTGTGGTAAGAATTTTCGTCCAACCTAACCATACCAAAAACCAATTGGATATACTCAAATTCTAATATCAATCAACAAAAGTCAAAATAGTTCTGGTATAGTGAAATTGGTCGAGATTTTCTGTTATACGAACGGTGGGAGAGATGCAACTTCTTTGTAATCTACGATCGTTGGCCTTAGCAAACTTGAAGCAAACTTGCGTAGAACCAGCAAGTCTGTTAGCAGCATATTTAACTACATTTACAGCAATAATAAATTGGAAAGTAATGCTTAATTTTTTGACATTTGACTGATGGATGTTGGTGCACACCGACACATACCCATTTGTGCATATTCACACACACTTACAACCTGCAGTGGACAAGTGCCCTATGAAATAAAGTTACTAGTTCAAAAATAGTACACGACTTGTAATTTGTCATGGGACGAGCGACACGGGATATTAAAAATATCCAATTTATGCTGGAAGATCAACTGCAAAATTTTTTTCGGAACTATGCCTGAGCTATATATGTACATTGGAGTGCATCAGGGGCAACTGTTCACCGCCAATAGCAGCTCCATTTTAAAGTCGACGGTTTAAGCCATTGTTAGTAGATTGTGCGGGAACTGTTATTGTGGAAAAAGAAACTCATCTTGAATTATTTTTGCACTAGATATATTTGCTGCACACCCACATTGACAACTTGAATATCATGCAAATGTGTCGCACTTCCAATTGATCACTGCATAGCTGCAACAAAACTGGCGATTGTGTGGCAAGCAGCACAATACCATATGCAACACAAATCCGATAGCAGAATAGTAGATATTCACAATATGCAAAATATAAATGCATGTATAAAAATGGACATACATATATGTATACAATAAAGTACTGGTGGCCATATGAAATTAATAAATACAACACCAACAAAACCCGACAATGACATTGAACTGCACAGTACTGTCGTTTTGTCTACGGCATATACTTATTTGGTTTTACTACTTTCAAAATGTTTTTAGTTACTACTTATTGAATAGAATATGAAGCAAATTATTCGAATAAAACATCATCCCAAAAGGTCTTAATTGCGAGTGATTCATTTGCGAATAAATTATTCAAAGATAAAATGTCTACAAAAAAAAAACATTCGTGAATAATTCATATTGCTTTAAGGAAATGAAGCAAAATGTGTACTAATTTTAAATTAAATAATATTTGTACCTACTTTTTAAATTACAAACCGAAAATTAAAAACAAAAGGTGTAAATTTAAGATTGATTGCAAATTTTTGTCACAGATTCAAACTATTTTCGCGAAAGTCATTATTGATCTAAAAAGTGCCAATATTTTTCTTTTGAAAGATATATCAGACCCTAAAAAAGCTAAAAACCAAAAGAGAGAAAATGTGGTTTGTAGATGAGGTTCTGCCAAATAGTTTTTTTTATTGAATAAGTTGAAAATTTGGAGTGTTTGGAAATTTCCCAATACATTTTTGTGAACCACTTGATCAGATCTACGACCTCTACTAGATCATTTGTATAGTGTACTGTAGCTCTCGTATATTCTATAATTTTAAAAATTTCGCTTACTAGTTTGAAATGGAATATGTAAAGAATTTGGTAGAGTTCAAAATACAACTATTTCTTTTGAATTGAATGGTGCCATGTCCAATTCCACGAAAATTTTGAACAATGAGTTCCCTTCTCCAACTCGATCATGTGTACCAAATTTGAGCAAACTATCTCTTATTTATGTATATAATATATTTCGCCCGTTTTCATCATCAACCTTCCTTGATTCGACGGCAATGTGGGCATCAATTCGATAGATTGCAATATCTAATGGAGTTATTCGTTGGACAAATGGACGGGCATACTTCTTTTTATTCTTAATTGGCGCAGAAGAAGCCTATGCGATTTCGTCCGATTTTAATATAGCACGCAAGTCCATCCTCTGGTTTTCTAACTGGCGCCTACTGGAGACACTAAGTGAAGTCAACTCCTTCTCAACTTTACAACGTAGTTTGCATTTATCTTCTTATGCCACTACTAGCGTATGCCGCGTTGAATTCTTTCAGGGCTGTAGAATTTTTTTTCATACGGACAACGGACTTAGCCAAGGAAGCCGCTGAATCTTAATTCGGTGTACTATGTCATTGTCATGGAAAGCTCATACAGCTCATCGCACCAAAGTCTGCGGTATTTGCCGTCGCAAAGACGTAAGAGCCCAAAAATCCTTCGGATAATTTTTCTCTCGAACACTCCAAGGGTCATCTCGTCCGATGTTGACAACGTACATGGTTCTGCGTTAGACTATAGCACGGGTTTGATGAAAGTTATATAGTGTGCTCTTTGTTCGTCAAGAGACTAGCACTTATTGACAAAAGAATTTCTCCATTGGATTTCACGTCTGAGTATATTGTTGATGTCAACGGTTGTTCCAGGTAAAAAAAAGTTCTTCAGTTCAGTTGTTGAGGCCAATAGTATCGCTGTCATCGGCATACGACATCAGTTGCCAATCTTATAAAATATGGGATCTTACCAGTTCATTTCTACACATCGAATTATCATTTCTAGAATAATGTTAAGGAAGTCACACGATAGAGAGTTGCCCTATTTAAAACCTATTTGAAAACCTCGTGCTGCTCACGCCATTTTGCACCATTTTATTAACTTTTTAGGCATGCAAAATTGTAGCATATTGTCAACGTCATCTCGTGCTGTCAATTTAGCGTATTGTGAACATCTGATCAATGGTAGACTTGCGAGATCTCTAGAACCAGACTAATAAGACCCAATCAACTCGTTGATGGTTAGACACAGTATAGAACCTTGTAGGAGATATTTGTTAGACTGATTCCGAAGTGAATTTCAATGGTTCAAAATACATTTACCTAGCCATATTCTGTAAATGATCTGGTTCATCCACCTTACCGCTCTTTGATAGCTCTGCTGGTAATCCAAATGCACCCGCGGTTTCATTGTTTTTGATTTGGGGCTCAAAATATTCCACTTCTCTGGTGACGCTTTCACTGACACTATTTAGCAATGTGGTTAAAAACTCCTCGACAATTTAAGTCTACTTTGAATATAAGTCACTGTGTCCTCGGCATCATTTTTACAGGAATTAAAACCTTCCGCAGTTCCTTATAAAATTTTCGGGAGATTTCCTTGAGATACTAGATATTGTTCCTACTCATATGTTTGGGTCTCTCTTTTTTCTACAAATAATATGTTCCTATTCCTTTCTCGACTTCCGGTTGCGCTCATAGCCCGCGTTGCGTCCGATCGCAATGTAGCTCTGTAGACAGTGTCTACCTTTTGCGGAAGTGCGACATTTCATGTCGTACCTGTTGTTTTTTCGGGCTGTGGAATCCAAGAACTTTCTCTGCTGCGGTACTTAGTGAGGGGAATATACTCCCACTGTTCGCGCTTTCTAGTATGCTGGGAAGCGCTCTTAGTGAGCATGTATGTATGAGAGGCGAGTGGCGATGTTAATAGCTGTTTTCCGACGTCGAGCTATCGTTGATACGATGGTATGACCAAAACTTCTTCCATCCAAACTTGACATTAAAGTCGCCTAGCACGATTATGATATGATCTGGAACTCTCTTTGATTACGTCGTTCTTCGGTTCCCCTGACAAAACATTAAGGAATCTTGATTTGATGCGAAAAATGCCGAGGCGCTCGTCCACCTTAGTGAACGATAGTACATTCGACACCACAATACAACACCGAACCCGATTTACATAAGCCAAAAACATCGGAGAGATCACACGAGGTTCGCAGTCGAAATTTTTCTTACTCGGAGAGCATTTGGTTTAAAACATCCTTAAGTCATGAAGTTCTTGAATTGCATGTAAAATAATCGTTCTGTTCACTCCCTGGTGAATAGCAATCAGAGACTGTTCACACCTGCGAGGATTCTACTCATGGAATTTTTCTCAGGACAGAAAGACTCACATAACCGAATCGATTTCTCTCTTCTTTCTGAACATTTTGGTATATATTTATATTATATTTTTCAACTTAAAAAGTGAAAAGGTACATTTCTATTTTGGAAGCTCGAGAAAACCCTACTGTTGTCTTTAAAAATATTATCATTCGACTTAGCCAAACGACAGCACTGGGGCTGAGCACATGCGACCAGCTGTCTTATACTTAGGCAACAACAGTGCCATAAGAGGAGATTGCAGCAGCTGAGTATGCAATCAACATGCCACACTCCCCGCCCCACCAACGCTTGATGCTGCATCCTTGTGCTGGCTTGACATTGCTGCAAAATAAAATATTGTAGGTACAATAATAAAAGAAATGACAAAAGAGAAATAGAAATGCTTAACTGATTTTCATATTTCAAAGTTGTTAAGGTTCTGCTCAAGTGACATATGAAACTTTTGATTGTTGCAAGCACAAGAAGACATCAGCTCAGCTCAGCTGAGGAGTTCAATACCACTTCTACTCACCTTGGATGGCATGCCATCTCATGGCAATTCATTTATTATTGCACTCGTTGTAGTTGTTGTTATCGTTATTGCACTTGTTATTATTGCTGTTTGAATATTATTATTGTTTTGTTTGTGCAACAATTGGTGCTGCAATATAGCAATCGCTGTATAGCCATATTATTGCTGTTGCTTATGTCTTTATTTATGCTCCTTGGATTTGTGAAAACTTGTGGTTTACCTACATACATGTACAATACAATATATGGTATGTATAAGATGATACAAATCCACACACTGGCACTTAAGCAAGCAACTTCAGAGATTTATGACTTTTCAATAAACGTTTCCCTCTCCCCCGTTTTTGAATTATTTATGACATTTCATTTATGCATTCGTTCATTCGCTCGCATTTACTACCTACTGTATACTCGTATGGCTATACGTATTGCTTTGCTTGCTTCTTTATAATTTTGTTATTGTACGCACCTGAATTTTACTCGAGGGTGTTGACAATGCAAGTTTTGTGCGTTGGGTAAACATTTTTCAAATATCCGCTTGCAGTTCATACATACATTACATATGTTGCTTTGATATTTATGGAGAACGTTTTTGTTTTTTTTATTAAATTTTCAATGCATTTATTAGTGTCGTTTCATGTGATTTATTGCATTGTTGTGGGACAATTTATTACAAGTTGCATATTTTGCTATTTATTTTAAAGATGCACTAAAACCGCAGAAAATTGAAATTCAATAGATCGCCCTATTGAAAAAAAGATGTATGTAATTGGAAAAATGCTTGTGGTGAGCTGTTAACTAACGCAAATCGTTTCGCGCCGGAAATTGCAAGTTCGATATCATCTCTTCTAACTATGACAATGTGAGACTTTAGAAGGTTGTTTCAAACCGGCCTTGGTTACGTTTCGTTTCGCAAGATCAAAACTTCTATAAATCAGTTCCTCGCACTAAGAATAATGCCAGTACAATGCCTGATGACAAATGTTTCTTAAAAATTCTGTAAATTATATAAGTCATTGCTATCATTTTTTAATGAATATAACATAGTTCAATACTCTTACGGCCATATTATTGACTTATTGTTATTCCTCCTTATTCTCATCGTTTCGCCGAAGATGGGAATTGACATTCGGAGTGTCAAAATAATACAAATAATTTTGGATTGTGATTTCGTATGATATGGATGATAACAAAGATAAGAAAAAGTCGCGAGTCTCTCGAGTGCCGATATAAAGGGATTGGTCGGCAGAAGAGACGTTGCGTTTCGACGGCATTTCGAATGAGGCAACATATGATTGCACGCCAGAGTAACGGACCAAAGAAAATCTCAAACAAATGTTGTACGTCTGTTTTTTTTTATACTCGAACCAGGTATTATAACTTTGTTCACCTAACGGTTGTTTGTAACAGCATAAAGCAACCGAGATAGATATAGACAAATAAACGCCAAAACTCTTAGAATTAATAGTGAAATTTATTAAGCTAAGTATGTCTGCCCATCCGTCAGTCGGATAACCCAAGTAAATATTGAGTTATCTTAACGCAACTTGAGATACCTATTGCTCGGACTTTGGTATTACAAATGGGCGAAATCGGACAATAACTATGCCCACATAACGGTATTTGGTGTAAAATCAAAAGATCTTAATTATTGCAGATAATTTGCTCAAATTTGTTACAAAGGAAAAGGTTTGGGAAAGGAATACGTGTGTAAAATTTTTTTTTTTTTTTTTTAGAAAGTGGGCGTGACCCTGTTTGCTTTATAAAAAAACCTTATAAGTCCGAAACTACTTAACCAAACACTCTACCAAATTTGGTACACATATTGTCAATAAGCAAACTTCCGAAAATTGTTAAAATCGTACAAAAAAACCCACCCACCCAAACGCCCACCTCTCAAATAATGGTAAAAACAATAATCATATAACGGTAAAAAAACAATAATCATACACCTCCGATATTTATTCACTATACAAGGTAATTTGCTCAAATTTGATATACATGATTGGGTTTGAGAATGAAAAATATGGAATCATAAATGTAGGAAATGACCATGGTATTGGCCAGCTTAGAGTAAATTGGTATATCTCTAAAACTTCTTTGTCAAATTCAACCAAATTTCGTACACAATTTGCATTTTTAGTTAGAAAGCACAGCCTCGAAAATTATAGAATCAGACTAAAGCCACACTTCCCTCTCATATAACGGTAATTTACAGCAAATCAAAACATTCAATATCTTACTAAATCAGGTCACGATTTTTTTTTTAATTTGTCGTGAAGAATTTAGTTGGGGAGGGAAATAATTAAATTATCAAAATTTTGGGAAATAAGTGTGGTACGTTAAAATCATACGTATTTTTATATTTAAATTGGCTTGCTTTGCTGCACCAAAACAGGCATTCTTTTTAGATATTGAACAGCTGTTTTGGGCTGAAAATCTGATTTGCACCTTGATTTAAAAAAAAAGGTTTGAGAATGAAATATATGGAATCAAAAATGTTGGGAATAAGCGTGTCATTGCCCTGCTTAGACAAATAGGTATATCTATTAAACTTCTTTGTGAAATTCAACCAAATTTTGTGCACATTTTGCATTTCTTGTAAGACAGTTATAGAAGTCAGACGAAACCCACGCAAGCTCTCATGTAACAATCATTCACAAAACATATAACTGTACGTAAACACATCCATTAAAAGCATACCAATTTTAGTTTTTATTTAAATAAAAAAAGGTCTCTAGTTTTTCAAGATAAAGATTACGCTGCGTAACAAAAATTTAAAAAAAACCTATGGTCATGATTTTGTTAATAGTTTTTATTAACATTAGTAGCAGGCTTACGAACTGTGTTTTTACTTTTTTTGGATTGGTTCTAGTTTTCGAGATAAACGAAACTTAAGAAATTAATGAAAAAAACTATATGACCCAGTTCCAGTTGTATTAATTTAATTATTCCTCAATAAGTTTTGTTATATAAATTATTAAAACAAGTAGTTCGTTGGTTTAAATATTTTATTTCCCTTGCAAGCGAGCAAGGGCAGCCGGTTAAGTCGGGTGAGCTAATACAACTAAACATTAATTCGACGACTTCGCCTGAATACCTGAAAACTCTAACAGTCCCTGCCAGCCGCTGCACGTTATCGACCGCGTGACTTGTAAATGCAACTTGTAAATGGGCCAACAAAGTGGGTATACTAAATACCCTTGTTTTATATGTTTGTGGGACAGTCGTGCAGGAAATGAACATTCGATTAGAAAGGACTGGCCGGTGAGAGAAAATATGGAGGTAGGAACAGCAAATGTGGTTCATGACCAACTGATAAGCCGAGAAAAGATCATCTTCCACCACTTCACATCAAGCTTGGGCTAATGAAACCGTTCATCAAAGCCCTTGATTAGACAGGTGACTGTTTCGAATATGTGTGCAAAAAATTTCCAGTCCTTAGTATGGAAAAATTAAAAGCAGGAGTCTTCGATGTTCCTCAAATTCCTACCCTTCTAAAAGACACTGAATTCTTAAACCATATGTCACAAATTGAATCTGAAGCCTGGCTAAGCTTTGTTAATGTAGTCAAAAATTTTTTGGGAAATCATAAATCACCAGACTATACAAAACTAGTTGCTGATATGCTTCTCAATTTTCGCAAACTAGGAACTAAAATGAGCATTAAATTACATTATTTACATAGTCATTTGGACAAATTCCCGGACAACCTAGGCGATAACAGTGAGGAACAAGGTGAACGGTTCCACCAGGACATAATAATAATGGAAGAAAGATACCAAGGTCGATGGGACGACCACATGATGGCAGACTACTGCTGGAACTTAATACGGGATTGTCCTGAGTAACGACATCATAGGAGGCCCTACGGAAAATTTTTTTTGTAATGAAGCGGATATATTTTTTTATTTTTTTATTGTTTTTATACAGACGCGCTATAAAAATATAATTTAAATCCATATTGGTATTTTTAATTATGTTTTTTCGTGAAATATTTAAAAGTCTTTATCTGAAAACCTTGAGCCAATTCGACAAAACTGATATTATTTTCGTAACCGACCGCAAAATTTTGATCCGCAGTGTTATTGCATTCATTGGTTTTATTGCATACAACAAGCACCCTTTTTTTGGAATAAAAACTTACGCTGGGTATATAAAGTTCGGTTGCACCCGAACTTAGCCTCTTTCTTACTCGTATTTCATTATAATTCTGCCGAAGCAGTGGTTCGGGTTAGAATAAATTTTAAGTGGAGTTAAATATAATTTTTTGGGAACCGACCATCGGATGAATCGTTTGAAACTAATTAGGTAGTATTTGCAGACATTTCCAAAGGGGCGGCGATAAGTGTTAATGTAAACAGGGGGCGTACTTGCAAATTCCATGTCAGTGCCTTTGTCCATTTTATTTACTGAGGCCATTCTTGAGTTGCTTGCGCTTCTGCGCGATCGCTGTTGTGGCTTCTAGATGGAATTGTAGATTGTTTATAATAACGACATTTACAATTTTAAAAGAAAATTTCATATGTAAAATAATAACATTCTAGATGTCAAGAAGAATTGTTTACTGAATAAAGAGGAATAATTGCTTAATTCGATCGAATCAGAGAGAGTATACACGATACTCCATATATTGGAAAATACCTGTGAGAAAAGGATCGACAGACATCATCTATTTGTCGACTTTAAATCAGCTTTCGACAGCTCGAAATGAGGATATAGGCAACCGGGATGTCAGAATGAATTCGGTATCCCCTGCAAAACTACTACGGCTATATAAAATGACGCTGAACAACAACACCAGCTCCGTCAGAATTCGGAAGGACCCCTCCGAGCTTTTGATACCAAACGAGGTTTCAGACAAGGTAACTCGCTATCGTCCGACCCTTTTAACACCAACAGTAATGACTCTTGCCAACAAGTCCTACTTTGGACTGTGTAGGCAACTGCGTTGTAAAGCGCTGATTGAGCTATTGTTTGTCGCAGAAGCAGGGACGCTGCCCACATCTGATGGGATGGACCTTGGCGTGTTCGATAGCACGATTCTCTGAAGGAGGCGAATACCGCAGATGATAGAACGATACCCTGTATGAGCTTTAAGCGAATTGATATTCAGCGGGTAGATTGACTAAGTCATGTTGTACGTATGGAAAAAAATAATCCAGCCTTGAAAATATTCAACACGGTACCCTCTGGTGGGAAGAAGAAGGCCTCCTCTATATTGGAAATATCAGGTGGGGAAGGACTTGGCTAGACTTGGGGTCTACAGATGGCGACATTTAGCAAAGCAGAGGACCGAAGTGCAATGTTGGAATCGGTCACAATCGCCTTGGCGGTTATAGTACCGATTAAGAAGAAGGAGAAGTAAGGAATCGTCTAAGTTCGAGCGCCACCGAACCCTTCTAATAAATATTTTGGCTTGAGTCACATTAGCCCTCAAATGGAGAACTAGCGTACTTGTCTAATCTCCAACGTTGTTTCTCAACAGTACTTTAACTTGAGAATCATAGAATTCTCAACAAAAAGGGCATTTTTGTGAGATTCTCTAATAGGCCTCAAATGTGTTATTGCAATATTTAAAATAGAGTAAAGTATGAATAAAACGTCATGAATAAATTGAAGAAAAAATACAATATGCAAATATGGTTTGACACGCACTATAAAGTCGATAGCTTAAAATCAGGTGGTTTGCTTCACGTTTAGATTTTTTTTGGAACAGATATTTTACTTTGGCACTATTTTACACGGAATATTTACTCACTCGCCGCTAGGCTTCAATTGACTTTCAACATGGTTTGCAATTTGCAATTAGTACCACTTGTTTATTTCGGCACAATAAACAGCTGCTCACATTGCAGATGTAATCTTGGAGAAAATTATTATTTTCAGCATTATCTCAACTGCCTTTCAAATGTAGGATATCGACTGGCCAACTGGAGACACCAAGTGAAGCCACGGATCAAGGATCCATTCCCTACCCACCCTAGAATTGAAATCGTCCAGCACGATTTTGATATCATGACGGAGCCAGGGCTCGGAATTGTGTTATAGGAGCTCGTCGAAGTGATCTTTGATGACATCGTCCATCTCACCCCTGGGGGAATGGACACAAATCAGCGAGATGTTAATTAATCTCGCTTTTATGCGAGTGAAGCGGAGTGAATGAGCGTACTTGGCGACGAAGTCTCTGTGTCACCACAAGTCCAACACCGATCGTTCGCTCCTTTAGCAGTTGTAGTAGACGTCGCAAGTCCTAATTGTTTTCTTAACTTTACCCGTCCGTGTCATATTCTGGATGGCGGTGACGTCAGCTTTTACTGTGGCGAGGCATCAACCAGCCCGGCAGTAATAACACACGGGATGAGTTAATGGTTTCTTCGATGCAGTAATGACGTGCAGCAATAAAAAGCTCGGAACAATTGTTTAGCCTGAGAGCCTTGAACATTTTTTTTTCATAAAATTGAACTCATTTAACTTTTGAGACATAAGAGGCGTGTGCAGCAGAACTTGAAAACACTGGGGTGGGGATCCAACTTGATAGATGAAGAACCCGCCGGCCTCTTTCAAAGACTTCAAAACTCAATTGTACAGCAGACAATTACTAAATATTTTAAATGGCTCTGAATTCAGAACTGAGCTTAGTTTAGCTACAATATAGCGAATTTACCGGTTGTGTCCATTTTTGCAAAGTCTTCGGAGCCTTTTTTTTAGCACTACTTGACTAGTTGCGACTTCTTAAATGACAGTATCAGAGCTTCGTGCGCTTTCTAGCTGCCGTTGATTAATCCATTGGCCTCCATCTGTATCAATGAAGGCTCCGTCGGAGATTTATCAACAATAATTCAAACTCAGGGTATCAGCGTCTTGGTTATACTTTTGTATACCTTATTATTTATTTTCATCAGTGACAGCAACAACTTTGAAAATTTTTGTGAAAAATCAGCATAAAGGAGTGTCAGGTAATAAAAAGAAAGTCTAAATTTTATAATTTTTATATTTTTTATCAAATATTTTTTTATAATTTCTATGTTTGCTCGTAAAATTATATTGAGTCTTATTTTTCTTTCAATAAATAACATGAAATGAGTTTTATTTTTCACACAAGAAAAACTCACCGCTTTTCTTTTCTGCTGTAAAATAAACGTTACATGTTTTATTTATCATTCGAATATAATTGTTGTTTTGCAAGTTTTACTTAATAATAACTGATTCTTAGTAATCGTGTTCTTATTATTTTTGAACAAGTGATAAAAAATAGCAGTGTTCAGTATATTTCAGGTATTTAAGTACATAATGTATCATCACTGCGTCTGATTCGATAAACAAAAATTGCAAGGTTAGTTTTATTTTGTTTCAGAAAAGTAAAACCCACTGCGCAAGTTTTATTTCTTGAACGAAAAATAAAACTATAATAAGTACCTAGTGCTTATTGAAAGAAAAATAAAGCGCAACAAGTAAGCATTATTTTAGGAGTCAACATAGAACTTTTGAAATAATTCTTCAATTTGATGAAAAAGATAAAAATCAAAACATAGAGATTAAATGATAGTTTTTTCGATATCGCTTAATTTCTTGCGGTCCTTGATTTTTATAATTTATAAAAAACAAATTAACAATTAACAGATTTCCAAACTATCGACTTTGTTGTTCAATGCGCACGAATTGACAACAAACTAATTCCCCCTAATTGCCGGTGAACCTAATTGAGTAAATAATTAAATGGATTACCTGCCAGTTGCGCAGTTTAGTCCAACTGTTTGTAAAATTGTAATCAAGGTTAAAACATAATAAATTCTGTGTGGAAGTCGTAAAGGTGAAAACTCTGGAGTGTGAGTTAAATGCCACAAAAGCAAGGAAATAATTACAAACCTTATTATTCAGCAGCGTCATTATTGTGGGAGGGCGGTCAATGACACTAACCGAACCGTTTGGAATAACAAAAACATCAACAAATATACGAACTTAATCAACAACATTATACCAAATAAGAGGCACGTAACCGCAAGCGACACACATTTATTTTTACAATTGCGGAAGCTTGTTCGATAAATAGATGCTTGAGTAGTTAATTCCCCATTTCTACCACTTTTACCGTTTCTGTTGTCTACGACTCGCATTAGAAAGGTCGTAATTCCAATCATAAAACCACAACAGTAGATGAGCCGTAATGTCGAAGACAACTGACATAAATCAGTGCAGTTTAGTTGGGTAGTTTTACTGCAACGTAGCTGATGAGGGCAACACAAAATATTAGGGGGTGGAACAAAAATTATTTTGCAGTCTGTCTTCTCTATATTTACGGTTATGCCTGTGTTGGTTTTTAGTGGGTTATTTTGAGAGTAAGCCGTAACATGCAGTCTGATCACTGTACAAAAATCATGACAACCCAGAGTTTGATTTGATTGTGAGTGAGAGGTGTAGCCAGACGACCAAAGTGAAATGGAAGATTTCCTTTAAGCTCAACATACAATAAAAGTTAGGATTCAGGTTAAGGAAGACAGGTACCAGGTAGATATAAAGGATACAGGGTCAAAGTGATGGTTGGTTGGAGCATAGGAGTGTTGCCTAGGACCTAAGTAGCGATTGGAGCGTCACTTTGGTATGATGTCTATCTTGAAACCTGGCATTTCTGCTGCTACGATTCACTATTTACAAATCGCTTGGATTTGTGGATGAATCTCCTAATGTGGAGCTGTTCTTCTGGTATCTCGCCACTTTTCTCTTGATTACTCTTAGTGGGCAGCGAATTCTTTTCACCTCAGATTCATCAAGAGAGGCTTCGACTCTGGCCATTTTGTCAGCTCTTTTGTTTTGCATATGTAGATATATGCTGGGAACCGTTAGTCTCTCTACTGCTCTCCTCAGCTACTCTGTTCATACCTATTCCAGTCTCATATACAATCAAACTTCATCTTAAAATGTTTAAGCGCATCTGTAGGCCCTGGATTATATTTACCTATAACCACGGTGTACACGCACAGTACAAGGTTTTGTTTTAATCTTCAGTTTCCGCTGATAATAAGCTATATAAGCATTCTCAATATATCTTCCAGCTAAGCTTGGCGTTTAATATATCGCCTAAGTACAGAGGTTTTCAATAGGAACGCTACAAACGTTTTTTTTTAAAATAAAATAATGGCGTCAAATATATCGCCCAAGTACATCGCTTCGGAGCATAACGTGAGTGGAAGGAAGTCTGTACTGTGTTATTTTTGTTTGCCTGGTAAACAGTATTAACTCCGTCTTGCTCGGATCCAAATTGGGATCGCTCCCCGAGACCCATGGTTGAAACTTGAACAGAACTTCTTGAAGTATCTCACTAATCGTTCAGCGAAAGCGTCAAACTATTACTGAACCACTGTTTGATATTATGATTTTATATCTGATCTACACCTCAATTCACTTTCAAATGGGGTCAGCCACGCAAAACTTACGGAGAGATGAAGGAATTGATTAAATTTCTATGTTATCGAAACTTTTTTCTATATCTAGGAAGGTATCGAGTGTAAATTGGTTGTCTTGGCTCTATTCAAGCTTTGTGGAATGTAGATCAGGCGGAGGTTGGTTTTGAAGATCATGTCTAGCCATAAGAGTTTAGGTTTGCCCAGCTTTTGGCTATAATATCTTCTGGGTCAGGGAGAAAGCTGCTTATTGCAAATTTTATTTTTTGCTTTTCAGCTTTCGAGTCCAGTACATTTTGCCAAGATTGTGAAAAATCTGCTTGCGTCCATACTGGTGGCCTCCGGTCACTGGTGGGAAAATGGGTATTATCTACACACTCCGTCCCTTCAAAGCTTGAGTTAATTGAGTGCGTTGTACAAAATTTTGCTCAGCCTGGCGGCATCTTCAGCAGTATGATTGTGTGGATTCAGTTTTAGACTTTCTTTGGAACTATAGCAGCCGTGGAAGATTTTGCTGATTTACACCTGAGCTTCCTAAGCTCTTGAGGAGGTGGGATTTCTTCTTGCGATCACTGATTGGTGTTGTTTTTGTTAGGTCTGCGAAAATTGTGCGGTTCAAAACTTGTTACAGTAAGTTTTTCTGTATTTATATTATTTGCTATTTATACTACAGTTTGTAGCATATTCTGCTTTTTTGCTACATTTAAAAATCTGGCAGCACCGATTTAGCCAAAGATTCTTACTTTTGTCCATTCATTCCTTTAGGCATTTGTTGCTCGTAATTTCCGTTCCATTGAATGCCTCAAAGCGGTTTCAATAGCCCATTTGTCGTTAAGTTCCTCAAATGGGGTTGCCTTGACACTGCAGACACACACACACTCATACATACATACATACATAAATAGTATACACACGTACCTACGAATACAGTTGCGTGACGCTGCCCAGTGGCACATCAAACTCATTTATGCGATAATTTCAAGCATTCATTGCCCGACTTTGCTGACCAAATCTTCTTCTAATTCCGATGCTAAGTTGTGCCTGCAATTTTTTGTTTGTTGTTGTCATCTAAACATTGGGGGGAATTTGTAGTTCATTTTTTTTTCCTCTGACATTTTGTGTTTGTTCGAGTAAAGTTGTTCTTTGCTCAACGCTTGACTATTGCAGGACAACTTTTTTGGTATTTTTTCGCTTGGCGTTCCACTTTCAGTGAGGGGGGGGGAGAGTGTAGTACCACACGTTCGTTGATTGTCTCGTTTTGTTCAACTGCACGCCTATTTCTAGTCATTTCGAAATTAGTTCCGCCCTTCGATTTATTTTACCATTTTCGGTTAATCTATGACGACTGTGCCGATCGAGGGATGGAAATGGATCTACCTAACAATAGACTACGGTACTGTTTATGAGCGCGATTGACTCATATATACCTGTAGGGGTATTAAAAGGGAAGGGGAGTAAATCCTTAAAAGGGGAAAATAGTGTGGTATAGCCGAGACGCATCCTCCAACAGCATAGGTGAGCGCATGAATCGCTGTTTGAAATTCTGTGTGCTTACGAGAAGTACTAAATAAGTCTTTACACTAGCTAAGGAAAATAGGTGAAAATGGAAAATATAGGTGAAAATATTTTCATTATCTTTGAAACTATTTTCCAGTCAAAATTATTCGCTTTCCGTATGCTCAAACCAATTACTAAATTCTTTTTTTTATTATTAAATATTGAGAAACCAATGGTATTGAAATAAAATAAAAATTGGAAAACGTTACGAACATAAAAATGGAGAGAAAGGCTAAATTGGTTGGCCACACGGCGTAAGATTTAGGTAAACCCCAAAAAAAGAAAATGTTATTCCCGACATTAACAACAGTAAAATATTATAACTTTCCATAAGAATTTCTGAAAAAACACATTATTTAACTGAATTTTATTAAATTTTGCACCCACAAATCGCAGACTTTGCTAGGTGTAACAAAAAAATCAGATCTGTAGAATATGAGAGGTGTAACTCATTTTCTATCGGTTTCATCAATTATGTAATTAATTACAGAAAGCTCCATTTTATATCGCGGATCTATGCCCAACTTGTATGAAGACAAATCCGTTAAACACTCACGACAACCCAGTTTGCAAAACATAATTTGCATTGTGTTTTTCGCAAAGTAAAGATGTCTAATATAAGAGGGGTATTCTTGCACCGCTGCATATTGTCTAGCATGGGGCATATACATCACTTTCTTGTTTTTAAAATTTTTCGCAAACTTGCGATCCGTTTGCCAACAACACAACCTTCGATAAAAAATCCGTTCAAACTCAAACAGATTTGCCATGCAAGTATGACATGAGTTCTGCCCTTTTAATCTGAATCCGCATTTTGGGCAGACCACCGCAACCCACTCTAACCACCTGCTTGCTATTACCGACTTCTAACGTCCCACGTATTCTTGTTAGAAAATTGCAACTTCGTGTTTGCTAAAGTAAAGCCAGAGAACTTACAACAATGTTCTCTAGTAACGCCATATTTCATCGAACTTCACCATCTTTATAGTGCACCTTGTATCCAACGCTTTGTTAGGACGGCGTCGTACATATGTTATTCCTACCATCAGGTTCTCAAAAATTAGGATTCGATTCGCAACTCCACGGAATTCCAAACAGATTGTGAAGAGTCAAAATACATATATATTTTGTTTGTTGACATGCAACACTCTTGGCCATTTTAATTTGCCATTGCGTGATTTACATCACAATTCTGTTGCACGCGGGTCGTGCCAAATTGCCACTGCAAAAGAAAACGCACTATTTTTTAGCGTTATATTAAGAAAATATAAACTTCAAATGTTTAGACTCGTGAAGTAGGTGCCTCTTATATGAAATATACCTAATACAAAAATTAAATGTTTATTTAAAGTTCAGAAAATAGCTGCACAGTAAATATTAAAGAGGGTACGGCAACTAAACTAATTACTAAAACACCAGTGGCAGTTGATGGTGCTTCATTACGAAAAGCCTAACTAAGTTTATTCTAGTACCATTTAGCTTCATCAGGCAGTAGTGGTAGAGTAGCGATCGACATTTACCATCTAACGTCAATCCTAGGGAAGATTTGCTTTTGCAATCGGGCAGGAGTGCTTGGCAGTCCATCTGAGGTTAGTATTTTCGATGAAATCCGATTTTTAACGGTGTTTGCAGGGATCTAGGGAGATTTCCGCTAATATACTACGCTTGCTGAAGTTAATTTGGTCCCCTTTCTAGTCAGTTCAGTTATGGCGCAATTGCTGCATTTCGGAGTCAGCTCGTGACAGTACTATAATTTTACGATTTAGAAGCAGCTTAGCTGTCAGAATAGATCGAGATGTGACACAGTACAGTAGTCGGGCAGGTTGACTGAATCTTTGCCTATGGATTTGCTGGAAGAAAGTCGAGCAGGAGTTCCCGTGGCCCGTTCTAGTACAGATAGTGGCCTGCTGGAAGAGAATGTGGCATACCACCGCTGTGCATATGCAGTAAACAATGTGTGGTTTTAATCCCGACACCTATCGCTGTTTAGCAAATGTAAACGACTTTTCTGTCTAAAATTACGCTAAGTACCTATCTTGGATGACAGTATAAGATTCACTCCATTTAGAGAGGGTATTGTGTTTTGTTAATCCACAATGAAAGTTTTAAAAATCATGCAACGGAATCCATCTTTTGAAATATTAATTTATTTTTGTCAACTTAAAACTTTAAAGTGCCTGTAAACAATACAAAGAACGCAGAGCGACGCATTCAGCAACTTCCGCTCAAAGATTCGCTCAGTAAACGACAATTACGGGGAGAACGAAATTGGCTGGTAATACCTTCTACTAATATAAAATTTTACAAATAACAAAATTAATAACTTTCACTAACAACCATATTACCATTTTTAATTTAGATTTAAGCCCCTGACGTCAGACGAAGTTCTTTGTTCGCTTTGGTTGTGCACATTCTGTCAGCGAACATACCAGGTGGTGCTGAGCGTGTAACAACATAAATGTACACTAACAAATTGTTTGCACAATGACAGTGAGAATAGGTGAGAACTGCAGCAAACACATAGTTTTGACATTCAGTCCAGCAAGCGAATTCACTCAACTGACTTCTCAACACCACCTTATATTAAATCGCCGTGAATGTAATTTTGCATATTTTTTTAAGTCAAGGCGTATTCTGTAAAGTGGTGACAATAGCAAAAGCGAATTCATCCACAAAGATTAGATATATTTTGTTTTTGGCTTTTGGTGTGGCAATTGTCAAGGTCAGTCTAAGGCAAATTTGTTAAGCGAATAGAGAAAATATCACGCAAAAAAACATACAGTGGGGAGCAAAACCGGTCGAATGGTGACCTTTTTACAATATTAGCAAGGTTTTTCATGATACAATTTTTTTATATACAAACATAGTTGATACTATAACAAAATCCCTAAAAATTAATATTTTAAACTTAGTAAAAAATGTATGAAACCCCAACAAGGTTTCATCAAGTTTTAAAATTTGTTTAGGAGAGAGTTTAGACATTTTTCATGTCTGCAGGTTTGTAGCTTATTTAATTTTCGTATAAAAAGAATCCAAAGCAATAATTTACATGTTGGTTTTTTTAATTTTTTGTTAACAGGCTGGTCTGATTTAAATAAGTTGTGGGTATAAAATTAAATTATTTCACTTTTTAACTCAACGTTTCACTAAAACATTTACATATAGCATCTTCAGCATTTACATGGTTTTTGTTATAGTATGATATATAGTTTTACATAAAATTAACGAAACAAATTTATTATGGAAAGACTTTGATAGTATTGTGAAGATCTCTCCAATCGGTCGGTTTTGCTCGCCAGTGCAAACAATTTGTTATTAACTAAATCGAAACTTTTTTGTAAGCAAATGATAATTTTGCAAATACCTACACAGAGGCAAGGCGAATTTAAATATAAAAAAAAATCAAATCAGCCGTTCTTTTGCCAACATCTTCTATAAATTCGACTTGTTTATAGTGAAACACTTTTTGAAGTCACATAAAATGAAATATCGAGAAGAAGATGATAAGCAATAATTGTTTTTTGTGGCGGAGTGCTAGATGCGCTGACACGATGTTTCGAAATTAAACAAAAAAAAGTCATTTGATATCAAATCTGTGCAAAACTTAGTAAATCGGTGGATTTTTCTGCTTCAAGCGTGGATCACAAACGATTATGTCCTGATGTTGTTTCTATAAGATGAAGGATTCTATTGTTAATGAAAAACAAAAACATATCATTGTGGGAACTTTTGGGTGAGAATTTTAATTAATAATGTATTAACTTTCAAATAACCATATAGTCAGTATCCAGTTTATTGGATACTATGGCTCTCATTACATTTATGCTATAAATCTCGAATTTTACTATGAAAACTTCAGGCCGTCTCGACTCAAATGACATTTGTATTTATTTAGTGTCCCCCGTATGTACGAATTCTACACGTATCCAACGCATGTCTGCCTCTGTGCAACTTGTCAAACTGGCAATCAAATTGCTATGTGTTGTATTGTTGTTGTTTGCTGTTACTGTTGTTCGGTACGACTTTCTTTTGTAAGTAAATTTTCTTGTTTTTATATCTGTCATTGTCAACATATTCGAGTCGTCAACAACAGTGGCTGTTGTACAATAACTGAAAAAAACAATAACAATAAAAAACAAAAACAATGAACAACGACAACGTCCAAACAACGCATACAACTCTGACAACAGGCAAGTTTTAACAATGATTGCATTCCTATTGCATTGGTAACAACAACAACAACTAAAAGTAGTAAATGTCATTTAACAAGAGAATTCGGTGATACTCGCAGTGGGGATAGGGTTGGCGGCATACCAGAAGCTACGTTATATTTGCTGCAATGCAGGCAAGCAGCAATGCCAAACAACAACAACAAATACGAGAGACCGAAATATCAGACTTCCCCTCTGGCCAATGCTTCCAATATGTAGGAACATCAGCGCTTTACATAAATCGCTACAATCAAACATTGTCATTGACTTCATTGATGTGGCATACAACTGCAATAACAACAAATTGAAATTGCAATGACTTAATTTTGGTGATTCGATGTTTTCTAAAAATCACAGAAGTTGTTTTAATTTCAATGCAAATGCGCTCTTAAATTCGTTGTTTAATTTATCAGGGTCAAAACTTTGATCAACATTTAAAGTGGGATTTCGCCGCACAAGATTGTCTGAATAGATTGGGCCATAGTGTCAAATCCCGGAATCCCGGTAGTTTATGAATCCCGAAACTCCCTGGATTACTCACTTTGAGTTCCGGTATTGGTAAGTACATTTTTTTTACATCAGACCCAACTTGGAGCAAAAAATTTAGATCACTCTTGGAGGATACCACACTCAATGCTGTAATTTTTTTTAGATCACACTTTAATCAATACAAAGCAGATACCGTAACTATTATAACTTTTATTAAAAAATCTACTGTATAATCGGTATTTCTAGCGTTTTATTTTTTGCTCAGAAAAAAATCGTTACTTCTTGTATTTTTTTTAAATAAAAAATCCTTATTTTTTTAGTTTCCTTTTTCGCTTAGGAAGTAATCGTTATTTCTTGCGTTTTATAGCGGTTTTGTTATTTTTCCTTTTACAAAGCAGAAATAGCTTCTTGCGTGTACCTTAAAGAGGAGGAAGTAAACTAAACAAGTATGGAAGAGTCCAAGTTCGGGTACATCCAACTATTATTTTAACTATACAGTAATTGTTATATGCAAAAAAATGAATGCGGGTCCTTTTTAAGTGTCCAAAGCACTCCTCAACCAATCTTTGTAAAATTTTGGATGCATTTGTGTACTGCTATTTATGAACGGAATATTTGTGCTTGCAAATTTTAGGTTGATGTATTTTTAGATATTTAATAATACTATGCAAATAACACCCGTCTAGCTGTTAATTAAATTTTCTTAGGGTTCATGCAATTCAATAACCTATCTAGTGTTCTTTTGCGAGACGCTTACAAAGAAACGGGGAAACAGCATGAAGTAACCGCGATAGATATAGATCTATACATACCAAAATTCTTAGAATTAATAGCGAAATTTATTAAGCTTGTCTGTCCGTCCATCCGTGCCTTGGAGAAAATATTGTTTCAACGAAATTGCCCTGAACCCAAGATACCTTGATATTTCAAATGGCCGGAATCAGATAATAACCACACCCACACAACGGTTTTTTGTGAAAATCATAAGAATGCGATATTCAGTAATTAGCTAAGATAATTTGCATTTTGTCATATAGGATAGGGTTAAGAAAAGGAATACGCGTGTAATTTTTGGTTTGGGAAATAGGCGTGCCTCCGCCCACTTTTCTAAATAGCTATATCTTTGAATTTATATTACCAAATTCAACCAGGGTTGGTACACAGAATGCATTTCAAGTCAGTAACCAAACTACTGCAAATTTAAAAAAAAACACTTACAAAAACCACACCCACCTTTCATGGAACGGTAATTTCCACAAATGAAAAAAGTGCGAAATTTAACTCAGTATTAGTGCTAATGTCAGACTGCCAAGCGGCTATTAAATCTCTTAATCCTAATAAAGCAACGTCCAAAGTTGCCATAAAATGTAGAAATTCCCTCAATCTGCTCGCGTTGCTCGCATCTAAGCGTTCCGTGACTGTGGCTGTGTGATAAATGCTGCTCTAGATGCGGGTATGCCTCTAACCTCCTAAAAACACAGTTTAAAGACAAAACTCATCGAAGATGTAAGTATCAGGTGGGCCATGGAATTACCTATCGGACTACCAGACAAGCTTGGCCAAAGGTTAACGTAAAACGATCCAAAGTGCAGACTTCCCTTGGCCGAGCTTGTCTCAGACTAATGGTTGGGGTAATAATCTGACACGGCCTTATGGGCACACACGGGAAGATATTGGGATGCCAACTAAAGATTTCATTCACTGTCCAGCCCTCGCCAAGATTCAAAAAGAATTCCTAAATGGCTACTTTCTAGAATCTTTGACCGACCTGAGCTCGGCAAGCATTCCCGATCTTCTATACCTCCTAAGGTGCACTCGGTCGTTCATCGTCTAAGGGAAGGAAGAAAAACACGCATGGGTCCCCCCAGCGGTATCACAACGGGCTTTGTCAGCCTACGTGTGGACTTGTATGGTTACAGCCGCTCTATGCTAACCTAACCTAGAGCTAATGTACTCATTTTAATATGCGGGATGGAGTTGCAAAAACAAAGACACGAAATAAAAAAAAATTCGGAAAGGGCGTGGTATCGTCGACTTTAGAACCGATAGGTATATTTCCGAAACTATGATACCAAATTTGGTTCATTTGAGGGCAATAAACGAAGGTTTTAAAATTGTAAAAATCTGACAAAAACGACGCCCATCTCTCATATAACGGTAAATTACAGTGACGGTAATATTTACTCAAATTGGCTATACACGATTGAGTTGAAGAGCGCCGCACGTGGGTGACAGAAGTTGTGGGAATAAGCTCAGCCCCACCCACTTCAAACCAAAGAGGTATATTTCTTAAAGTACCTGGGCAAACTCTTCAAATTTTGGCATACACATCTATTTTAACTTAAAACGCTTACTTTACAAAATTTATTAAAACCGAACCAAAAAGGTTAATTAATTCGATATTCCAGTAACTATATGAGGCAATTTGCTCAAATACACATAAATTGGTAGGAAGAGATATACGAGAGTTAAAAAAGATTGTGTAAAGTGGCCATGGGCCACTTAAATGAAAATATGTAAAATAATTGACTTTTGCTGCTTGATATTAGAATTTGAGTATATCCATTTGGTTTCTGGTGTGATGAAATTGGACGAAAATTGTTGCCACATGAAACGAAACGACATGCAACTTATTTGTAATTCACGTACTTCGCAGAAATACTCCACCGTCTGTCTAGTTGTCTCAAAACGAGTAAAATCCAACAAAAGTGGCTCGTCTTAGAGCATGTCACAAAAATAGCGCTTTCTTCTTCCGTAGTATGCAACAATTTACATAAGGTCCACCAAGGTCATTGACGAAATCAGAAAAAATAACAGGAAACGCATCATCGCCCTTCACCACGGCAATGCCAGCTGTCACACAGCACAAGGAGTTACAGAAAAAAAGTAAAATATTGACTCATTGCCCATATTTACATGATTTATCACTTAGTGGCTTCTTTCTGTTCCCGCTAGCAATTTTCAACGTCACGTGAAAAAGTCGCGCCCCGGCAACAAGAACTAATACAACAAAATACAATAATAACATCAACAATAACGAAACCAAAGCGGTATTTTCATTAAGTGCAAAAATTCTAGGTATGCTGTTGCTTTTGGTTAATTAGGAATTATGCGACAACAATAACAAATGCAAATTTTTATGAAATATCGTTACATTCTACATTTTTTTTTTAAATAAAATTTCTTTAGCAACATTAGAGCTTCGCTCCATTAGGCCATTTGAGGGCTATTTCTGGACTAAAGATGAGCTCGAGACTAAATATTTGATACCCACCCCGATGTTTTTCAAATTTGTCAGGGGGGGTCCCTATATCTAGCACTGAATAAAATTCACAGAAATTTAAAATTAGTTTAAAATCTGGGTTGGTGGGTTTGGTGATAGCGAAAAAAATTTCGTTATCACTAAATGTAGTGTACTTGAAATAAGTTTATTAATAATAAGTACTTTTCAAAAATTTATTTTTTAATATCAATTATTTGGTTGAATTAAAATTTTAAAGAAACTCAATGCGTGTTACTTAAGTGAGTTATTGATTTGTCAATTTCATATAAACATTTTTCCTGCTCAACGTCATTATTACTACCTGTGGGAATATATATGTACATAAGATTCGAAAAAAATTGTTCACGATTGTTTTGCTGATAACACAGAATATTAAATGAGTTACGCAAATATTTACATCAAAGTGCGTTCTATCAATTACTCTTATTGCTAGTTTAGCACCAGTGGCAACACACATATTTATCTTTTTCTCAAATATTCTAATTCCATTATACTGAAAGACATGACATCCTCTGGTTATTCTGGTTTGCTTTGCTGTTCCTTTTCGTCTCAAAAGAAGTGCTAATTTCATACAACATTTTTAAATAAAATTTTCTGAATTTTTGGAAGGATTTTACTTTCTTAATTTAAAATGAGGACTAGTGTTGGACTGCTTTGGACATAGTTCGGTACTTGTTCGGCACTGTGGCGGGAGTCGTTCGACAATGTTTCGGAGCTGGTTCGGGGTAGGTTTTGGAACACTTCGGAATCAGTTTAAAACTAGTTCCATACTAGTTTCGTCGTTCAGAACTGGTTTTTGTGGAACTAGACCGAGATTGGTTTTTTACTCGTTCGATAGTAATTTGGAACTGGTTTGAGATTATTGCGGTTCCGCAATGAATGAGCATAAACACAAATTGATACATTCATAACATCAGCAGTGGTGGCACTTTTAAGCACAAAATAGGAATAGTCTTTCTCACATTTCCCGCTCTATCTGTTTATGGAATCGACAAAGAAGTTTTACTTCTGATCTGCGCTTATATGCACGCTCTTGTTTTTGGTAAAAAAGAATGTTTTTCTGTAAACTCTCAAGTGTTATTATTGTATTTCTATCACATATGAAAATTTTGCTTTGCCAAAGTGGCGCACCAAGGCACCCATTGGTAATGTTTTTTAAATAAAGAAAATTGAATTTTTTAGTACATTCAGTTTTGGTTTAAAAAAAGTAGTTATCAATAAATTGCATGGCAGCATTTTTCCAAGCTATCATACGGTTGCTTCAAACGATTCTACAATCTTTGGCCTTGGCCTGAAGAGCAAACAGGTAAATTAAAGTTATATGAAATAAGGAAATTTGGGTGCCAAACTATTCGATTCGCTGGGAGATGGATTATAGCATATAGAGGGTTGCCCCTTACTTGAAAGGGTTGTCACATTTCTTTGAAATAAAAATCAATCAATCAATCAATAGAAACTGTCCACATCTATATTTATATTATTGAGTGGTTTGCTACGATTGATATAGCATAGAAACCGAAATGCGATTTTTGGTTACATCTGCAAAAGGCAATTAGCAGAGTAATTAAGCATCACCACTTCTCTTTCTGTTTAAAAAAGTATGAATCATGAACCACCTCAAATAACGGGGTTTGAAAGGATTAAAAAGATAAAGTTTTGATTCGGTGATATTTTTTAACGTAAAAATAAATAAGTAACCTGCTCTCATTAGGAGCTATTATAAAAAATATTAATATTTTTAAATCCTATTTTACATCTCTTGATTATGCTGACACTAAAAAACTTAACAGTAAATAAAAATTACTATAATAATTAGGCTGAAAGTAAATACATACTTTGGTTATAAATTTCCACAATCTACCGCAAACTGTCTTCCACATAATTATTAGGGAAAATTATGCTCGAAAAATAAATTCCAAATACCTGTGCAAAGCGCACTGAAACCCGAACTTCTTAATAAATTAGATGTCCTAAGTTTTTAGTAAGATATTTTTAACTCAGAGACCATTGCTCAGCTTAACTCGCTTAGCTTAATTTAACTGGCATTGCCATTCTATTTTACATTTTACATTTTACATTTAAAGATCCTTTAGAGCTGATTTGATTTAAAAAGTACTCTAAATTCATTGCATTTTCGAACATTTGCATTTACATTTGCAACCATTTGAGTCTGTTTATGCAATAAAAGGTTAAACGTTGCGTAATCACGACATGTATTTATTAGAACGCATGTGTGTGCAAAAATGTCTGCCCTCAATTTAATTCAACTGCATACGTTGGTTTACCCCAAACGACAAAAAAAAAAGAAATGCAAAAAGTGTTCAACGAAAAAATCCAAATTGAAATTGAATCGATGGAAATTTGCATTGCTGTCGCTTTGCTTCATACGCATCTTAACGCATTTGCTTCTTGACTTCTTTCGCTTTTATTGCGAAAATTCTATTTCTACGCGGCGCTCCTCGGTGGTATTGTTGTTATTGTTGCAGTTGTTGTCATTGTTGCATTTTGTCTGTCAGATTTGCCTGCGAAAATTTGCAAGAAACCCAACAGACAGTCAATTTATACTAAACGTTTGAATGGCTTTCAAAATTGTATTCGAAAAATTGGAAAAAATCGACATCGATTGTATGGCATCGAAGTGTGTAAGGAAATATGTATATCTGAACTGAGAGAAACAATTTTCGACTAGTGCAATTGAGCCGATTTTGCACTCAACTGAAGGATTGCATCTATAAAGTTTATTGCTTTCATGGGAATGGGCTATTGACTGGCTGATGCCCTCGGAAATATAGAATGTGAGAACACCTTCATCGAAGAAGTAAGAAAGAGGCCTGACAAGTTACGAGCCCGACATTTTGTTTGATGACTTACACGTCTTTGGCGAGCAAGAAATTAAACCGGATGATCAAAATTTTTGACAAAACAGAGAGATCGCCGACGAAAATGAAATAACATTGGGATACTACATGCGGATATTCTAGCCAATTGTATTATTAGGAAGGGAATCCATTGATGATGAACCATCCGAAATCTTTATGGCTATAAACATAAAATTTGTGGAAGATACATTACTGACAGACAGACTACTAAAAAAAGTAATAATAAATAATAATATTAATAATAAAATAATTATGAGCTATAACTGGACTTTCAAAAAGTGCTTAGAATCCTATATGAACATGAATGAGCTTAGTGGGCGCCAAAACTCTTTTCCATGGTTCCAAACAAGAATGAGCGAAAAGCTCAAATCAATTGCTATCCCTTTATGAAGGCCGTAAGATACAAGTTTTGGATTCAGTTGTTACTGGACATGGAGCCATGGTTATTTATCATGATCCTCTTGCAAGTAGCGGCTTCACAGCTCACCGCTACCAAAGGTAGTAAAGGTGTCTCAATATTGGAAACACATTATGGCTACAATGTTTTAAGATCTCGAAGGAATTTTACTGGTACATATTAAGAATCGCACCACAAAAGTAATGGGCAATTATTAAATATATTAAAATTATATTATGCTTCCTTTCTGAATTCTGAATATTCTCTTTATTGAAATCCGCTTTGCGAAAAAGAATTTTGCGCTAATGGTGAAGTGAAGTCAATTAGTACCCTAGGTACCCAAGAGCAAAGAAATATCAATGCCATACAGAAGGTTTCAAAACACTAGCGAATTTCTGAAAGTATACGAGCGAGAATTTGATTACTGATGCTCAAAGTATTCTTAATTTGTTGAAGCAGCACCACACGATTTTGTTGAAACTATTAGAGAATATGAAAAATCCACCGAAATCCACTCATGACTGTGCGAGATGAGCCTGAATTATGTAATCAGACCAGTAAGGTGCTATTTTTTACACCTCACCAGCTGATATTCATAGGTTGGTTAGATTGAGATGGCAGCTGGCAGAGAACCAGCATACATAGGCACGTAATTGGGTCCGTTGTAATATCAAGTCGATCCAAATTTTCATTCACTCTTAAAAAATGTGTCGACCGACCAACTTGAGCAGATGCTATTGAAATTCCACGCCCATGAATTTCTGCCGCCTCTTGCAAAGTGCAGGGCAAACGCAATTTAGATGGCTTATGATTTCTGGCTCTTCCTCGTCATAGAAGCTTCAACAAAAATCGTTGTGGAGGACTCTCATTTGTTCGCCATGTCTCCCTAGGTATATGTCCTATATCTGGGAATAATTCTCTCCTTCTTAGCGATTGAAATTCTTGGAAATTTCTTATACCCCATTTAGGCCATATGAGTTTGTATGTGTTGCAAGTCCCGCTGCGTTTCTACAACATGTTTGCTTCTTTGAGGAAGAGGTCCCTAATTCTGTGGTTGCAGGAAGCGAGCGGCATGTCCGACCTTTTGCAGGCCTGTGAAAGGAGTACAGAAATACCCCTTCTTGTGAGCTCGTCTGCCTTCTCATTTCCTGATATGTTAGTATCCCGTTTCGAACACTAGTTGAACTGCTCTGCCATCACGTTAAGGCTACGTTTATGACCGAGCGGATTCGCGTCGCGCAATACGATGAAAATCGCTCCATCGCTACCAGCGGTTTCGCCATCGTAATCGCTAGCGATTGAGTGTTTACAGTAACATCACATCCGTCCGCAGTTTCTTTTATTCTTTTCATTAAAAAACACATGTGTGCACTCGTTCGTAAAATTTTTCTTACAGAAAGTAGTCGTTTAGTGCGTCAGCAGATTTTAAGATTTTGTAAACAGAGAAGATTCCAAGTGCATTCAATTTGCAAAGAGCGCAAACGCCATGGAGAGTTCCGTCATTTACACACCCGCCTTCTACAATATCCTAAGAAATTTATGGAGTATTACCGAAAGAGAATTGACACGTTTAATTATATCTAGAATAATATATCCAAACATATAAAAAAGAATACTAGAAATCAAAAAACCACCAACATAACTAATAAAAGAAACTGGCGTAGCCGATTCCTGATTATCCCTGCCGTACATAACGTCGTACATAACCTCCTGCATTTTTATGCGAAATTTTAGTTTTTTTCTTCACTCATATTTTTCATGTACCTTATGAAACTCATACAAAATCATCATCCTCCTCAGCGTTGCTTTTTTCCAGAAGCTTAAGCTGCTTTTCCTCAACTCCAAAAACGCTAAGCTTTCTGTAGGTCTTTTCTTTAATTCTTTTGGGTGCAGACTGCATCAATTTTATGGATTCAGGAGTTTCCGATTTATCTTCATCATGAAGTTCCACCAATTCATCACAAATAGTTTCATTGATCAAGTTACCTGACATGGAGCGCGGTTCCATAATATCTTGTAAAAAACACATATCCTTAAAATGTGTCCATTTTTAATGAGGCATTGCAGCGCTGCCTGAAGCCACTACAGTTTCCTTACGATGTTCTCTACGATAGGTGTCTTTCAAGTTTTTCCATTTTTTTGCACCAGAGCCAGCTGAAACACATGTAAAAAAAATAATTTCGTTTAAATTTATTTTCAGGTTTTTAGCAACGGGAAATTCATTCCGATCTTTGGCTTTTTCTTATCGCATAGGAATTTCTGCAGTGGCCAAAATTACTAGAGAAGTATGTGCCGCCCTTTGGACGTCTCTGGTTTCCAATCATTTGAATCGCAAAACAAATGAAGAATTGATAAAAATAGCAGGCGACTTTTACTCCAAATGGGGATTTCCGAATGGTATTGGAAGTATCGACGGCAAACATATTCGTTGCAAAAGGCCACCTCATTCTGGCAGCATGTTTTTCAACTACAAACACTTTTTTCCATCGTTTTACAAGGCGTTGCCTCTGCTGACTACAAGTTTACTGCAATTGAAGTTGGAGCATATGGCAAACAGAGTGATGGTGGCATTTTTGAAGCATCAACATTACATACGATTATAGAAACTGGAGAATATGAAATTCCAGAAGAGCGGAATCTACCAGGCACAGAAATTGAAGCACCATTCGTAATGCTTGGGGATGAAGCATATCCACTCAGAAAATATTTATTGCGCCCATATTCTAGGACAAATTTTAACAATGACTCTGAACTATTCAACACAATGCTATCCAAATCCAGAAAATCCATTGAATGTGCTTTTGGTATTATTACAAACAAATGGCGTTTACTAACCAAATCAATCGAAACTGATATTTATGGTGCAGAACTATTTGTTAAAACTAGTTGTTTGCTACACAATATTATAATTGATAAAGAGGGAGTTTGTATGCAAACCTTAATGCAAGTTCAGCAAACTATTCCCATAGATATGAATAGGCAGAGGCAGTATAACAAGCTCTGAAGCTGCTACGACTATACGAAACAATTTTAAGTAATATTTTGTTAAAAAAAATGTTATATTTACTTAAGTATAGGCTGTTAATTAGATAAAAATAATATACTACTATTACTTACATACCTTCCAAACCGCATTCTTTTTCTACTTCTTCCCAAGCTTTTCTGATTTTGGTTCTAACATTCAAACATTCTTTATTTCGCACTTTTTCAATAAATTTGTCCATTGTATTTAACGCGATTCGCTCAACTGAATCAAAAATTTTGATCGCTGATTTTCGTCGCTAGCAGTCGCTCCATTTTCGCAGAAATCGCGTTTCGCTCAATCGCTGCACGATAAACACCTCCGTGTGAATTTATATATTTGATCGCTAGTAGCGATTTTCATCGCATCGCGTGACCCGAATCCGCTCGGTCATAAACGTAGCCGAAGTGATCTGGGGCAGTTTACTATTGTTTCCGAATTTGTTGTGACCTAGTCGGGGGTTTAGGGCAGGTTAATTGCCAGAGAAGATATAAACTTTGTTTGTCGTAACCACAGCAGATTCTAAGATTTTTACTGGTTCTTCTATTGCCGCTGATTCGGCTTGGAAGACACTACAGTGGTACGGAAGGCGGAATGACGTTTTCGTCCCTAGTTGTTCAGAGTAGACGCCCCCGTCAACATCCATCTACCCATTGCTCCGTGCTTGGTATTGATACGCGATATTTTTTGGTGGAAGTTAGCCTTGGCACACCTTAGTCGCTTATGCTTGGTAGTTGGTGGGTTTTAGAAATAGTCATATGACTACTACTATTTACTTTCCAGCTATTAAGATGTTGCAGCCTTAGAGCGACGTTAGCATCAACCTGCTTTCCTATCATGTCTATGGGTAGTATGTTTAGCAGCACATTCATTGACTCAGTGGGTGTTGTTCACAGGGCTCAACTAATACACTGATTTTGATAACTTCAGTAGCATTGTTTACTTATCTATCGACAATTGTTTCTAATAAAGCGTTTCGTAGAGCAAAATTAGCAAGAAATATTGAAGAACAGTAAAAATGCTATTAGACAAACTAGCACATGACAAAGTTTAAATCATAATAAAAAAATATCTGTTTACATATTTATTAAGCCTACCATCGTTAGTCTTTGCGCAAGTTTCTTCTTCGTAGGGCACTTTTAATCTGATGTCGACGTGGATTATTAAAATAGATGAGAAAAAATTACTAGTGCGGTTTGTTGAACTCAAATCGAATAAGCGATTAAGACCAAACGAGAGATCAGTGCTAGTTCTCCTTCGGTTAACTGACATGAATGCACTACATACAATTTAATTTTCGAAATTTCAGATTTTACGTTTACTAGTATTTCCGGGAAATTTCACAACCAACACCGATATCATGCGCTATTGCGACGTTAGTTATTATCGATATTGCAATATGCATCCATATTACCATCATACATTTAACAGACGTTACATTGACGGCTTTCGCTCACCCACATCGTGTAGGAGTAGTCGTATTTGGTTGTTGTTGCACTGTGACAATGTTGTCGTCATTGCTGTCCTTGTTGGTGCACTTTGACTTGCTGCCTTGTAAGTAATAGCCCACCCAGCAACTGTTCCGCCAAACCAACTAAACACACCAACCCACTTACCCCGTTTCTCCAATTTAACAATTGCAATCGAATGTCGCGTATGCAAATCTCACATCGTTTTGCATTTGCATTGTTGACTCAAATCAAGCGCAAATGTTCGGCAACGCCTCCTCCCCCAAAATTTGCTTCCATGCCAAACGTTTTTCCGCTCTTTTTGTGTTTGCTATTCCGCCTTTGCCGGTTTTTACTTCACACGTTTTGAGTTTTTGAGTATACACTAGGGTGTTTGATTACTCGTGTTCGTATGCAATAAATTCAGTTAATATAAAGCACTTCATTTCGAAAACTTAAACGACATTATTTCAGTATTTAAAAAAAATAATATGCTTTTCCAGTACCACGCAAATTTTCCAAAGTTATGATTTCCACAATATCTCTCCTAATTAAATGCTTCGTTCCAAAATTGAGCGAATTTTCTGCATGATTAAGTAACATGCTGTATATTTTGGCTGTTTAACTTACCGCTTTTTCTGATTTGCATAACTTTCAAAATTATGATTAAAGATTTGAAATGCAAAGTGGCCATCTAATTTTGTAGAGTTTTATAAAATAGTTTCGTAGATATACCTATTTGCCTTAAAGTGTACGTCACGCCCTACATTCTTTTGTAAATCTTTATTCTCATCAAAAATTGCATACATTTTATCATGGATGTCACAAAAATAAAATTACTTGCTGAGTATCAAAAAAATCTTTAGGTACTGCCAGATATCTTCACCATGAAGTTTTTTTTTTGTATTGCGTTTTCATTTGCTTTTATTATCTTCATGTTAAGATTCTTCTGATAATTTCCGAAAAAAATGTCTTCATTTTTACGACAGATATTCACTACTGAGCAACTTTGGTGGTGTTGGATATGAAAAAGTAATTCTTAGTTTTCAATTGTGAAAAAAAGAGGTACGACCGATTATTTCGTTTTTTCAAAATATTTACTTTTGGATAGAGATGTAAACTATAAATACAAACGCTGGACCTCGACATTCATGTCGATGGTACTGCAATCCCAACGTTAATTATCCTAGGACCTTGGGGGTCACATTAGATAGCCTGCTCTCCTTCTCCGCGCACACAACCTCAATCGTCAACAAAGTTCAGAGCCCCAACAAAATCCTTAAGTCGCCGCTCTCCGGACTGTGATTGTTAGGACCACAACATCATGCTCAGCAAACAGTGCATTGCTGGTTATCACCGCCTAGGGCGATAAAAAAGAGACATCTGCTTGCCGCTTAGCCAACACCCAAATGCATCAGAAGGCATCTCCTTGAATTCAAAGACGAGTTCCAGTCCCACACGACCCAACCACTGGATCCGATAGGGTGCAGACAGGTCGTGAACAACATTCACAGAGAGACAATCACTACCTACATCGATTCTCGTCCTGCTAATGCTACCATAAGAGTCCAACCACAACCAATCGCAGGAGGAGGAGTCCCAGCTGCACTGCACTAGTCTGACTCAACTGAGATCTGTAGTAGACTTAACTCCTATTTATTCAGAATCAACCGCAACATACAAAATACATGCTCAGCATATGGAGAATCTTTGCACGATACTTATCACTTGTTCACATGCTCTTTCAAACCTGCTTATTTAGCACACCCCTCTCTCTCTGGTCTGACCCTGTCGAAGCGGTGCGTTTTCTGGGGCTCCCCTAGATGACTTTGACGACAACGAGCCTGAGTAAATCTGATCTTAATACGGTATGGGTGGCGGCTACAACAACAACATAATTGAAATGATAAGCTAATAAACTGTTTGGATAAAATCGAGGAATTTTGGATTAGCCTAAACAAAGCGACTGCGACTTTTCATCGGAACATCACTTTTTAACTCAATCTGAAGGTTAAGAAATGGATGAAATGCAGGAAGGTGGTCTGCAATAAATATTGGAGTTTATTATATGAAATCTATACATTACCGAGTGTAAAGAGAAAATTTCTCATTATATACCTGGATAGACCTAATTTCAAATTTGCGTCTAATAAATACTAAAATACAATTTAATTACTTGTAAATATAGAGAAAACGGAATTAATATTGCCAAAGTGGACTTATAGTTAATGTGTTCCATTTTACTTAGTATACAATCTTTTATTAAAACTTATACATTTTTATATAAATACATTAAAATGAATAACTATTAATAGAGAAGATGATTCAAAGATAATTTTAAATATTTCTACATTCACAGATACTTTAATTTCAAAAGAAGTCGAATTCCGCAGACACTAGTCATTTAATCTATAAAAGATCGTGACACAGAACTTCAATATATATATGAGATACATACAAAAATAAACAATGAAGTGAATTGATGTCGTTTAAGAAGTAAAATTGTATACAAAATAAAATGATGCTAAACCCCCATTTAATATTTTTATCCATTGACTTGTTTCGGAGACTAATCGAACAAACAAATAGAGAGACGAAAATTCTAAAAGTTTATTCTATTATATTCCATGCAGATTTCAACAGACAGAATTTAAAAAAGCAGCGTTAAAGAAAAAATGCAATGGAAATCGGTTTTGATAAACCAGTTCGAGCACCCCAATTTATACATACTTTGAATTTTTGTGTGGCGGTATTATCACAGAGGAATCCGTGCGTATTCAAATGTCATGTGTTTTTACTTACTATATGTTTGCGTTTCGTCGCCTCATTGTGGTTTTTATATAAATGAATTTTTATTGAAAAGTTGCTTTGATTATTTTGGCTTTTTCGTTGAATTAAATTTATCGTAGGTTGAATTTTTACTTAGCTAGTATTCACATTACAAAAATGCGGAATGCGAATGTTTTCTACTGTGATCGGTGAATTTAATTATTTCGTGTGTCTCTGTTCTCTAAAAATTGACACATTTATTAGCAAACTTTAAACCCATTAAACGCGAAAGTGAAATAACAAAGTTAGAAGAACTAAATTTTGTCCAGTTACTACAAGGGTTGATATCTACATAAAACCACAATCAAATGTTTCGACCACTATCAGGCGGGGTCTGTACGACCCGTGACATATGTATATGTAACACTCGCGGGTCTTTGTTATGTAATACAATTTTTCATAATAACATGAAAACCAACATTTTCGTTCAACTTGTTTTAATTTTCCAAGCATTATTTTATTATATGAAATATAAACTGTTACACAAAGAAAAGACACAAGTATAAATATTTGAATATCCATTAATTTGTAGCTTGAAATGAAACTCAAACTGGTCTAAAGTGGAAATTGTGTAAACAATCCACACACAGGCCCACGTCACACTTTACACATTTGGTATTTACAGATCGCTGACAATAAGTTCCTGCACACCGTCTTCTGGTAGCATTTCTAACTAAAATGCCAATTAGGTCATATCTAGCATCAAGCTCAATTTGCGATTCTGGATTTCTCCATAAATGTGAAAAAAATGATTAGCGATGCTTCTTCTAAACTGTAGTTGGGTTAGCCCATGCCCGCCTTTTCTATGTAATAGCCAAGCATTTTGAATAGAGACATCAACCAACCACGTAAATATTGAGAACCACCACTTTTTCCTCTGGCTCCAATCCGGTACGCGTTAACGTTTTGGTCCATGCGGTCTGTACCGCCCTTGTTCTTATTGTACATAACAATAGCATTAGGAATTTTAACCTGTATTCGTGCGTGTTCTGCTCTAGAGTACCTTACAGCTTTCCCAACTGGCTCTTTCCCAAATAATGTTGATGAGACGAAAACTACTGCATTGTCTACCCATTTGGTGACTGTAATATTGAAATCTGAAATTCGGGAACTAGCTATATATCCGCGCTCTTTTTTCTTTAGCTTATCCTTGAGTGGCAAAGGACAAGAGCTTGGTATACGACTTTGCCTAATTGTTCCAGTTCCTCCATACCCAAATTCTTTCAATCCAAGCAAAACAGTTATTGAAGTAAAGAGATTATCGAAAAAAAATCTAAATGGCAGTGGCTTCCAAGTGTCGTCGAATTCGTCTATCATTAAAAACAATGGAGCAGCGTTATTTCCGTATTTTGTAGCGAACTGCTCGTTTGTCCTAGGATTTTTTCCCTGATACACCTCAAAGTTTAAAAGGTAACCGGAAGGCGTGTTTAGGCACCACATTTTATATCCAAATCTCAATGGTTTACCTCTTATAAATTGTTTATAACCGTGCCTACCGTAGTATTCCACCATTGATTCATCGTAAGACGAATTCTGTTCCAGATGAAAATTTTTTGCAAACCTCAACTTCAGAGCATCAGTAATGGGTCTCAGTTTACAGATTTTATCTGACAAATCTTCCTTTCTGGGATCAATAAAATGTAAACTTTTGAAAATAACTCGAAATCGATCACGTCTCATCGCTTCAATAATAACACGGTTTTGAATATCTTTATAAATACTCCAATATGCTTCTTTGTTTGGAGAATATGTATATCCACTTATAATCAGAATCCCCAAAAAAACTTTAATTTCTCGAACTGTAATATTTGGATTCCCTTTATTATTTACCACCGAATATCTGTTTGACTCGTCGCAAAGCATTTGCAATAAATCGTCATCAAAAAACTTTTGGAATTGCTCATATGGCTCTAAGTCGGTGCAATCTCTGTAATTACCGTCAGGGAAAATTGGAACACTTCGTTAAATGTCATCATCGACCCATGCACAGGATCGCTTGGCTCTTTTTGTTTTACTATGTGACTGAGTTGTGGTTACCTTACGGCGACGATATTTAGCTCGTTCTTTAGGCGTTCAAGTTAAAAACGATGTACTAGGCTTTTCCGGTGCTTGCACAGAAGCAAATGATTCCTCTAAAAGGTTTACTTCTAAGTCCGAAAGGGAACGATTCAAGCAGTCTAAAATTTCAGATTCTATATTGAAGTCGGGATCCTCTTCGACTTCGGTGTTTCTTCTTATCACGACTTCACACTCTTCTACAAGTTGTGTATGCGGCATGTTTTCCCAGTTTACGTAATCTTCATCACCGGAGTCTTCACCTGAAAGAGCGCCTGCGTCAGGTGCTTCCAAATATATAGCTTCCCCCTCAATTGTTAATTTTTCCCTAAGAAACAAAGATTACCTACATATGTATTTAGGCAATAAATATAATAGTATATTTAAAAGTTGTATCGGCCACCATAAAAGTCGATTTTAACAAATTCTCATTTAAGGAACAATTAATTAGCTTTTGGTCTTCATTTCAATGGACATAAACCGCTAAGTATGTATTTATTCATAAATCGATAGCATTTTCGCTTTTAAAATGAACGACATAGAAATAAATTTAACCCATAACGTGAACTCGCGAGCGTTGCAAATATATCAGACTTAGACAAAACGCAAAGAAAAACAGACAAATACCGACATATTTATTATTTTTTTTAATTCAACACATACTTTTCAACCAGTTTTAAAATATATAAAACAAACATTCCAAATAAATGCCATTTACTGTGCAAAAAATTATACTTACCGATAACGTGATCCCATTTGGATAGTTTTTATGTGTATTTAAAATCGGCTTCGTGTTCAACACTCCATAGATTTTGCTACACTAAACAGAATAACACAAATATAGGGCATGCCCATTCTTTGCTCTGCCTACTATGATTTTTATTTATAATTTTCAAAAATTACAAATTCTGTCTTTGAAAAATTTTATATTAGTGTGAGCAGTTCGAGCGTTTCATATACATATGTAACACTAGCGTTTAATGAGTTAAATTAATACTACATACAATACCAACATGGGAGAAATAAAGACTAAATAAATGGGCACCGAAACTTCAGCTACTTTTTTATGTTGTCAAAAGAAATCAAAATCCAGAACTAAAGTTTAATATATTGTAAATAATAAAATTAATTGTACACCGAGTTACAACATAATATTTTCATATAATCAGTAACTAATATAAATATATCATCTATTAGTAAATCAGTTATCTAGTCCTGGGCCAGTGAGAGTATTTCGCAGTGTAGCAATTGGTTTTCATCAGAGATGTTGCTACCGGATATGGTGCGGTAAAACTAATTGTCTTGCCAACTTTTTTTTAAGGCTCCCTTGAACAGTTATCGAATTCCTTTGACGATTTACACGAGGTACGTATGTGTAACAATATTGTAACATATTTTTGGTCTGTGAAAACGCATCGTTTAGATAACTTTCTTCAATAGAGAAATCGGGATTAACAATTTCATCGTCAACTTGACTAAATTCATTATTGGGCTATTCATTGGGCTTTTACTGAATCCCGGGAGTATATGAATATGATATGTAATTAAGACAAACCGTGATATAAGGTTTTCCCAACAAATTTTTTTCTATCAACAATTAGACGGAGTTATTAATTCTCTGATAACCAAATAGCAAGTACAACCCGATATGTGGTGCAATTTTTCCCACTCAAAGCATATGCCTTCCTTGACGTGGTATTAAAATATTTTCAAAGAAATTTTTGCATCAGAAACATCATTTCTTGGCTCAGGGTACACCTTGAAGAGCTAAACTACAACTGATCAGTAATGACAACGAAATAAGAGGAAAAATATACTGAGAGAATCAAGTTGTGGAGTTCAATGCTCGTATGTATATGGGAGTAATTCAAATCGAGTTCAAATACTTAGTTCTGTACTATACTTAGTTCTACTTAGTTCATATACTTAGTTTTATATAACGATGCATATTTTAAATGAGCTATGCACAAAACTTTATTCAAAATGGTCACCTTCTGCTCGAACCAAAGATTTTTGAAACTCCCACAATTTCTGTAAGGTATTCGACAGGTCATATTCTCCTACTCTGACCACAAACTATAGTCCAATGTATTGAAATCCGGACGGCCAATCAACCGCAGCTATGAAACCAGGAATATTGCTTTAAGCCACTATTGCTGGAAGATCCAGTGCTCTTCATCGAAGTGAGTATTGCTTAACTGCTTTGCAACGCCTTCTAGAACATCTATCTGGTACACTTCCCTACTCTTAACTCCTTTCACACAGAAGTGAAGAAGTGTAACGCTTTTATACGAGACAACCCACGAAACAGTGAACCCTTGGTATAACATTTTTTGCATTTTGCTTATTAAAAACTTCTTCAACAGTGAAAATTATCTCATCTGTAGAAAGGATACTTATCATGGCCATTGACCGCGTGCCATTGAAGAAGCCGCCGGCATCTGTTGAGCCTAATTTGTTTCAATCGCGTTGTCAGTTGACCGAGGTTAGCCTTTCATATGGAGATCACCTCGAATAAGTCTTGGCATTGATCTGGTCGATATATCCATTTCCCTTGACATAATTTTCTATTTTCTAAGAGGATTTCTGTGAACTACGCGAGGATGATCACTTCTCTTTCTGTCGTCAACTGTAGGCGTTTCGGAAAAACAATGAATAGTGCGGTAAAGAAGCATTCTCGAAATATTAAGTTTTTTGAGAATTTCACTTACGCTTTTAACACACTTGTGAAAAGCAATCACCGCAATACGATTCTCCTTAGGTCCCCACTCCATTGGTAATAGGCGAAAGCAAACACTGAACTGATTATTATATATGTATGAGTAGACGTAACGGCATTTTTCTCTGCGAATTCGCCTTCGCTGTATCAATTGGAAACTTTGTAACACAATTTATGGCAGGACAGGTGATAGCATTTCATGAGCAAGAATGATAAAAAAGAAGATTGCGTCTTCCGCAATAAGAAAAGATGATAGTGACGAAATACGAGTAATAGCTAAATAATGATAGTGCAAAGAAAAAATTCTAAAAAAGAAGAGGTAAAAACGCAGAAGAACCGGATAAACGACAGAACGCCTGAAAGTTTGCTGGCAAAAGCAAAATACTGGATGTGGTCAAATCGACAAAGAGAAGAGTAACGGTTCACGGAAGGCGCATCTCATATTTTATCACTCTTGTCCAATGAGCTGAATGCTTGTTCTTTTTCCCTAATTCGCCTAGGTTTTTTTGTTTACACCAACAAAATGCATGCTGGATTTAGATACCGACATTTAACTCGCAAATTACACAAATAATATACATGAGCAAGAATGATAGAAAACCAGATTACGACAACGCCGGCAGCGTTCACGTCACAGATGTTAATACCACAAGAATAGCGAGAAGAAAAGGAAGGCGAAGACTGCACTTGGTCTTTTATTTTCACTGCAACTGCCATTTATGACGGCAATCCTTCAAACGAGGCAAGTACGAAGTAATGAAAGTGCTTTTTTCGTCACCTTCTTTTCGCTGCATCGTGATACAAGAGCAAAATTACAAAAACAACAGCTTTGGTTAACTAGCCAGCTATATAAATTTGGAAAAACGTTTAAATGCTGCATTCATATAATACAGCGTAAATATTTATTATGTCTAATGTGTATAGTGAAATTTAAATTACTGCGAATAAATGCCTAATCGAAATTTAGTGCAGTGTACACAACTCTGAAATAAACCAAGCGCAGGATTTTAGGAATTGTATTGTATTAATAAATTTAATCATATGTTAAACTGGTTTGATGAATATATTTATGATAGTAAATTAACTGTTAAAATAATATTTTTGTACATTTGTTCACATTTTGGTATATTTTTTGTTCCACAAAGTTGGAGGCAAATTGCGCTCGTGTCTATCCACTTAAATGGGAAGCGGCAGAGGTTGTTGATTTAAGCGTTTAAATAAGAAATTCCTACACTTTCATTCCGTGTGCAAAATCAATAAAATGAACTCTTCTCCACCATAACATACCGTTATATTTAAAGCCAATAAAAATCAACCACTTTCTCTGTGTACAGTAATTACTTGCAGCGACAGGTGAAGTGCGCGTCCTTAAATTCCAACAAACTTCCATATTTACATACATACATACAAATGTATAAATTCATATATGTATACAAATGTGTTTATGTGCGTATGTGTGTGCGTATGCAATGCTGAGAGCCTAAAAGCGAAGTGCAGTGCAAACATTGCATTTTAACCTAATTAGTGGTGCACAAATCGAAGTCAATTGGAATTCCCGCAATCAATTGACGCTGAAAACAGTTGATTGGCGTGGCGTAGCGCAACGTAGCCTGATATGATGTGGCATCAATGTAATATGGTATGCTTTGGTTTGAACCGCCACCCGCTGTGCTGGCAAGGACATTGTTTATACATATATAGACATATGAATGTTGGCTCCTGTAGCAGAAGCTGCTCCATTGACTGTGGATGCGTAATTTCAATTTTCCGCTCTAAAAATTTTTGCTGATGTCATTTTAGTGTGGCGCTGCATTTGATGTTGTAGTTATGGTAAGTCGATTTTCGCAAAGTCATACCGATATTTACATGCGTCTATGTGCTTTTGGCGCCAACAGATTGTCATAACCGCAATGCAAATGCTGTTTCAAATAGAGCAATTGCCGAGAGGCGCTTTGGCTGTTGCAAATCCATTGATATCTCCAATGTGAACTTAACTCTTATTGCAAGAACTGTAACCATTGCTAATGTTGCTGTTGTTGGCGTTTTCTGTTTCCGTTGTTATTGTTTCCTTTTAAACGCATTCACAGCCATTTGGCAAAATCGTATGCATCCATGCTATCTAATTCCAATAGCTGATCTCGAAGGCTCCTCCCATAATCTCTTTCTCGGTTATGATTTCTTTACTCACCCCGAACCGATAATCGCAGAATTTTGTTATATTTTCACAAATTTTGGCTTGCAAATTTAATTCGATTGCACTTCTATAACGGGCATAAAATTGAGTTCAGTGGATTCAGTTTTTATTTTAGCAATATTCAATTGATTGCTTAGTCAAACTCTAATAAAATTGAATATTTAACATTTAATTCTGTTACGCTTATCCAGGCTACAAGGTAACGAAGCACATTGGGTAGCCTATAAGCAACTCCTAAGGGACAAGGAGAAACTCAATCGGAAATCGAAGCGAACAATTTGGAGAGAATTCTATAGTGGTTTGGCACCAGCCTAGGAGAGGGTGTGACCTAGAAAGATCCTCTCAGTAGCAGAGTGCTTGGCTCCAGAATACTTGATGAGGCCTTATGGCTCGTGGACTGAAACTGAGGAGGGGACTCTGGATCTACTTCTGGATACACACTTTCCAAAAGTCAATGACAATGCAACTGACAAATTATTTTTTTTCGTAGTCTACGTCGTAGACTCAACTTGGCTGCATGTAATTATTAAGAGGGCTCTTACACTCAACTACATCCCAAAGAGTTGGAGGAAATCAAAAGTGATGTTCATTTCCAAAGGGGGCAAGAGTTCTCACGTTAACCCAATCGACTTCAGAACAATTTCCCTGTTATCATTTCAGTTGAAACTAATGGAACGCTTGACATAGAGGGTGATTTTACCTATGTTGTGTCTAGTGCAATAACAGTTTTTTAAGATGTGTCAATGAGTAATTGTGTCGAGAGGGGCACCCCGCAAAGTGGTCGCAGCTGTCATGGAGGTGGGCAGCTGTAAGGTTGTTGCATACGCGGATGATCTTGCACAGGTAACTATGTGACATAATGCGAAATTATGCAAGAAAAACTAAAAATGGTTGTAAGACGTGCCAAGAAAAATGGTTTAGGGGTAAGCAATACAATAACGGATCTTGTACTCTTCACAAGAAAATACAAGATCCCACCGCTGAAACACTAACGACAGCGAATGGGAGGCTTAAATCGGCGAAGCATATCGGAATAATCTTAGACAAAAGCCTGAATTAGAAACACAATGCACAGGAAAGAGTGCGGAAGTCCAGGAAGGCGCAAGGAGGGGCATGCCCCCAAGTTGGTACTATGGTTGTAAACGATTATGGTTAGTAGTATTCATGCGATTATTTTTAAAAACCCACAACGAATTTCTGTGTGCCAAGACTACCTTTCACCAAATAGTATCTCGTATTTCCAGGCAAGCTAGCGGCAATAAAAGAATCGGCCCAAAGCCTTTCTGCTGTGACAACAACAAATAAAGTATATTACATACAAAAAATCTCAAGATCTTCTCCTACATATGCTGTTATAAGGAAGAGCCAGAAACTGATAGGCATCTAATATTTGACTGTCCTGCACTATGTAGGAGACGACATAAGTTCCCGGTGGTTTTATATAACCTAGGCGCAGCGGCAGAATTTATAATACGACTGCTTGTCGATCCGACAGACTGGTTTAGCGGAGTTTGGGGTTTTATTTAGATTCAAGTGGTAGCGTAACGGGACTAATTGCGGGCGAGTGTGCAGCAGCTCCCTCAATCTAACCTAAAAATCAACCTGAACAAATATATATATATATTTTTTAAACTAACATAAAATGAACTCTACTTTTTCTTCTTTCGATTATCATATTTTATACATTTATCACATTTATCATAGTTATACTGTCAAAGGGAAAACTCATACTTGGATATAATGATCTCTATTGTGTGAACAATTTCCGTTTTGTGATTTTAAGAATTGGAGACTTTAATTCATTCCGTAGATAGTACGATGTATGTATTTGATGTTTTAATTAATTAAAAGCAACATCAGACCAGTTATTTCCGAAATAGAGCCACAATTATGTGAAAGTTTTATGCAAAATTGCATCAGAACTGCAACATTTTGGAATAAAGTCGAGGTGGGCATTTGGGGTGTATTGGCTTCAGGGCCGGATTAAGGGAAGGGCCGACGGGGCCGCGGCCTGGGGCCCCCACATTTGGGGGGCCCCCACAAAATGAAAGAACAAACTAATTTTTTTCATAAGTACAAACGATTTTTTTTTGCTTTGACATTTTTATTCCACTTTATTTTATTTCATTTTTGTTACTCAATTGATTTGAATAAAATTTTATTATATTACTTGACACAGTTGATATTATCATTTTATTTTAACTTAATATACCGAAATTTTTGGTTAAAATCGTGTTACAAATAGGAAACGCGATATTGGTTAGGTCATATTTCGTTCAATTTTCCCTCCACCTCTCAGTGTGAGCAACGCAGTCAAACTATCAATTCATATCGAGAAAATCGAGAGTAAACAAAAGTCAGTTGAAATAACGGGGTAACACTTACGAGTAAAGGAAAATTTGTCATTTGTCTTACTGTGTTAATTGCTGAAAAATGAATCTCATTAATGATATTATTGTCTCTAAACCGTTTGTTGCTGATGTTCATATAGAATTGTTCCGTTCGATTAATTAACATCAGCTAGAAAGGTAAATGTGTCAATATCACAAGTTAACAACAACGCATTCGCTATTTATATCTGCTCGTTTTGCTAAAATAATTCATGAAATGTGATTTATTTTTAATTTGTCAAAATCCAACTTGCAAAATTAGCTTTTCAAGAACTTAAATTTTATTTTCTGAATATCATTCGTAAAAAATAACTCGACTCATCCGCATTGTAACTGAGTTAACCTTGACATAAAAATACAATCCAAGTTTGATTATTAAAAAATAATTGAATCAAACCTATTATAACCTTACTTATATTAACAAACTTTAAAAATCTAAACGGCACAGCGTTTGAATAATAAAAAATTAGTTGTGTTCAAGCAGCTGCGTTAGAGGCTATATATATACATATATACATTGTTTTCAGTTTGTCTTAGGCATGGATAGGCCCTAGGAAATGCCATAATTTTCATTTATCGAATATAAAATGTCAGGCACTCCGTAATCGTCCATTTCGCACAGACACGGTCATGACATAACATACGGATTGTTAAATCTACAAAATTCAAAGGCAAACTTCTATAATAAATATGTATTGTCATGTTAATTCATAACTTCTCGCGCGATTGCCTACGTAGGGCCTACCCTTGTCTAGAGCAAGCTGAAAACTCTATTTAGTCAGGTTCTATGATTATCATATAAAAATAGTATTTTTAGTCATAAGACGCTTTTCTGCTTTATAATTGAACTATGAGATCTTTTATATGGTCGGCAGTGAAAATGTGTTTGATTTTGTTTATAGATAAGAACTACAGTCAAATTGTGACGTATTTAGAAAATTCGTTATTGCGGTATTTTGCAACTCTTACACTTTGGAATATCGTAATGGAAGATTCTTTTTTTGACGAATTCAACGACGCGATATAAGATATTAACTGCCAACTTATCCTCACTAAAAGTATCTTACAGTCTCAAGCGATTGAGTAGTACTCGTTGGTCGTGTCGTACCGATGCTACAAAAGCTGTGAAAGTTGATGACAGTGATCAAAAATATGTGGTTAGAAGCCAAGCTCGAGGACTGACAATGAAAATGGGCTCCCTTGAAACAGGTACCTTTTGGCACGGCATTCTTGAAAGGTTCGATTCAACTATCAAATCTCTCCAAAGTCCTACGATTACACTACGCATTGCTGTTAACTGTCTGTTATCTTTGCAATCATTCGTGAAATCCACGTGAGATGAGTTCGAGACGTACGAAAAAACTGCTAAAGAATGGTCCGAGCTCAGCAACTATGAATCTGTCCGAGTAAGACCCACCAATGTTCGCCTTCAACCTCTTGATTCTAAGGCACCGGCAGTGCAACTTTCAGCGAGGGAAAAATTTCGTACGAAAGCTTTTCTTCCAGTCATTGATGAATTGATTAGTGCGCTTGAAGACAAAATTTCCGCCTACGAGTTGGCTTACGAGCGATTTAATTTCATTGGTGAGCTAATACAAATAAAATCAGATGATATCGACTTGAACGCAAAAAAACTAGTGGAAACATACCCGAGAGATTTAGAAGCCTCCTTAGGGAATGAGCTCAACCAACTCAAAAATTTTGCAAACCTCTACACAAAAGGAGAAAACGAATCAACTGAGATGTTTTTGTACCGCATAATAAAGGAAACCAATTTACAGTCTACGTTTGTCAATTCAGAAATTATTCTACGATTATACCTGTCTATGATGGTAACGAATTGAACAAGTGAAGATCCTTCTCCAAGATGAAATTGATCAAAAATGACTTAGTTATATTGAGTTCAAAGAGAGATATACTGCATGAACTAGACTTTGACGATATCGTTGCAGTATTCCCAGCAGAAAAAACTCGTAAAGAGTCGTTCCAGTAGTATCATTTTAATATATTTAGTGTTATATACTGTAAAAACGTCAAAGTATTGATTACTATATTACTAATGAATCGAGACAACTGATTATATAAACAACGACCATGTTAAAATAAATTGATGAGTAACTTTTTAATAGATTGTATGTAATTATGACTTCAAAAGAGGGGCCCCACACGTATCCCGGCCCCGGGGCCCCCACATTCTTAATCCGGGCCTGATTGGCTTTGATCATTATTCTCAAAGTTCGTATGTGGCACTCAGGTAAACTTTTTAAAAAATTACAGCGTTTTTTATACATGTTAATACTTTCAAACGCTATTCAACTGGGTTCTAGAATAATGCAGTGTTTTGTAAAGATAGGATTATGTCAACATATGCATAGGAAGGTCGAAAAGTTGCTGGCTCCAATTATATAATAAAGAATAAATCTCGATATTCTTATTTTTCAATACAGTCTCGCTTCATTTTAAAACACTCCTCACAGCGCTTTAATAACATTTAGATAATAATAATAATAATAATAATTTAGCGCTTACGGCATATAGCTCGGTCGAACTTCTCTCACAATTTGTTGTGTGCGTCGAGGTGACGTAACACAAATTGAGGGATCTAAAGTTTTACGCCGACTCCGAACGGCAAATGTTTTTTGTTAAAAATTTTTCATGGCAGAGTACACTTTGAGAATGATTTTCTTTAATTTTTGATGTCACTTGTTCCTTTTACGTACCCTTAATAATAAACTGAGTTGATGTAGTCCAAAGGTTCCTACACAAGTCTGCTTCACCATAAGTGCCTATTGTGCAAGTGGAATTTCAACTTAGAAAGTAATTTTTAGTCGGATGTAGCAAAATCTCGAAGGTTGAGTTTAAACAGCATTTAAAGCATGTCTTTATGCCACTCTCCGATAACAGTCGGTATGCGGTCCGGTGCGTTGTTTTGATTGAAAAACGCCATTCCCCTTTAATGTAGTTTTTGAAAATCCAGTCATAACAGCTATTTATTTAGTTGTTAAGAGTTTGCCTTCCAATACTGCCTCTTCCAAAAATTCTATGCTCTCATCCGTAATGGCTTTTGATTGCCATCAATTGACTCTCTTTCTAAATGAAATTATTTCACTCATTTTTTACGGTGAATTACAAAGGTGAACAATATCATACACAGAACCCACCGGTGTATTCCTGTCTTTTGCCGAAAATTTAATCGTATTTTACCATATCTAATAAAATAATGAAATATCTGTTGCTATGTGTATTGGAGGTTTTGCTAATCGCCCAATTGACTAGCCGGTTAATCGATTAGCAAAAGTTTATTAATGCTTGCTATTCGAATATAAACCATCAAAAGTGTTGCTAATCGACTAGTTGAATTACCCAGCTATTCGAGTCGATTTGAACAAGAGGTCTAGTGTGCAGGTTACGAAATGACATCAAAGTTTTGTAGTTCCGACAAATCTAACTGATTTTGGAGAGTTCTGTATATTTTATCAATCAAGGGCTTTTTTAGCGGTTCCGCTTGTATGACATTCCGTAATGGAAAAGGCATTAAAAACCGTCGTTAAAAATATTCTCGTGTAAACACATTTGTTACGTTTATCCTTTTAAAAATGTGACAGCTCAATTCAAAACGATTTTCGATATTAACTCATTTTTAGCCTTTATCGTTTGAATCGCGCTTAGGGACAGTTTAGAAAGAAATCCTTTTCTGAAAAAAACCTTTGGTTTACCGTTATTAAGTCGAATTTAACATAAAAGAAAATAAATTAATTCGCCAAATGTTCCAATTATTTTATTTTTTTATAATCTAAAACAAAAATCTCGCTTTTTTATAACTTATTATTAGAAAGGCACAACGAAATCAAACGATAACGGCATTTCGAAGTCTCATTACAGAGTGTTACAGGTATTTGCTGATCATGCTAATGCGTTCAATTTTCTTCTTCCTCTTAAATGGCGCTAAAACCGCCTTGGCGATTTTGAAAGATTTCAAGATGACCCGCCAGTTGCTCCTCTGCTATGCTGTGCCAGCTAGAGGCACCAAATGAAGCCAAGTACATCTCTACCTGGACTTTCCTACGTAGAGGAGGCCTTCCTCTTCCTCTGCCACCACCAGAAGCACCACGCTGGAGCGGTTTCTTCCATAAGTACAACATTACCTTGCCAATGTAGTCGCTGAATCTTAATTCGCAGGACTGTGACTACTCTGCGGTAAACCTCATTCAGCTCATAGTACCAGCGTCCGCGTGTTCGGCGTCGCAAAGGCGTAAGGGATATTCGGATACTTAAAAGGGAAATCCAAATACCGGATTGTATCCATATAACGGATTTCCTTCTATATGTGATTTAACCGCACGTACTTACTTACTTAATGAATTAATTAAAACACCCAGGTGAATCTTGGCCTCAACCGTAACCGTCCCTGTGAGACAACCGTCTTAGTGGGGTTGGACCTATCAAAAGCCTTCGATACGGTCAACCACTCAGCGCTACTTGAAGACGTTGAGACATCTACTCTCCCACAGGGCTTGAAGCGGTGGACTGCAAACTACCTGAGTGGTCGACAGGCGTCGGTGTATTTTAGAGGCTCATCATCTAAACGGACAAGAATTAAACAAGGGGTACCTTAGGGTGGCGTTCTCTCTCCGGTTCTGCTTAATCATTACATTTCGAAACTTCCTCAACCACTCGAGGGGGTTTCAATAGTCTCATATGCCGACGACTGTTCGATTATGGCATCCGGCAATGCAATTGATGACATTTGCTCAAAACTTTCAGACCTTGCCCGTTTCTTCGCTGGTCGGAACTTATTCATATCACCTGCTAAATCCTCGGCGACCTTATTTACCATATGTACGAAGGAGGTCAGGATGCAATTAAATATACATGTGGACGGTACCGACAGTAAACTACCCAAAAATCCTGGGTGTTATGTTTGACAGCCTGGCCTCTTTCCCTGCGCACACAACTGCAGTCGTCAATAAAGTACAGAGCCTCAAGAAAGACCTCAATTCGCTAGCCGGCAGCACTTGGGGCAAAGACAAAGAAACGTTGTTGTCAACATACAAGGCGATTGGCCGGTCGGTTTTAAACTACGGCGCTCCAATTTGGTCGTCTGGGACAAGTAGGACCCAGTGGATGAAAGTACAGGCTACCCAGAACACATCACTCCGGACTGCAAGGGGATGCCTTCTGATGTCTCCCGTCGAACACCTACACCATGAGGCTTCAAGGCTTCTAGTTAGGGAGCACAACTTTATGCCCACCAGGCAGTTCCTCGAGGGTTGCCATCGTAGTGACCACCCAAACGGGTACCAGCTTGTTGAAGATCCGCCTCCGAGAGAGACGCAGCGAGAGCCAATCACCACCTTCATCAACTCTTGCACGGTGAATGCCGTCCTCGGGGTCAAACCACCACCCATAGCAGAGGAGGAGCTCCAGATGCCTCGTGAATCCCGCGGAGCTCTGGCCCAACTACGTTCCGGATACCACGATACATTTTTGTATACACATTTGCTTATTTACATTTCACTAGAATTAATCTTTCTAATTCGTACCTAGACGTGTTATCTTAGGCAGATTTTATGTACATTTTTTCCTTTGTGAAGTTAATTAATTAGTCTGTAGACAAACTTAAAATTTAGTAGTGCAATCTTGAAACTTAGCAGTACATATGTACCCAGTCGGGTGGATTTCGAACAGTTTAAAAACATCACAAGTAAAAGTTTTACAGCAAATTTATAAGAACAATTAAAAATATTAACACCTTTTGGATGAGAAATTGTATAAGATTTAAAAATAATTTTAAAAAACCTTATCTATCGTTGCTACCTTCCTATAGAATTTTCAATTAAATCTAACCACTTGACCAATTACAGGTTCCGTACAAACATAAATTATTTCGTTTAACACTAAAATTACCGCTAACGGTAGCAATTTATAGCTTCCCCGTAAGTGAAAAGAAACAAAAATAAGGAGTTATGAACCACAAAAATTCAATGCGCGCATTTCATATTTCACAATTTCACTGCAACCAGAAAACGGATATGGGGTGGGCGGTCAAGTGCAGGTTCAAAAATTTAACTGCACCTAAAACTTCATATATGTACGTATGTACATACACACATAGATACATATGTATGTAAGTATGTATGCGTGTTCACAAATACAGTCAATGGAGTGAACATTAATTGTTCACACCTTCATTGTTCGTGCATGGATATACAAGGTGTTCCATAAGGAAAGTAGTATAATAAATTGAATTCTTAAAATATTTTATTACTTTTTCAATCATCATTATGAATACGAAACAAATGGCAAAAGTATAACTGAATTCAAAAGCGTTACTAATCAGAAACAAGGAAACGAATATTTATTATGTTCCGCAAACATATTTGAAAAACCTTTACACCATACAAAATTTAAAACGCAGCATACTTTAATGAACATCTTTTCAACATCAAAACATTTTTGAATTTTGTCCATATCAATTTTCAAAGTAAAATCAAAATAAAGCAAAAATTAAAAACAACACTTTAAAGATAGAGCTGCATATTTCCATTGAAACCTCGTGACAACAAAACCTAAGCCTATCATAAAACATTATTAGAAATCACGGTTTTCGGAGTAGCTCATTCAGTTTTTGCAATACCGATTTTTATTTCATTTGCTTTGGTTTTTAGCGTACTACTCGAATTTGTTGCCTGAGAGAGGTTGTTGCCCATATGGAAAAAAAGTTTTAGAATCATAAAAATTTTCGTAGTTGGCATGTCCGAAAAACAACCAACGTTAAATTTTCTTCATAACTGTTTTATAGATAGCTCGAATCGAAGTGTGATATATCATTGAAGATTTAAGAAGAGATTTAAAAAAAAACCAAACAAAGAAAGAATCGCCAAAACTATTTAGTGCTCCTCTTCTTTTGTTCACATAATTGTAGGTTAAGATGCATAATCCTTTCATATTGTTCTATTCGAATAATAAATAAACGAGTAAAGAAGAGTCCAAATACGGTTGAAATAGAACTCGAATCCGGCAAATGTTTTCATTTCAAACAAATAGTACTTTTTGTATGCCATTTATCCACCAATTTTATTTATGCAATAAATGATGATAATATAATATTCTTTATTTCGCAAATGCAAACGACTATTATTAATTTAAAATATATGAACGAAAATAAATTATTGTGCATGCAATGTGCCACGCATATTTTCCAAACTTTTAACGTTCACGGATTCCTCTCGCCAATTCAAATCTTTGTACCAACTTTGCACAAAGGATTAATTAAAATATCGAAAATTTTGATTTTTTGCTATTTATCCTTCTACAAAAGTAGATTTTGAAATTATGCTTAATAAGTTGAAGTGTACCGTGTATACCAAAGTTGAAAGAGTTTGATACAGTTGTTTCGAAGATATACATATTTCCGGTAAACTGCCTATTTCCAAAATTGTTTAACCGAAGTATTACTTTTTCCAACTCAATGCTGTATATCAAGCTTGAATAAATCTCCTTTGTAGTAACTAAAACTTAGATTTTTTTTTTGCAAGGAGGTTGAGTTTTTGTCCGAGTCTATAATTTTCGAAATTTTGTTTATGAACTAAAATCTAAAGTGTGAGATACTTGGTAGAGTTTGATCAAATAGTATCGAAGGGCTTACATATTTGATCTAAAGTGTGCGGTACTACGGCTATTTTTTTTTCTAAAAAACTCTATCTCAAGATAACTTAATATTTACTCGAGTTATCCGATGCACGGACGGATGGACAGACATTCTAAAAGTAATATAGATAAAAATTGTATATATGTCTACATCTATCTACATAATTAAGTAGGTGAACATAGTTATGATACCGTGGGCAATAATGAACTCGGGTATAAATATTTTGCAATTAATATCTGATTTTCTATCAACAAGGATTTGATAATACAAATTTTAAAATATTGAACACACGTTTTACGAATATATCTCAAAATACGCATTTACAAATTTTAATATTTGAATATTCGCACTTAAATAAACTTAAATAAATATTTTAGGTGGAAAAATAAACGTCCATATAAAGTTGATAAGAAAAATTTCTGTGTACTTAACACAAGCTTCACATGTTGCTGTATCAAAATCTAATAGGAAACCGTCAAATTTGGTTGCTGTAAAGTAAATTGGTAATGGAGAAAATGTTTAAAATGCTTTAAATGGACCAGAGTAAGTGAAATTTGAAAGTATCTTCTCTACAGAGATGAATTTACGCATTGCTTTTGCGGAAAAAATTAGCCAAGCATTTGCCTGGCTATCGTCGTTGAGCTCAATTCTTTTTGTATTTTTTGCCAATGGATGCTTGACTGAAGTTCTGAGTGAATATGAAATTCGTTATCAATGACAATTTTTTTTGTACGTCATGAGTGATAGTTGAAATCAGTTCTTTAACGAAGTGCAAGCAAACGAAATTGCAAAATATCGAAAGAGTCTAACAAAAATCGTGCTACTTAGTTGAGGAAATGTTAAGAAAAAGAAAATCATTGACTTGCGTGGAACTGCTGGTAGAAACCGGTGAGATGAGGAATATTTATAGTTGTCAATAAGCGGAGAAAATAAATGGCGCGTAGTCACAGAGCAAATGAAGTCGACTTTATGATAGGAGCGCGTAATTTTTTCCCGATTTCTATAACGCAATAGTGCTAAGGATACACCATAAATATAAGTAATGGGAGAGGTAAGATTTTTATTTAGTTGCGGAAATTTTTTCTTTTGTTTACAAAAGTATGTATTCAAATATTTTTTCGCTTAGCTTCGAGCTCAAAGTCATCTAATTTTAGGTAAAAATTAGAAAAACTTTATTATTATTATGTTTTTGTAAAAATTTAAATTCGAAAAAATTAAGGATTTGTGACTCACCCTTTCGAGATCAAGGGACATTGTAGTTAGAAAAAATTAATCAAACCAAAGAAAACTTCTGAGAATATGTTCCTCCATTTTGTTCAGTTTTTTAGCTTTTTCATAACCTTCTTTATTTCATTTAAGTTGATTTAGCCAAATTATTAAGTAATTAAAAATTAAATTTAAAAAAACTACTAAAAATATAAATTTTATGTTCTTACTAATGGGACACCCTGCCCTTAGCGCGTGCTTTGCAATTAGTTAGCAATTGAATACTTTGACGCCGGAGCACTCCGGTCAAACTGGCTTTAGACGCGTTCAATGACGGCGCGAAAAGTGACAACACAATGAGTTTACATTTTTTCCGCCCCACACCTGCCCATACTCGACGAGTACACTTACCCTTATGGAACCCTATGAGCTCTTATGCATAAATGTATAGTTTGTACAAAGTTGTTCTCGCGTATACGCCTTTTGAGCGATCGCTATTTACCCAATTTAATGAATAGTCTAATATATATGAATTTAGCACCCCTGTTACCAATTAGCGACACGCAACCGACTGACCGCTATTGATTTTCAAATTGTCAGCCAGACACCTTTGTACTTCTAGTAGCAGGCGGCGGGGTATGCCGTATATCCCGTATACTCGTACTAAAAGTTGCCTTGTTTGCCTCACCGGTCGTATGCCTAGCTGATTTCCTGATTGACTGGCATTTATTGTTTTTAAAGTTTAGCTGGGTTCGTGGCCCGGGTCACTTGCCCCATCGGTCAACTCACTTTGGTAATCAAAAGCGCTGATTTGGGGTTGTATTTTTCAATTAAGTTAACAGTTAACTGTACGGTCTGTGTGGTCAGCGTATTGAGCGCCTTTGTATGTACATAGTTATGATTAATATTAAATTATTAAACGCGCTGTTAATAGAAATTAAATAATTAGAGGGTGGCATGTGATTTTGAAGTGACGAAAAAAGCGACGCATGACTATACATTTTAAAGCTATTGCTATGACGAAAGAGGTGAAAGGTTAATCTTTCGGTTTAAACAGTGATGGACTAATGTCCGAAGCTCATCTCGAGTTTCTTCTACACTTGCAAGTTCAATGTGTTTTGTTTGTACCTCTTCTTGTGTTTAAAAATATAGCTATTTAATTGTATTTTGTTATCCCCATCACCAAAATGTCGAAAACTTTACATTCGAATTTATGAATGGAACCAAGGCGAATCCATATAAGATAGTGTTATAAGAACAAATACAAAAATTCCATGTATTTTGTTTTTGCTTTTGCGTAAGAGTTGCCAAAATTCATATACATTTTATTTTTGCTTTTACAGCTTTTAAAAGCTCATACGCTAAAGCAAAAACAAAATACATGTAGGTGAATAAAAAAAATTAAATCGGCTGCTATAGCAACTTCTCCTTATATGAATTCGCCTTGAATCGAACTATTAAAAGCTCAGTTGCAAGGTGTATCCATAGAAGGTGATAGCAAGATAAACAAAGCGAATCCGCTGTGTATTTTGTTTGTGTAATTTTGCGAGTGAAATGTCAAAAACTGAATTCGCCCAGTTTGCTTATGTATTTTGTTTGTGTGTACAAAACAATCTAGCGAATTCGGATAGAAGAATAAGCATTGAGCTCATGGGATGATATCACCTTGTATGAATTCGCCTTGATCAGTTGGTAAAATATATTATTTGGCTAATAAAAATATAGGCACTGCAAAACTTATATATTTAGGCTCAATTTGCGGTGTGTACCTTATAGTTAACCTCAGTCAGTGGCCTAATAGTTTAACGGTTTTTTCAAGTAGCGATAATGATTTCGTGTATAAAAGTCCACGCAAGTGATGCAAGTCTTTGATTTCAATTTATCTGGGAGTGACCAGCGCCTCACTGTACAAATGTGTGTTAACAAAAAAAAAACAGCCCCAGTATCTAGTGGAGCGCTGGGCTTGGGATCCACTACGAGAAAACATCAAAATTTCCAACAATCCCCAGAAGAGATCTCATTTTTTGCGATGACGACCATAGGCAATATACTAAAACTGTCTTGTTCGTCTTGGAGCGCAAGTTCGCTGATAGATTTGTGATGGAAGAGAGACGTCGTCGCCAAGTATTCTCGTTCACACCACTCCCCGTCGATGGAAAAGGTGTTGAAAGGTCTGCTCTATGAGGTCTTAGAATGCACTAACGGAAGCTGTCGTTCACGATTCCATAATCATACTTTGTGACTTCAATGCCAGATTGGGTAAGGAGGAGATCTATGATCATTCTGTCGAAAAGTTCAATCTCAACGGCGAAACTTCCGCTAAAAAACTGGGACATATGGTGGCACCTAGCACCAGGTTCCAGCATAGAAATATTCACTAAGCTAAGTGGCTGTCTCTAGATCGAAAAACTCAGACTAAATCGATTATATTGCGATAGATAGAAGGCAACCAAGATTCACATACGCCTCTCCGCAGCAAAGAAAGTACGTCAGTACGGCAACGCGAATTTTGATTTGCAGAAAGAAAAGAGGGACCGACATACGTGAGTGGCGATAAGCTTGATATGCTAGCCGACAATAAAAACGACAGAAAATTTTATCAGGAGGTGCGATGACTTACATACGTAAGACTTTAAGACCGGGGCTTTAAGAATTGGAATGAGGACATAGTGACTGATGTCTAAAGTACGCTAAAAAATCTCGTTAGAATTTCTCCACTTTGCTAAGGGATGACAACAAAAGTGTCACCGTAGAAGATGATGAGCCCGAATCATAAATCGTTGATGACGGCATTGACAACTCGTCCCCAATCCAGGCGAAGTTTGAAATTGAATAGCGCGGCTAAGGAACAACAAAGATGCGGGCGCTGTTGGATTGCCAGCTGAGATATTTAAGAGTGGTGGCGAATAGATGGTGAGGTGGCTGCACCAGCTCATTCGTAGAATATGGTCGGACTAGAGTGTGCTCGCCGATGGGGCTTTGCATATCTACGAGCCAGTAGTAACACCTATAATAATGTCAGCCTCGAAAGCCCACAGAGAATTTCTCTTTCCAAAAAGTGGCACTTCGGACTGAGTAGGCAATTGAGTAGTAAACCACTTTTTCGATGAAACAAAACCACAATTAGGTAAATTAGTAGTTAGTCTCGTTATTCCACATAATTTTTACATACTTGCAACTCTTGTGGTAAAATTCCTCCTGGGACGTTTTTACACGTCGGTTTAAACATCGGGAGTTTCCTAAGCTGTATTTATATAATGGTGTTTCACTGAGTTCGACCCACTCCTTTATAGTCCGGACTTGGCTCCCTGTGGTAATTTTTATTCCCTAAATTGAAATCGGACTTTCGACGAAAAAAAATTGTTCTTGGTGTCCTGATGGTAGTAGAGTAGAGTTACACTAAGGCCATGGAGCAGTTATTGACCATTTATTTAAAAGGTAAATTCAGTTTGGTCAGAAGCTACTAAACATTTTTCCCAATTGTAAATGCAGAGAAGTAGGTACATCTCGATTCCAATTACCATTTAACCCTGTGTAATATTAACCAGAGAGAAAACGGCCCTAAGTCAAATTGAATTTCTAACTTGTTAATTTTTTTTATAGTACCTTAACAAATATACAAATACAATATTCAATTTACTGACATACATACCTACATATTTTCACGCAAATAACAAAAAGCTCTTACGAATATAATCAATTATTTATGGTTCGCAAAAAAAAAGGCAATTGCTTACGCAACTTTTTTCGGCATTCGTTTCCATAAGGAGGAGCTCTCTTCAGCACACTCACTCCACCGCTTTCCCTCCTCTGCCGTTTCAATTAAGATTTTTCTATGAATTATCAACGAATTTGTCCAGTGCCTTCACCGAAATTCACAATTTATGAATTCTAAAAACAAAAGTTACCTAACAAATCTGGTTCGTCACTGCTCGTACTGCTGATGATGATGGAGACGATATGATGGTGATGATGTTCAGCTGCCACCAGTGCTGTGTATTCGCGCGTTAAATGACGTAGTTGATGTCAACAACAGCAAAAAATTCAGCATAAAGCCAGCCACATTGTACGAGCGGATGCGCACGTTTTCGACCATTATACTCGTCGAACTCTTCCTCTTCAGTGGCTGCCAACGAAATTGATGGCAGTTGACAGCCCGCATTGTTCGAATTTAGTAGAGCGGCAGCTTGTAAAAAATTTATAAACTGGATGATGACAGCAAAATTGTTTAGAGACGGGGGACGGGGGTGGAGGGAGTTTATGTAGACAAAATTATTTTGCCTATTTCAGTATTTTGTTTTATTATCTAATGCAGGCACTCCAGGGATTTTTTTAGCTTGGAAATTTTCGTTGAATTTTTAACAAAAGTTACAAATGCCTCTCGTGTCAGCGCATCTCAAGCTATTTAGAGAAATGTTGCGAAATTTTATGCTGGCTGTCAGCTAATTGATAAGATATTTAGTTAGTTTTCGAATTTTAAAGCTTAAATTATAAAAGCTTTGAAGGTATGTGGGCGTAGGAAATTATGGTCTGTGTTCATAATATGTACGTATCTAAAAAGGTTGACAACAAATCCATGCGTACATAAATAGCTGACTTTACCAGGCCTCAGACTTTTCTGCATAAATTTAAATTGAAGCATAATATAGAGATTACATACTTTTAAACTGAATATGATTTTATGCAATTAAGAGGAATTCGGGCATGCGGCCACCACGCTAAGCGCGTACCTAAATGTATTTATATAGGCAATAGATCGCGCAAAGTCGAAATCGTTCAAAGTTGCCAGTTTGTTTGCTTAAGTCAATTGTTTTACGTAACCACAAAGAACACAAACAGGGGGCGTTGATTCGCCCGATCTTGGTGGTCAGTCGACTGGGAAATTTTGAAAATTATCTTAGTTCACTAATAGATTTGACAAGCAGTATGTCATGTGACGCCTTCCACTTGGAAAACTCGTAAAGATTCCATTCAATTGTTGCTTGAAATAATAATATTTCTTAGGAGTTATGTCCACAAATTCCACCGACCCTGAAAGCGCATCAAGCATAGAGAATTGTCTGAATTTTAAGAAAATTCATACCTCAAACACACATATAAAATCATCAATTCGTTTGCCTTATTGAAAGACAAAAACCGACAACACTATATTAAATAACTAAACTCTTTCCCTGCTTCAAGATATCTGACATTTACTTAGCTAAAAATTTCATATTTTATATAAACAAGTTATGTGTGGTTAGTAATAAAAAAAACCGTAACAACCAAGTCTGAAGTCTTTTATTTCGTACACAGAAGTTAAAAAGCTCACCTATACTAGTAATTAAAGAGATCGACATCTGAAAAAGTTTGAAGGCCAAGAAAATCTTCTCAATAGAGGAGAAGCGGCTGTAAATAAGGAGATAACTTCTTGTTTATTAATTTTTATGGAATTTTGTTCAAAAATATGCAGGTGTAAAAAGTAATCTCCTTGTTTTTACGTTGCAAATCATATAAAGAAAAATAATAAGGAGATCCTCTCATTTTTACTACAACCTTATTGAATTTATTAATAAGGAAAACTTTTTCTTTTTAAAGGAGGCCTTTTCACGCAAATTTTGTTTTTGACGATTTAGCATACCTATCTACTTTGTGCAAAATCTATTTTATATTGCTTTTTACTTGCTGGGCAAGTGCGTAGCCAATGGACCACAGTCGGCATGTAGGCTGCTGTTGCTTTTTACCACTTTTCCTTATTGTTCTACCAACACAATTCAAAAATTAATATTATCGTTTAATTTTACAGGTTTTCTACTAGATTTTATTGAAAAGGTTTTCATCTTAATTCAGCGGGTCACCTTCTTAATTACATTGAAAAGTTTTCATCTTAGTTTGACAAATTATCTTCTTGATTTTATTGGAAAGCCATACCCGGTCGTAATAAGGAAGGCTTCTTATAGGAAAAAAATCATAGAGAAATCCGCTAAAAATTTTTCTGATTTATAGGTCATTTTAGGTGAGCTTTTTGCTCTGTTCATGTGTTAAAATTATGCTTTTGTAACTTGCAAGCCAAAGAGGAAAATAAAACTTTACGTCAATAACGACTCATCCCTTTTGGTAATCCTAAGGGCACTAACAGAATTACATAAAAAAATATCATTTGTAGCATACTATCATCAAACATAAAAAATCTATGCCTAGATCTGCTTTTCCAATGCATCAAGATATGATGTGCATCCTCTGGAACAACAACAAAACAAAATGCTGGCCACATAAAAATACTGGTATTCAATTTAATTAAGCAAATTACATGGACACATTGACTAACAATTGGTTTCATTGGCTAATAGACTTGATATTATTAAATCTCTTTCTAGCCCCGAATTTTTCTGCAATACGCAACAATCCCTTATATATGTAACAAAAAAAATTTAAAAAAAGTAATCAAACCGAAACTACAACTGTAACCCGGCTTAGCTGGTCTCTACAGTCAAGAAGTAATAGTTTCCAAAAATAAACTTTATTTACCTCTTTGGGTATTCTCCAAAATCAGTATTAAACTTGTTAAGGTCTGCAATCATTCACAAGAGAAAACTGTCACAATGAGATGTCGCTGTAAGCTAATCGCTGACAGGACTCGTTATTTGCTTTGCTTTTGCACGAGTTCTGTTAGCTGAACCCGTTGCCAGATAATGGTGCTATAAAAGCGACCGGCAACCAGCAAATCCTTCTTACTTTCATAACAGCGACAAATCAAAGTGAGTGACACTTTTCCAGATTTTTCCAGAAAATAAACGGCGCTTTTAAATTCTAAACAGAATTTCTATTCTATTTTATCTGTGTGTGTGCACACAGTCGGAGTGAAAAAGATCAGGTAATTGTCTGCTTTAAAGGATCGGCCCCCATTTAAAGATCCCGTTTCCAGAATTCAAGAGGAATTCTGGACCCTATTTAACTCCGCCCTTAACAAAACTAATTAAAAATCATATTAAATGCTATCATGAGGGCGTCAATTGGCGCATACCGCGATACACCTACATACATGAAGTTAACTTTACCCCAATAATTTTAAGCCAAACGATCAATTCCCATTATCCAAGTTAACAACAAAAATAAATTGAACTAAAATACTGAAAAATACCCCATCAGTAATAAAAAGAATTATTAGCTACGCTAACCTTTAAGGTATTCCAATAAACAATAAACAAATACCGTATCCAACGTTCCCCAAGCCAGCTCTCATCAACCACCACAGTCACATCCTTACACGACCTCATTAAAATTTAAACATCTGCAGAAATTTATTTATTTATTTCAATTCAGTCAAAAGAACACAATCATCACTGACAATTTACAAAAGTGCTTAATACTATTTAAAGTAATTATATAATACACTACGCACTGTGCACCTTGGAAGAGATGGATCAAGGTCAGTTATAAGATTTATTTCCAATAAAATTCTCATCAGAGGAGCATTTTTAGCAAAATTAGTACTAGAAAATACAATATAAAACATAGAGAACTGTCTCAAATTACGAAAAGGGATATTAAAAGTTAACCTTTCCAAGAGGTCAGAACAGTCTATTCATCCGGTTAACATATTTGCAACGGAGGTGCAGGCGAGAAAGACACTTCACCTATTTAAAGTCAAGAGCAGGCAGCGAGATTCATAAGCAGGCAAAGGATCAATAAATTTTAACAAGCGAAGACCGAATTTAATAAAAACTTTTTGGATGCTTCTTATACGATTGATATGAGAGATTTGATGTGGCCTCCAGATAAATGAAGCGTAATCAGACCTAGACCTCACAAAAGTTGTAAACAGAAGTTTTAGTGTATGTCGATTAGAAAAAGCTATGCTATTACGTCGGATAAAAGCTAACATGGCATAAGATTTTGGCCAAGTATAATTCATATGCGAAGATAAACTCAATTTTGTATCAAAATGAATACCTAAGTCCTTAATTTTGGACACGGATCTTAATCGTGTGCCAGAGATAAAATAACTCGTAGAATTTGGGTAATGCTTTCTAGTAAAAGTGCAGTGAGAGTATTTATTAATGTTCAAAGATTGGCGATTTTGTGAACCCCACACAGAAAACTTATCTAAGTCGGATTGGAGAGTATGGGAGTCGTCGTAGCTTTTTATTACCGAATAGATCTTAAGGTCATCTGCATATAAAAGTTATTCAGCTGCAGAAAAAAGGTAGCAATGCCATTGATAAGCAGAGTACAAAACAAGGGTCCCAAAATGCTACCCTGAGGAATACCCGACGTCGCAATGACAGGACGTGAAGAAACATTGTCAAACGCAACTACATAAATTCCTTTGGACAAATACGATTTAACCCATTCCAGAAAGATTGAATGTAATCCCAAACAAGCTAATTGCATAATTAATATCTTGTGCGAAACTCTATCGAACGCCTTCGAAAAGTCAGTATAAATTGAGTCAACTCATCGAAAAACTGTCTTCCGTAAGCACAGCGAGGTTGGTAACTGTGGGTCTGCCTTTAAAAAATCCATGTTGATTAGGAGAAATCAAGCTGTTGATAGAAAAAACCAACTTTTCTTTAATGATACACACGAAGAGATAGTTAGAAATAGGCCGATAATTGCGAACATCGTTTTTGTTACCACTTTTAAAAATATGGGCAATTGAGCTTCTTTTCCAGTCATCAATGAAATCACCAGAACATAGAGACTTATTAAAGATTAACGTTAGAGGTATAACAAAAGCAGGACATAGTTTAAGAAGTACAACTGACGTCCCGTCAACATCCATGAGCTTAGACGGTTTTAGACAGCATATACCTCTTGAGACATCATCCTCCGTTACTTTAGCAGACCCAAAGGAAAGCGAGGTATAAAAGGCAAAACTATCCCCAACCACATTTTCATTGTCTGCGTCGAAATTAGCATTAAAAAATACTGCAAAAAAGTAGGCCGCATCTTTAGCCGAAAAAAAACCGAAGATGGAATATTAGAGCCTGATTTCTTGGATTTCAAGTTAGTCCAAAAGAATTTCGGATTACTTTTAATACTGGCTTCATACTGCTTAATGTACTTTTTATACAATGCTCTATCTAGAATGTTGGATTTTAACAAATAACGACCGAAATAATGCGAAAAACTAAATACCTTGAATCTTTTATGAAATTTGTTTTTCAAAATTCTCAAGTGTTTTAGTTCATTATTGTATCAGGGTAACTTAAATGAACGTCTGGGGAATATTGGAATCAATTTGAGACACAATTCATAAGTCGTATCTCTGAAAAGCTCGAATGATTTTGCTGTATTAAGGTATATAAATAATTGTCGCCAGTCGTAACTACGCACCACTGAATTAAAATATATAAAATTGCATAAATCAAAATTGAGTTTCAGGCGTCCACTTCCGAGAGGCAACAATAAAACTTACTTAATAAAAAACATGTTTTATGGAAATACATAAACTATAGTATTGGGGAAACATTCGATGGTGATGGCATAATAAAACAGTCGATACTATCGATAGTACCATCGATTGTTTTCCACCAGTAGTAGCTATATTCTCTAATACCATGTCCGGACGGCAATTAACACCAGTTGTTTTCAGAAGATGTGTGAATATTAAACATGTCTGTCCATACTTTATTCCTTTTTACTTACTGGTGTTCGGTGACATTTTTCTATTTATTTACCTTGTTTACACTACGGAAATCCGGTAACAGAAAACCAGAGCTTCTCTACACCCGAATTTTGTCTTATTATTGTTCTTACTCCTTTTTCGAAACTAGTGCGGGCAAATCATCGACTTTTTTTTTTTGGCAAAAAGTTATCGAACACAGAGTTGCTTATAAAAACAAAACGAAAATTTAGTTATTTTCGAAATTATGACCATTGATTCGTAAAAAACTTAGACAGTTTCAGCAGGGCGAAAACATGTACTTTCAAATAGTTTTCAAAAAAATCTGAAGGAGCCGGTTTCCGTTCTCGTGGGTGGACTTGGTATAAATTTGAAAATAATCAATGCATTACTTTTTCGTATACTTTACTTCAACAAAAAGTTCAGAGGTTTCTCTAATGCATTTGATTTAATTAACTATCTTTTGTAGTTTGTTCAATCTATGTAAGTCTGTGAGTGTTAAATCGTCAGAAAAAATTGGCTTGCTTCTCATAACACTTAAAACCAAGCATATGTATGTATATTTTCTTGCAGAATTCTCGTTTATGAACATAGATGTGATATGCAACTTTGCAAACCATCTTAACGGCTATTCTTGTTTGGCGCCAGTTCAAGTAGGTACATACATATTTAAAATTCCACCTGTGCAAGTGAACAGAGGTAATTGACACCGATTTCAGGTTAATTCACTTCATCTCATTTCACACTCGATAAAATCCCATAACGAGCGCAGCTGAGCAAGAATGACAACAGCAATATAGGTATGAAAATCAGAACAAAGTAAGTACCATTTTTTCTCCCCCCAGCAGAGAGAGAGAGAGAGATGCTGTGTCGTGGCGAATCCGTCACTGGACTTGTGGGTAGTTGATGCGGATGGCTGATGCCAATAGAAGATGCTTTGCAAAATTGAAGGTATTGTTTGAGCAACACAAAACGACAGCAATAAATGAGGAGAATGGGATTTCACAATTGTTGTAATGAGAAAAAGGTAGTAGGCAATGCAAAAAAGAAAATGTGTGCCATAACAGGCACGCACCAGCAAGGAGCAAAAACAAAGGGTGTGTAGTTGGAAAAAAAAGACAAATTTGCAAATAAGCATTGCGAGTAAGAGGTAACAAAAAAACGGAAGTGAACGCTCAACGCTTGAGTGGCATTGTGAAGTGGTGTCGATCAGACAACGAATGGAGTGAGCCACGAATTGCTGGCTATGGTGGGTGATTGGGTGCGACTTTGAAACGCACAGCGAGCGCGTGTGGAGCTGACGCACTTGATTAACAAACCAATGGCATGTCAAAAACACATATTCTTCATATTCCAATACACACATACATAATATATCTGTACATATGTATGCATATAAGTTAGTACGCATACCGTTAGCATTATGCCACTTTTCTCAAGTTGGGTTGGAGCCTATCATCGGTGCCCATACAGATGGCCTAAGCACCTAAATCTGATTGCGTAAATCGATATGCTTTTGGCATATCATACAACATCGAAAAATATCAATTGTAGGAAGGAATGACATATTATTTTTATCAATGTTCTCGTATTTAATCAATTTTTCACGGCGTGATGTTTTCCCTTTATATCTAGTCGGCAAATATAATTTTTATAAATAACTCTAAAAGATCTTTCAAAAACTATTTATTTTATTTCATATAACTGGAACATTTTCATTACAGTAGTATTTTGTCTACCATTTCATACCGTTAGTCGGCTTTTAGTTAATTTAACAACATCAGTAGTGCGACTCACTAACTTTAAACCATCCCACAATCGCAATTTTTGAAGACATAATTTGTCGTTTGCTCTAACGGTCGTGCGATTCACTAACTTATTCTTAGCGACACTTAACAGCTGCCTTGTTTTATTTATTCAAAGTGATAAAGAGTGGCATCTCTGTCAAACTAAATGTCAAAATAAGCGAAAAGCACAAAAAGGAATAGAGAAAAAATAAACGAATGCGTCCTGCCAATATAGATTTGAATGTTTTTATTACATTTCATTAAATTGAAGTAAGATACTATTGCAAAGAATCTCAAAGCCGCTAGAACCTACCAATATGCCGTTCCCACGACAATCGGTTCTACGATACCGGAACGACCCGGATCTATATCCGGCGAAGGACTGTCACTTCAGTAGCATTCCCCAAAAATTTATGGGGAATGTTTTATGCTGTTACAACAACAACCAATATAAAAGTAAAATTTTAAATTGCATACAGGCTTAAAGATTACACGAGCTACCAGTTTCTCAGTCGGTTTTGCTGTTATTCTGGAGGCTCTTGTTTGGGTGTCAAGCTGAGAAATTAGGTATTTAGCCAAGTCTGGAGATAACCGATACAGCTTCTGAAATTCTGTGGCATTCAAATGAAAGGGATTGTCCACATCCCGAAGTAAACGTCGATCCACTGTTGGAGCGCATACTTCTTCGACACTTCGTTAGAAATCAAATGCCAAATATTCAAACATTATTTAGTGTTCCTTTTTTAATTACAAGAAAACAAATCGCCGAATTATAAATGTGTCTTTTATTTAAGTTGAAATCACGAATTTTTATTTTCTCGGTTGAGTTAACAACATCAAATTTGTTGTCGTTTAGTTTTCGGTAATTGACTAACTAAAGACAACACCTGATTCGGCGAATGCTAAAATTGTTAAAAAATCAATAGCAGCATCGTTAAAATTTTCGTTAAGATGAGTAAGACATGCGAATATCGTTAAAATAAGTTAGTGAATCGCACTAGAGCTCGGTTTTAACGTCACAGTGGTGCAATTATTGTTGAAGTATACTGATCCTCCAGTATACCAAAAGTTTGAAAAAATGTATTCTGCATAATAAATATATTTACACAGTCGTTGATGATGATCATATAATAAATATACAATATCGTGCGACTTTTTTAACATTAAATTGGAAAAGATAATTCGAGCTACACAACTCATCCGGTCAGGCGCCATCTTTATAAGAGTGAAAAACTGCTTGTTGCTGCCGATGACATCACAATCTTTCTGCCTTTTCCAAGGTGGATAAAGAAGCGAAACGAATGAGTCTGGAGGTGAATGAGGGCAAAACGAAGTACCCCTGATATCAGATAAACAGCCAGCGCATTCTCGTCTTGGCGTCCGCAAAGCAGTCTGCCAACGAACCAAATCCCCGCTCCATAAGTCTCTCGTCATGCCAATACTACTGTATGATGCCGAAGCATGGACTCTATCAACGTTGGATGAGATGTCCCTTGGTGTGTGCGGGAGAAGGATTCTTCGAAAGGTTTTTGGACTTTTGCGTCTTTGCGACGGTAAATACCTTAGGCGATGGAACAGTGAGCTGTATGAGCTTTATAATGACATTGAATATGCAGGTTTTCGTTTCAAAGTTAATCTTATATGTATATAAAAATGAATGTTAGTCCTTTATAGGCGTCCAAATTACTAAACCGACATTTATGTAATTTGCAAAGTAGGTTCAAGTGATCTGCGGGCCGAACGTAAGGTATGTACTATTCACAAAAATCTTTCAAGCTATTTGATGAAGATATTTGTTTTAATTGGCGCATCAAGGCAAGCCGGATTTGCTTGTACAACAAAATTTTGAAATCTTAAACTTATCTTAATCTTAATTTTTTTTCCACAATTAAATTTTGTATACCAAACTTAAAAGAACGCGCGACATGGTTTATTAAAATTTCCATTTGTTGCAAATTTCGTTTTATGAGAGGTGAGCGTGGTTGTATCATTATTGGAAATTGTGATGTCTGGCTATAAATGCAAAGTGTACGTATCGTGGTAGAATTTGACAAATTAGTTTCTGAGATATACCAATTTGCTATAATTTGGGCGATAACATGGCCATTCCCAACATTTATGATTCCCTGTATTTCATTCCAAACCCCAATTTAATAGACAAGATCAAATTTGAGCAAATTACCTTGCATTGCTAATAAATATCGGAGTTTTTTTTGCCGTTATATGTGAGGTGGGACATGGTTTTCGTCCGATTTTTACAATTTTCGAAACTTAAGGTACTGGCAATATGTGTAGAAAATAGTAGGCAGAGTTTGGTTATGTTATTTTGGAGATATAAGTTTTGCTTATAAAGAAACGCCCATTTTCCAAAAAAAAAACACGTGTTCCTTTCCAAAGCCCAATCCGAATCGAATTTTCACAAAAAACCGTTATGTGGGCGTGGTTATGTTCCGATTTCGCCCATTCGCAATACCAAAGTTCCTTGGGTTCAGGGCAACGTGTATACCAAGTTTCGTTGAGATTACTTAATATTTACTCGGGTTATCCGATTGAATGATGGACGGACGGACGGATAGGCGGGCATGGCTTAATCGATTCATCTTTTCAGTATTTACATTTTAGTAAATAAAGTATACTTACATATCTATCTCGATTTTTTTATGTTATTACAAACAACCATGAGGTGAACAAATTGCGCTCGGGTATAAAAATATCCAAGTATGTATAAATTATACTTTGGAAATTCATATGGCACATGCTACACGCTCAGCTACGACATCACATAATACATATAGTAGTTACTTAGATTTCTCGTATAAGTGGGAACTTAATTTTCTTTCAACGATAGTTGACTTTTTTTTTGGAAAACACAACTTTTATAATGACGGCGCTATATCAAAATTATGTAAGTTTGCCGCAAATCGTTTTACAAGTCACATATCACATGAAAATGGGATTATCTAAAAACTATATATATAAAAATGAAAATCAGCCCAGTCGTTCAATCATCACGCTTAAACTAATTAATGAAAAGTCGTAAAATTTTGTATACACATTCTGCACGTTCCGGAGCGTGTCATAGGCATGTTTCTATGATGGAATTCGAAGATTTTTTTTCGCTTCCATAGCCCTCCACGCCGTCGCCACTCTCATGCGTCATATTATTGATTAGTTTTTCGAATTGATAATTTTTTCACGAATGTCTGATTTTATTATAATTGCGAAATTCCTGTTTTTATACGCAGTTCTCTCAATCCGGTCGCGTGTAATATTCCGTGATAGTTGCTTGACTCTCTGGGCATAGTGGCATTCCCGGCAACTGTACTGCAAACGTGTTGTTAGGAAAAGGAATTATCTGTTGTAAATTCTGCCCTTGACGCCGACATGCGTCCAACTTCCTGCGAACACAGTTTGAAGGCAAAACTCATCGACGAGGTGAATACTAGATGGGCCATGGAACCTAACAATCCGAGAGATTACCACACAAGTTTGTTCAAAGGTTGACGAAAAGCGATTCAAAGCTATCATCGGTTTGATTGCCCTTCTCTCAGATTAATGGTCGCGATAATAACCGGACAGTGCCTCATGGGCATACACGGAAAGATATTGGAATGCCTAATCAGCGATTTCTGTCGAAGCTACAGGGACGCAGAGGAAGTGGAGAGCATCAAACGCTATCTCTACCACTGCCCCGCCCTGCCTAATACCCGAACCAATTCTTAAATTGGTACTTTCTAGACTATTTGGCCGCCCTGTACTCTGCGAGCATTCCCGATTTTCTACACTATGTAAAGCGCTGTGTAGTTCACCTTCTAAGGCTCCTTTCAGCCTTATTACAACGGACGTTGTTGCCTACGCGTGAATCCGTAATCTTGCATGGTTGCAGTGGTTCTAACCTAACCTGTGTGAAATATGAAAATATGGGTGCCACATTGTTCGATTCGTTGAGAAGAAGGCTTATCTATATTTTAAGTAAAAGTTGGCATCTGGCTGAAAAGTTGAATTAAATTAAATTATACACAAGCTGTATGAAATAGTAATAGTTCGTTTCGCTATGAGAATGTTTTTAGGTAAATTTTGTAGAGGGTTACAACCTTTTAAAAAGTCAAATTTAATTAAAGATAAAAAATATTAATATTTGAGTGTCAAACTGTTTCCCTCGACGAGAATAACGTGCATACCTATATTTTCAAAAGGGTTAATTTATAAAGGAATATAGGCAGAACAACGCCTGACGGGGTCTTCTAGTATAAGATAAAAGCCAACCGGCTGGTAACAGTTATCGATTTTCTATAAATGAGACAAAATTTAGCTATCATGTGAGCTGCCGAATACAGGAAATTTTATATCTCTTAAAAAAAGAAAATATTTACATTAGGCCGTATCACGATGTATGAAGTTAGTAAAAAAGGATGCGAAGATTTCAAAAATGGATTTTTTTTCTGCACCCTGTCAAAACAGCTCCTTTGTGGTTTTCCTATAATTTATTTATATAACTAACAATTATTTTGAATAAAATTATATTTTTAGTTTGCTTTGAACTTGCCTTTGTATATATGTCCCTTGGGATGATACTTTTCCAACTTCAGATCGTTCATAAAAATCAAATTAGAGGACAAACCCCGATTTTGCTGTCTTCACCGGGAATCGAAAGGAAAAGTGATCCATTTTTGAAGTCCTCACAAGCTGGGTATTCAAACCCGAGCGGCGCATTTTCAACTTTTTGTTTATGATATAACCTAATGTACGCGTATTATTCCAATCATTGCTCCTGCTCTACGTTTCTTGCTTTTACTTGCCCGCTGCATTCCGATTACAATTGTTCATAGCATTTGCGTGGCTGCTGATTGCTCTTGTACCTAGTCCGGTTATTGTTAATGTGAGGCACCCTTTTTACGCTGTTCGTCAAAAAAAAAAAAAAAAATTAGGACAATAGCCAGGTATTCATTCGTGTTTAAGTGGCTGACGGCCTACTAAGAACACCACAGACTTACATATGTACGTAGATTTCACCCAACGGCTTTTGTGTGGCAATGTTTGGTGGTGCTTGTCGAAATTATTACTAAAGCAAAATTTTGTTGTTGTTGTTGGCGTCTATTGTCATACACAGAGGCACTCCATTATACCATTGCGCCTGCAGAACTCTGTCATTTACATTCATTCGCTCATTCATTCATTTAGGACTTGCTCCAGTGACAATGAACACAAATCAACAATACTCTGCCAATACAGCAACAGCAAAATTAATAATCACCCAAGTAGTGAGCCAGTTGGTGAGTGCCGCTTGGCGTTCGAATTGATTTTCACACTGAAGCTCAAAGGGTTCGCGCTGTTGTTGTCGGCAATCGGCGGCCTATTGCCCATTGCATCTGGTTGTGATGAAGGCATTGCTTTGGCTGCACTCCCTCGTAAACACCACGCGCTGCTGGTTTGCTACCTGTGGGCGCATTGTTCTTTAGATTTTTCATAAATTTGGTTCCCCATTTCGTTTTCAACACCGCCGCCATCTCTTGGCGCTCTGCTATTGTTGCTTACGTCAGACACCACTCACCAACCACTACTCACCAGCTGCCAGCCAACACTCACCATTCATCGTTAAAAACCCATTGCTTTAGCCTTTGTGTGACTTGTGGAGCATAACATAAGCCGGGTGTGTGTGTGTCAATGAAATTGTTGGTAAAAGCGAAAAAGCTGGCAGCGAGTGCACCACGGCGTATGGAATTCACATTTATGCATTTTTGATGTATGTATGTATGATGTGAACAGACAAGGTGTATGTGATTGCGCTGTTTTGGCATGAAAAGCGAATGTTTCGCACGAAATATTAATAAGAATGGGTTGTATTTGGAGCAGAAGTTTGGTGCACTTGGAAAACAGATAAAACTATTCAAATTCATTTGGAGCAGCAGTTCCGAGGTTAAGGTTTTTGTTTTGTTTAGTTTTTTAGCACAGCTAGCTGTAAAAGTAAAGTATTTTCTTTCAGATAAACTTTGTCATAAACTTGTTTAAAAATTCCATTGCCATGGGTATTTTAAAAGCCTCAATGGAGCAATCGCATAATAGTAAAGTTACTAAGTAGAAGTCGCGCAATCAGTAATATCTCCACGCTCTAAAGACATTAAGTGATCCAAAATGTAGGCACTAATTACACAGTACGACAAAATCAAAATGAGAAATGTTAACAGAATATGAAAATAGGCTTAAAATAAAGAAATACGTGTTTCGGGGTTTTGCTGTAGCACGCCAAAATTTAGAGAATATTCCAAGGATCGTGGAGGTTCACTTCTAATGAAGAAAATGAAAAAAAAATTAAAGAATGAGAAAATGAAATAATAATAAAATAAAAGTATTACATTAGAAGCTTAAAATTCTCTCAAAATTCTGACATGCTACAGCAAAATGCCGAGACACGTATTTTTTATTTTGAGCCTATTTTCATATTCTGTTAACATTTCTCATGTGTACCAACCACTGTCGTACCCTGTTATGAGCTGTATTCGATCTTCGATCTTCGCTGGTAATCGAACATAGAAAATCGAATGTCAAATTAACATTATGAGCTGTGTAACCCTGCCGAAATATTTATTTCGCATCGAATTAAACTATTTGTGTCACTTTTATGCAGAAGACTGGTTCCATTAATGGCAGAATATCCTCAATTTGTTAAAGGGAATTGGACAGAAGTAAAGGGTGGTTAAATTTTCAGGGCCGATATTGATTTTGAATAAAGCAATGTTAACAAAGAAGCCGCAATCTTAACAAAAACGATTCGGTACGCAGCACATCTTTCTATTCCCCAAACAAGACCTCACACAGTTAAAGGTTGTGTGCCATGGTGGAATGCTGAAATAGCAAGTCTGAGGAGGCAAAAACAAAGCTTGTGGATTGAATATAAAAGAGTTCGTTCGTCTCATAATATGCTGGCATATAAGAAAGCAAATGCAAAATTCAAACAAGCAGTAAAATCCTCTAAAAAAATTGCATTTGAGAAACTAACCATGTCAATAAACCCTGCATCAAGCCCAAAAAAGGTATGGGCAGAGGTCCGACGATTTTCTGGTAACTCCAAAACTAATACAATATCCCATATTCACTCGACTTCAGGTCCAATCTTTGAATCTAAGGGCATTGCTAATCACTTAGCCTCTTTCTGGTCCTCCCTTTCAAAAGACGAAAACTTCCCGTCCAATTTCGTTGTTAAAGAAAACGAAGTACTTACAGAAACCAGAGCCGACATTCATATGTCAGCAAAAGCCAAAGCCAAATTTCTTTTCAAGAGTTCGAAAAAGCATTATCGTCATGTAAGGGAAAAACCCCAGGTAACGATAGGATATCTTATCAAATGCTGCAGCACCTACCGAACGAAGTAGTAATAAGGTTAATAAGCCTCTATAACATAATTCTAAAAACAGGGTTATACCCTCAAATATGGAAGCAAGCCTTAGTAGTCCCATTACCCAAGTCCGGAAAATCCCAAACTTTGAGCATTTTACATAAAAAACCACGTCTGGACTTTGAAAAAGCCTTCGATAGAGTTGGCATTCACACTATCCTGCAGCAGCTATTTACTTGGAAAGTTGGAAGAAAGGTCTATAATATTATAAAAGCTTTTCTCATCAATCGACAATTCAAAGTAATTGTAAACAATGTAAGTTCAGATAGCTACAACTTATATAATGGAATTCCGCAAGGATCTCCACTATCTGTGACACTGTTTACAATTGCTTTCAACGAAATATCAAATATAATTCTAAATCACAAGAACATTGAACATGTTATGTATGCAGATGATGTCTTAATATTTTCAAAAAATAAGAACCTTAATTTAGTTAATGAGCTATTCTGCAAGATTTTAAATGATATATCTATCTGGACAGAGAGTTCTGGACTTAAAATTTCTTATGAAAAATGTAATACTTTTCACATTTGTAAAAAGCAAAACTGTAATTTTCCGAACTTGTCATACAATAATATATCTATTCAAAATGTTGATAGTTTAAAAATCTTAGGCGTAATTTTCGACAAGAGATTAACTTTTAAGAACCATTGTGAATACTTAAAAAAAGCACTACAGCCAGGCTCGGACTTATTAAATATTTCTCAACTAAACGCAGCTTTATCCATCCCGATACCTTGATAAATATTACCAGATCCTTAATTTTATCCAAAATTGACTATGGTTTGGCTATTTATGGAAACTGTGCTAAAACGAACTTAAGTAAAATTAAACCACCATACCACTCAGCTGTACGGCGAAGTATTCGAGCTTTCCCAACATCACCGACCATATGTTGCTTAGCTGAAGCAGGTCTTCCATCATTGGAAGAGCGGGTACAGCAAATCACTATGAGCTTGTGTCCCAAACTTATCCATTGCAGTAATGTAAACCTTTTCAAAGACATGAAGAAAGCAGTAGCATACAAGCGTGGCTTTAGTCGTAATTCCACAATCATGAAATGCGCAAGTTACATCAAGCAGCTTAATTTAACTGGTCCAAAGCAAAAAACGGTGCCCAAATCACCGCCCTGGAACTTAAAATCGAACACTTTTCTTCTTGAACTACTCAGGCTTCCAAAAAATAAAACATCTGTTAACCAGTACCAACAACTTTTTCTAGAGAAAAAATCCAAATTTCAATCACAATGGAAATTTATCTATACAGACGGATCAAAATCAGCGTGCAAGACAACTTTTGCAGTGGTATACAGCCAAAATAGTGTAATAACCACTGGGCACCTTCAACCTTTCTGTTCTGTTTTTACGGCGGAAGCAACGGCAGTTCTACAAGCAGGTATTTTCGCCGCAAACTCAAAAGAAAAATATATAATATGCATGGATAGCAATTCAGTAGTAACAGCTTTACAAAACGAAAGTTACGGGAGCATTATACTGAACAAAACACGAGATTTGCTTATAAATAACCAAACGAAAATAAAAATTATGTGGGTCCCAAGTCATTCTGGAATCCCAGGAAACGAACAAGCAGATCAAGCAGCAAAATACGCTTTGAATGCACCACTATACATTTTCAACTACATGGAAAAGAAGGACATTCATCGACTTCTCGACAGTAAGTTGAAGAAGGACTCTTTAAGCAACTGGATGTCGCAACATCACCGTTAAATGCAGTTCAATCCACACAAAACAAAACCAGCATATCTAAAGGAATTGTCTCACACGGAATTTATACTACTAGTTCGTCTCCGCATCGGTCACACAGCGCTGACACATTCACACTTACTCAACGGGGAAAGGAAGCCAGTTTGCCCTTTTTGCGGTAGCATACACTTTTCCATTGATCATCTACTCGACGACTGCACTAAACTGAATGCAATACGCCAATCCAGATTTCCTATAACAACTCCTTCCGATCTCCTTAACATACCTGACAAAAACCACATATAAATGTTTTATTCATTCTTTTGCAAACTTGATATGTTAAAAAAAATTTAAATTTATTGGCAAGCGAGCCGAAGGCCTTGGCAGCTAGTGCTCCTATTTTTTTTTAAGTAAAATAATAATTATATTTGCTATATAATTCTATTATTATTTTTCTGCTAATAAATAAATAATAAATAAAGCACAAATTATTTTGGAAATTATTGTAATTTCTTTTTATTATGATAATATGGTGTAGTTCAATTATGTTTGGAACAAAATATCGGCCAAATGTCCGCCGCTACCTCGGCGGCACACCTCCATGCGATGGTCCAAATTTTCGATGACGCTGAGGCATAATTGAGGTTCTATGCCGTTAATGTGCCGAATTATCTCATCCTTTAGCTCTTGAATTGTTGCTGGCTTATCGACGTACAACTTTTCTTTCAAATAACCCCAAAGAAAGTAGTCCAACGGTGTCGAATCACATGATATTGGTGGCCAATTGACATCGCCACCACGTGAGATAACACGGCCATTGAATTTGTCGCGCAAAAGAGCCATTGTCTCGTTGGCTGTGTGGCAAGTGGCACCATCCAGTTGGAACCACAAATCGTCCACATCCATATGTTCCAATTCGGTCCATAAAAAGTTCGTATTTATGCACGATTTTCCCGATTGTGCGCACATTTGGACGATTAAATTGACCGAAAGAATTACGAAGTGCACGATATGCATTTTGATTTGAACGCCCATTTTCATAATAAGCCTGAATAACTTTGACACGTTGCTCGATTGTGTATCTTTCAATCTTCAAATTGAATTAGTCTGAAATTGAGAAATGTCAAATGAAATGCAGAAAAAACTTGACGTTTAGGTGTGGTTCACATTCAACATCGGCCCTTAAAATTTAACCACCCTTTACAAGCAGCAGAAAAACTGGAAGAATTCAAGTTGGAGCTAAGTTGTTTGGGACTACCTGTTAGAAGGAGTAAATTATTTCTTAGGAAATATATATACATACATTGTTGCTTATTTTAAAATGCTTGGAATTGATTTGGCTCATGTGCATGGCTGCAACGACTCTCCTATAGTGGACAACAAATCTGCAAACGCCTCCTTAGATAGTCAAAAATTTCTTATAAATCTGTAAACAATATTCATAAATGTTATCAATAAATATAAAATATTCTCTGAAATATTACCTTTGCGTAGTGGAATGCAATTCTAAAGGGTTTGAAGCAACTCTTAATCGTTATCTACTTCTTGCCAATTCCAGTACACTCACATCCTCCTCCTTTGAAGAATCGTCGAAACATAACTCCGTCGTAGTCATATTTTTATTTTATTTTTATTTATTCAACTTGTTTGCAGCTTGTACTTAATTTCAACGACAGCTGTTAGAAATATACTATTGTGGACGATGTAAATGAATGGAATTCACAATTGCGCTATTCTTCAACGATTATTTGCCGCAATACCAAATGCAAATTTTTTCGGTCAGCCATTCGATCACAGTCGAAGATCGAATGTAGCTCATAATAAGGGCCATACTAGTTCAAAATTGTATGGAATACCCGGATCGTTTTAATTTTACGCATACCCGAGTGAGTAATGACCGAAATGGGTATGTATAGCTCTAAATTTCAGAGATTTGTTGATGTTTTCAACGCGAACTGCAAATGTTTGAATTAAAGCCGTTATATAGTGGGAATTATATGAATTCGTAGAACCAACATTTGTTCTTCTTTGTCCTGTCCACTGATAATGGTGGCTTGCTTTTCCAGCTTGTTAATGAGTTATCTTGAGCCATTACTCAATCTCGTGGAATTTCAAAGCGCTGCCAACCCTCTTAAAAAAATGTTTTCGAAACTGGGCATCTTTCGTATTACAAAAACAACAAACAGTATTGTAGGATTTTATTTGACTTACTAATTACCTTTTTATTTAACTGTGTAGCAATATGTTTGTACTGTAATTGCTGTATTCTATACGAGTTGTTTAGTAACATATATACTACTGTATCGTATTATTACTATTAAATATTTAATATTTTCTTATATATTTTCGTTTGCCACTAATACTTCATGAATATAAGTGAACTAAATTTTTCAAAATGTTGGCACCACTCTTCAAAACCATTGTCGAAATCAAACTAAGCCTTCTTAAAATATTTCGTTCTAAATGTATGTTTATTATATTGATAAGCCCTACTTTTCTTTGGCGAGTATTTAGCGTCTAGACAGTACAAATTGACCCATTGTAATTTTTGACGGATAATTCACCGTATGCACTCGATGCATATTAATATTTACTTAGCTATTAAAACGAGAAAGCTGTAAAAATAAGTTGGGTCAATTTGACACATATGGAATGGATTCGTTGGCGAAAATAAGGCCGGTTGAAGATTAAACAGGTGGCAACCCTTTCCAAAAATATGGCGAATAAATATGGAATGCTTCGAAACGACCAGTTTATGTGAAAATTTTAAAATGTTCAACTTTTTACACCGCTTCTTAAAGTCTTTGCTTCCAAATTTTCTATGGCGCTAAACTCAGAAATTCTTTACGTATCCACCTCGAAAGTACGGTTTCTTTTCTAAAAAATTTAAATGCGATTTTGGTTTGAAAGTTGTGCCAGTATATACCGCTGTGCCTTTGAGCCACACAGCCTTTTCCTGCAAATTGTTCTTTGCTTATATCAGCGAAGTGCCAACTGAGGTAGCTCCACACAGTGCGTTGAGGGAATTTTGTAGGTACTCGGAAAGCGCATTAACGCAGAACTGTTGGACACACAGACACATATTTAAAGTAAACCAATCCATCACCCATCAAACGACTCCGCTACCTGTAGCGACGCCACTTATTGTTTTCCACTTACGCGCCCTGTGCGTTACCTTTTGTCTGCATTGATGGACGCTAAAAGCAAGCCCCAGTGAGTGCGTCGGAGCACCTTTTGTTGTAATGAGTTTTAAGCGAGAACTTCGATCAAGGAAATGAAGCTGAGATGCATTCACGCAACTCAAACAAAAAATTCATTCATTTATCAATGTAGTACTTACGCTTGGCACAAAGGTGGGGTGGAGGGGGCTTTGGTGGATCAGAAAGGAGGAGGGATTTTGTACGAATAGCGCTCATTAAAATCCATTCATTGTTGTTGAAGCCGCATCTTTCGTTTCGCCAGCTCACCTTATTTTGCTTTCTCACTTGCCTACCTCCCTCCTAGAGTTTGTGACGTAAAAAAAAGTTCATTTGGTGGTTGGTTCGAAAAATATGAAATTAATAATTTTCCACCACAATTCTCCATGTAATGCGTATGATAATTAAAAGAGGATTATTTGCATCTGTTGTTTGACTGATAAAATGTTGGCATACGGGGATAGAGAGAAAGAGAGAGAGGCACAAAAAGGAAAGCAAAACATAGCGAAAGTTCAGATGTATTGTGTATTAAATAGTTGAAGGTGAAAGTAGAAAAGACAACTGGTTTAGAGTGTGGGAACGAAATGCTAAGCATAAACATAACTTCTTATTATTTTTCATTTTCTGTTCATATTTTCGAAAACAAATTTCACGCTTCGTCGATTTTTGAAGTATTAACATGAGTCATCTAAGAAGTCTTTAAATTCTTCTTGGCTTTGTTGTTGTATGGCAATTAGATTAATCATAGCAACAATTCACGGAAACACGAAGCATATTATGCCCATCCAGTGTAGCAATTAGAGGTAGAGCTCAATACATTGTAGTTAAATAAAGAATATTTACATATATATGTATATATATGTTTGTGTATATGTTCTTACATAAGAATATATGTATTTGTGTACGCTAAACAGAGAACAGGTTTAACCCTTTCGGGACTACTGGGATAATACATCCCAGCAAATTTCGAACTTCTGTATTTTCTTTACTATGCACGTTATTGGTTTTGTAAAAACTCCTAAGAACAGGTTTAAGTATCGTCTTTGCATTGTAAACAAAAACATAACGGTACGTTTTTGCATTTCGATGTCACATTTAACGGAATCTCACAATTTCACAAATTTTCATCAGTTTTGTTTCGTTTTTTGGCAAAATCAGTCGCAATAAAAGCCTGATCATAAATTTTAAATTTCGTTTATGTTAAGAAGAGTTTAATAAGTGGAATCAAGCGATATATTGACCTTTTTTGCTACAAGAGGGTAAGTTAAAATAAATTTTATAAATGTGGGACATTAATCCCAATAAGCTTTCTACCTGGGATTACTTGTCCCAATAAGCTTTTTACATAGGATTAATTGTCCCAATCTGCTCTTAGATGGCGAAACGAAAGTTAAAACTTGAGGACTTGGAACGTATAATGTGTGAGGAATCAGACTTGGATACTGATTTTGAAGACTCTGGAAGCGAATACTTGCAAAACAGCAGCGACGAAGAGACTGAAGATGCTTCAGAAATTGAGGACTGTGTTGATGTGGCCGATGGAACCACCGCAGTAAACGATTTAGTTGCGCAAGTAGAAAATCGTGATAATCTTGATGTGGTCCCTGGACCTTCCGAAGCAAACAGCGGGATGCATTTGGTTGCCCAGTGGGTAAATACTTTTCCCGATGATTGCCAGAACTTTACTCCAAAGCATGCATTTCCTTCTGAACGAGACTGCCAAATTCTTATTGCCATAACTCCTGATGACAGCGAATTTGAAGTATTTTCAAAAATATTTACATACAGTTTGTGTATTAGAATTGCTGAACGCACTAATCAGCGATTGGTTGCTTTGAATCGTCGAGCTCAATCACAAAGAAATTTAACTGAGCCAAATGAAATTATTGTATTTCTTGGTGTTTCATTAATAATGCATTATTGGAGTAAAAATCTATCGATGGGAAACTCTGTTATAAAAAATTGTATTTCGCGAGACCGATTTTTGTTGTTATCATCGAAGCTTTATTTCAATGACTGCAATAAGCCCGACGACGTGTCAAAAGATTATTACATTTCTGATGTTTTGCAATGTCTAAAACATACATTCGCAGCTGCTCGAAGCGAAAGTGTATTCCAGTCTATCGATGAATGCATGGTCAAATTTAAAGGCAGATCGAGTATGAAGCAATATATGCCAATGAAACCAATAAAACGGGGAATTAAGTTGTGGATGCGTTGCGACTCAAAAACAGGGTATACTTACGATCTGAATGTTTATACTGGTAAGGAGGCAAATATTATACCTTCGGAAACAAGTACTCTTGGAGAAAAGGTCGTTCTTAAGTTAGTTTCATCCATTCGTGAAAAGGATGTTTGTCTAGCCTTTGATCGCTTTTTTACATCCATAAAACTATTAGAGACAATCCCATATCCAGCCCTTGGGACATATATGCAAAATAGAAAAAATACACCTAAATTTACCAGGAAGTTAGCCAGAGGAGAAAGTAAGTTTCAAGTTAATTCCAGTGGAATTTTGGCAGCCCGCTGGATGGATTCAAAAGAAGTCCTTTTAGTTTCAAACTGTCACATGGCATCACTTGAAGAAATTCACAGAAAGCAAAAGGACGGATCAAAAAAGAATATACAATGTCCAAAAGGTATTAGTGACTATAATAGAATCATGGGTGGCGTTGATTTGGCTGACCAGACACAGGCATTTATGATTACAACCGCAAATCTCAAAAGTGGTGGAAAAAAGTTTTCTATATGCTTCTAATGGCAAGCGTGACAAATGCATGGATAATTTACAGTGAAAATAAAAAGCAAAAGTCACCACTGAAAGATTTTCTGGTCCCACTTGCTGAGCAAATGATTGCGGAAGGAAGTAAAAGGCGCGAAGTAATGCCTCGTCGACAGGGAGGTAGACCACCCAAACGCTCAATAACTGATTGCCTTAATATTGGAGATCACTTGCCAGTCGAGCAAGAAAAGCGTTGTCGTTGTGTACGCTGCACATCACTTGGAATCGAAACTCGAACAAAAATGATATGCTCAGGCTGTAACAACGCGCTCTGCTTCAAATGTTTTGAACCCTTTCATAAATAAGTTATTAATTACATTGTATTAAATCATTTTTTGTTCGAAATAAAGCTTATTATTTTATAAATACAACTTTTATCTATTCCTTTTATAAAGTTTTACAGCCGGATAAAAAAATGATTGGGATTATATATCCCACAGAAAAAGTTTATTGGGATTTTATATCCCACAGAAAATGCTTATTGGGATTATATGTCCCAGGATAAAAGGACGATTTTGGGAATTTTGAGTATGCAGAACATAATTTTTTAGCCCAATATATAGATATAGGCATAAATTTTGGTTGTGGCTATTCCCATTTTCCAAATAAAACTCCGTCCCGAAAGGGTTAAAAGCCTATCTACTTAAAAGTTTCTTGTCGTCTTTAAATTCTTCAATCAATATGAACACAGCGTGTGCTTGCTACAATCAAGGCTATGCTAGATGGAAAGCCTGTTTCGCTTTGACAACTAAGATAAATTCCTGCAATTATATGAAGTTTCCCTCCTAACCAACGCGGACGCCAAAAGCTGAGAGTTCGCCAAGTCTCATCTTTTCGGCCGCTTTGGCAATCAACTGATTTGCATATTTCTTTTATTACTCACATTCACCTAGAAGCAGGCGCAAAACATAAATTTTCTACGAAAAATCAAGATAAATTTAAAGTTTAACAACAAAAATGCTCAGCATTGTAGTTTTTTAACTTTTCACAATAAATAAATGAGTATTGTCAAGGCGTTCATTGTGGCATCCAGTTTGCGTTTTTCACTTTTCGGACATTGTTACAAAATGTCATACAAAGTCAAAGCATTTTATGTGGCAACGCTTTGAATGCTTCGACAAATATATAATTTAAATTATGATTTGTAAATCAAATAAGTACTTTGGAAATAACGGAACACGAACAACAGCGAACGAAAAAATGACAACATACTTGTAGGTGGAATTTTAACTGTAGACGGATTAAACCAATTTCAATTTTGCCCATCGACAGAGGTTACTCTTCTTCTTCTTCTTCTTAAAGGCACGGAAAGCGCCACCATTTAGGGTAAATTAATAACTATTGTAAATACGTATTTAAAACTTTAAATTAAATAAACTTAAGTTTCTTAAACTATAAATTTGTTGGCAAACTTGTAGAATGCATCCCTATTTTTTAATATTAAAATAAAGTAGTAACTTTGCTTTGGATGTTGTTGTCGGTTCCAATATAGCAAGTACAACTGAGCAAATATAAGGCAGATAAAAGCCATCGGCATTAAATATCAAACGGTTGATTTTGAGTACTTATGCTTTGCTGAATGATACAAAAAACAAAAAGATAGTTCGCTAGTCGTACTCAAACAAGGTGGTCTTACTCAAGGCGAAGTGGTGTTAACCCTTCTTTTTAGTTGGCGCTTTAACAACCTAGGTGATTTTGGTCTTTCCAACGGACACAGGGTCTTCCTCTTCCACCAGCGAATACCGCGTTGAATACATGCAGAGCTGAAGAATTTTGTTCCATTCCTTCAACATAATCTAAATCTTAATTATCTCTACTATGTCTATATCGCCTTATAAAAGTCCAAAAATCTTTCGAAGAATCCTTCTCTCGAACAGTCCAATGATAGCGTCCATGCTTCTGCGCCATATAAAAGCTTACATGATGAGGAAGTTATATAGGCTGGTTTTCGCTCATCGAGAGAGGGCTTTACTGCGCAGTTGCTTACTCAGACCAAAGTAGCACCTGTTGGCGAGAGAGACTATCTTTTGGATTTCAAACCGAAATTATTGCTTATCTTAAAATTTCTTCCAAAATAAGCAAAGTCTTCTAATTTTTAAAAATTGTGACTGTTAACAGTGTCGCCGGAGCTCAGATTTGAATATTATTTGAATAAAGTAGGCCGTTGGTCTTGCCCTCGTTCATCTCCAAACCCATTCGCTTGACTTCTTTTTCCAGCTGGGAAAGGGCAGAATTAAGGGCGCGGTTGTTGAGTCAATGATGTCGATGTCATCGGCATACGACAGTAGTTGCACAGTCTTATAAAAGATGGTACCTCTCCGGTTTAATTCTGCAGCTCAAATTATCTTTTCTAACATAAAGTTAAAAAAATAGCAGGCTAGCGATTTACCCGTCCTAAACGCTCGTTTGACAAAAAACAGCTCGGAGAGATCCTTCTCAATTCTGGCTGAGCCGATGGGGCCGCTCATCGTCGTTTTACATAGTCCTCTTTACTTTGCAAGGACTTCACATTCAGACATCGCGGCAAATATTCAACTTCTTATCGTGGTGTCGAAAGCTCATTTAAGGTCGACAAATATATGGTAAGTGGCGATCCTCTTCTCACGGGTCTTTTCCAATATTTGGCGTAACGTGAATATCTGGTCGATGGTTGATTTACCAGGTCTAAAGCCACACTGATAAGATCCAATCAGTTCGTTGACGGTTGGCTGCAGTCTTTCACACAATACGCTCAAGAAAACTTTATATGAAATGTTAGAAGGCTGACTCCGCGATAGTTGGCGCATATCGCAAGATCACCCTTTCTGTGGATTGGTCAGAGCACACTTAAATTCGAATCGGCGGGCATGCATTCGTCCGACCATATTCTGGAAATAAGTTGGTGCATGCACTTTACCAGTTCTTCGCCACCAGGCTTGAACAGCTTAGCTGGTAATCCATCACCGCCCGCGGCTTTGTTGTTCCGTAGGCTCGTCACTACTATTCAAACTTCATCGAGGTCGGGTTAATGCCATCATCAATGATTTGGGGTTCGGGATCTTTATTTTCTCCGGCGATGCTTTCGCTGTCACCATTTAGCAAAGTGGAGAAATGTTCCCATCACAATTTAAGTGCGCCTTGGATATGAGCCATTAGGTTCTTGTTCTTGAGGGACTTTGCCCCGACCTTAAAACTTTCGTGTGTCGGCGCACCTTTTGGAACATTTTTTGGGTGTTTACCCTGTCGGCTACCACCTCAAGCTCTTCTCACTCACGGCCTTTTCTCACGGTCTTTTCTTTCTGCGAATAAGGCGTGCCTTCTGTAGATCGCGATATGATCAATTTAATTTATAGTTTTTTGATCTGAAGGCAGACATTTTCTAAAATTGAAACGAATTTGATACTTGATTTAATAAAATATTGAACAGATTTTTCTTTTATACTATCGTCATTTGAGGTGGGTGTGGTTTTTTAAGGAGTAAGGATCAACGAGACCACTGAACTGCAAATTGGACAATTTGTAAGTGCTATTCTGACATTGGACTATTGATGATGAAATTACAGGGCAAACAAAGCATATTTGTTATAGTGGTTATCGGAACAAGTACAAGCTGGGTAAACATGACTTTTCATTATAAGTTTTGGGGATGGCTTAATTTTAAGTATTGCGGATTCTATAAGCGCGTCAGTCGACAGAGCATCGGGTTCATCTGCTTGGCACTGAGCGCCTATTAGTATTAGTGGTTCCACATTCAGCTTTTTAAATTGTCTATTGATGAGGTTTTTTTCGTGTATTTGTTGATCTGAATAAATGCTACCAATGGGGAAAGTCACTAAAAAATCATATTTGCTTTCTGAAAGATAATGTCATGTAATTTAGAGCCCAAACTTCAGGAGACTTATTGTATGTGAAAATATTTAATTATTTCTAAACCTCTATTTTCAAAAGTTTCACTAATTGAAGTCTACAATAAAGTTAAATTTTACGCACAAGTATCAGCCAAAGATTAACAAGCGTTGAAGCGAAGTTCTTTTATGAAGCTGACATTTCAATATGCCTCAAAGTTCTTTCGAAACTCTATAAAGAAATTATATTGCTTTTGTGGAACCAATAGCTGCTTCGATTTCGCTTTTATCACTTTTTAGCATTCTTGTTATGACACTGTTTTATTTATAAACTATTTCCTAAGTATGAATATAGTTTTATTTTCCCCTTTTAAATTGCCTATGACAAATACTTAATTATGATCGGTATTACCTTAATTTAACCTAGTCTTTAACTTCCACCTTGTATTATTTCCAATTTACTTATTATTCATTTTATGCACAGTTTTTCGGGGCAATCAATAATCAATCAATAATTGTCTTGTTCAAAGAAAACATTTTCACCTACTTATACCATCTTACAAACATACCCAGCATTTCTCCCATTATCCTTTTTCCTTCTCACTGCTTGCTACTTACTTTAACTACAACATCGCCGTCAATTACGTTTTGACATTTTTGCGTTTACGCATCATTATAAATGTGTCAAGAATTTTTGACAAGTATGCAAAATGACGCAAAAAATCTACCACGTATTGTAAGGTAAGCGTATCTTAAGGACAAAAAGAAAGGACTCTTCTCAGTGGCATCAGTAGACAATAGCAAATAAAAGAAAAAAGGTATGTTGGCTGTGTCTGAAAGTGAAACGGCTTGACAATAAAACAAAAAAATTATTGAAACGATTTGCTTACACAGGTGAATACACAGCATCATTCAATAAAAAAATAATAATAGAGTTGGTTGGCTGGAAAAGACAGAAAATGAATAAGACAAACGAAATTGATAGGATACGTACATAAATACAATACCTGAGTGGTATTTGTGCTCTGCGCAAGAATTTGGAACACAACCATTGCAATCTTAAGAGTCATTTGGGGATGTGGAAAATTTTATGAATTTCGGTTAACAGCTTCAATAAGCAGATATTCCGTTAGCACGTTGACTGAAATGATGCTTTAGAAGACAATTGGTATGCCTGTATGTATGTTTATATATTGTACTCGACTTAATGGTTAATAATTCTGCTTATATTGGGTTTTTCAATAATCGGATGTTTATTATTCAGTTAATGATGCCATATCACTGCGACAAGTTTTACGATTGTACCGTACACCCTATATATTGCAATGGAATAAAACAAGCTGTGTATGAGGAATTAAATTCTCCCGATGGTGCGGACCCGAGTGGTCCAATTCATATTGAATCTGGTGCATAGATCCAGTTGAGTTTGAGTGATGGTTAGGATAGGGTTACTTTAAAGGTACTGGCTCGTTGTGGCATGGCTGCCAATAGTTGCAAAAATCTACGCGACTCAATTGATATATTCTATCTGAACAAGCTGAACACATTGGTCTGACCAATCGGGTATGGGGTTTCTGGGCTCCGTTCAAGGGAATATAAACTCTCTTGATTGGCTCAGCGCTCTTCCGCGGTTTAGGAAAAGGGGGATTATATACTTTGACCAAAGAAGGAGAGGAAGTCTACAGGGAATGATACTGTGAAAATCTACCAGACTTGAGGACTTCAAAACTTTTATAGGTTTCTATAACCTAAAATGTTTTGGATAATACTGGGGCTTATAGAAAACCTAACCTCAGATTAAAATAATGAATAAACATGAAACAATTTTCGAATATGTCGGCTATGTTTTATTACATGTTATAATTTCATGTCATTTTGAAAGAAATTTCACAGTAATATCTCCACTGGAGGTATTTTTGGTCAGACGGGCTATACAAACCCGAGCACCGTTTATCGGGTAACGTAATCAACTCAACTGCCAATTTCATTCCATGCCGACAAGGACAAAAAGTGCTCATTTCGACGCACCTATCAAAGCGGTAGAGGTTATAGCTACTAATTAGGATATCTATAGAACTACTCGTCTTACTTCTTTTAAGACGTTGCCAAGTCTTGATCGTCGCCCGTCATAATTGCAAGGCACACACGCAACTAACGTGATTGCTTTACACCTTCCTATTTCTAAACACAATGCAATTATGGCAATCTGCCGCTGTTACAATGAATATGTGGTTGTTGTTGGTTATAGCATTCGAACCTCGAAAGTGAAGAAAGTAGGTATCAGGAAAAGCGAGAATTAGTCGATAGGTTTTGGGAGTAGTTTTACCAAATATTTGAAAGTTAATTGGAAAACAAAATAACAAACTTCTAGATAGCCAAGTTTTAAATTATAATATATAATTTGTTGCTTAAAGGTCAAAAAGTTCAAAGAAGCTTCTGCCGAGGATAATATTGGGTTTGCCCTTCTTAGTAGCTTCGAAATTCTGTTGAAGTTCGAGAAACTCCTCCGAGAATATTTCTCAAAAATTTTTAGTTGCGTCTTTTTTTCTGTGGGAAAACAAACTACTAATTTTTATTTTGATGTTAAATTTTTACAAATATTTTTTTAAAGAAAATTTCCAAAAAATTGGTTACGTTTTTATTTGATTTAGTACATTTTCTTTCCGATATTTGACACAATTTCGAATATTCAATTTATCCTCCTTGAAATGTGCTCTCAACTGCGATCGACAGAAATGTGCTGCTAAGAATTATTACATTAACTCCCTCCAAGCAGCCAAAATATTTGACAAAAAAAAAATAATTTTATTTAAAAGTAAATTGTATCCCATTCTGGTAAATATTTCAAATATTAAAATGTTTGATTTGCATATTTTATGACAATATGGGTGGAGAGGATTATGTGTGGTGATTACATCAGCCACATTTACTCATTACTTCAAAATATCGTGTAGTTAATATATAGAAATTCAATATATTATATATTTTGTACGCTAAAGGGCATACCGTATTTCAAGTTTCTATAAATTTTGTGAGATGCAACTTTTACTGAAACTTAATTCAAACAGCAGTTTATAAATCTCTCTTCTTGAAATGATAAACACGGTATACAATTATTCGCTCAATAATGTTAATAAAAGTTTGATAACTTGTATAATGAAGGCTTATGTAATATCTTGGTCACCCACCAGCATACATAAAGGGTGCATTTTCAGAGGCTTCACTTTCTGATAACCACTAAATGGTCACAAATTGTTCAGATGTGCCAACGTTATCGAATATGCCCAGTTCGTCAGAACAGCGCTATCAGTTTTTGAAAAGTTATTTCGAAAATCGTGGTTAATTCCAAAAATGGTACTGTGCGCTATGTCGGCTCAGTATTGATGCTCATTTTGGGTTCAATGGGCATGCCATAAGCAAACTAGTCACATTTGTAGTGTAGGGCATTGGTATGTTCTGTGGACCAATACCTACGGCGATAGCGATATTGCCAGACGTTTGACCACCTAGATCGACCGGGCTTACATGAATTCATTGGTTTATGCGAACGAATCGGAAACTTCGTTGACCAGTCACAACATAACATTATCAGTTTGAGATTAAGTAATATCTTTATGTTATTTAAATTAAAAGTTCAACATTTCTTAATGAAGTACCTGCTGGTGATTACCTTACAAAATGATGTTATAAAAATTTCAAACTTTCCGAGCTATATCGATATACTCCGCAGAAATTATAGCCATATTCGAAGCTATAAACATAATAAAGAACAAAAACAAAAAATTTGCAATATGCTCTGACTCTCTTTCGGCTATCAACTCTATAGCTAATATAAACAACGACGACCATTACTCAACCACCATTAGAAATATAATGATAGCAAAATACCCTAAAATAATACTAATTTGTGTGCCGGGACACGCCAACATAACCGGAATTGAATTCGCCGACTGTACCGCAAAACAAGCACATCTAGCCCCAGTAACAACGACAGAAAACTTCAATTTAACTGACATAAAAAAACATATAAGAAAATACTTCTACAACAAACACTACCATGAATGGACCTTAACTAATGACTGGTACCAACAAGTAAACCACACAAAACCCCATATAACAGACTTTATAACAAGAAATAAAAATAAAGTGACTCGAATGGACGTAATAAAATTTGGACGACTTCGCCTCGGCCACCCAAAGACTACACACGGACATCTCATGACCAACTCTAACCCAGCTGCATGTACGTGCAACGCGGACATAAGAATTACCATACCCCATATCCTTCTCCACTGCCCAATATACTCCGCCCATAGAAGACAAGTCTTCAGCAACTCAAACCCAATGAGCCACCTATCTTCCCCAACCTCTGATTCAATGTCCTTAATCACTAAATTCCTTAAAGTAACCAATCTATACCATAGAATCTAAAATAGAAAAGTAACACAAATCCATACATAGATGTTGAGCGTAAGGTCTCGATGCTATTGCTTTATTCCACAATTAGTTTGTAAGATTTACTCTTTAAGCAAATTTTTTTAAAAATAAATAAATAAACACCTGCTCCTGTTACTGCGCACTCTGTTGGCTTAGTAATGATGATCATTTGGCCGCATTTTTAGTGAAGAGAATTCAGGAGAGGTTCACGATACACCGCTTAATTCACAAAGGCTTCCTGTTTCGTGTGTTCTGTGGTTCAATACTTACGGTGATACCGATATTGTCAAACACTAAAAAAATTTGATGAGTGAAAGTGTTATTTCTCGAAACGACATTTGATCACCTAGAACTTGCGGGGTTACGTGAATTCATTGGTTTATGTGAACGAACCGGATACTTTGGACGTCTAGTAAGACAACGTTAGGCGAATCTTTGTTGAGATCGGGTATCCATTGCTTGAAGCCTTTTGTAAACTCTAAACCTTTGTAATATTTTCCAGCACAATCTTTTCCAGAACAGTGGTAAGTAAATAAAATGTTTTTTTGAATGCATTTTTTTGATTTTATAGAGATTTTAGTTTGTGGTTTCATAGCGTACCAGCCCTATCTTCCCCTAGTACATCTATGCATCTACCAAGAGGTTTGTTGAAAAGATTATTATATTACGGAACTAATGAGCTAAATAAAAAAAAAAAACATCGTTGAGTCAGTGACGATAATGTGGAATTGGAAAGTGAAAGTGAGTTTGAACCAAACCAAAATGATTTCGAGCAGCCTTCAACATCTAAGGCAGTCAATCCAACAATAGAAGAGTCTGAATGTTCACCTAGCGAAAGTCATCCCCCTAGAAAGGTCCTACGAAATACTAACAGACGCAACAGAGCAATCCACTGCTTTGCAAAAATTCCATAAAATATTTCCGCATTTCTTACATTTACATATAGTCACATGTACTAATCTGCGGCTGGAGTTATTGAACAAGAGTAAAAAGAAGAAAAAAACAAAAATTGATAAAACTAACTGATAAGGGTGAAACCCAAAAAATTTTAGGATGTATCCTCTTTATGTCATATAATATTGGAGTCAAAAGGAATCCATGGGGAATCGAAAAATGGATATCTGTATTTCTCGTGATAGATACATGATCCTTGCTTCCAAATTTTACTTTTCCTCGTCAAGTAAACCTCCAAATGCCACAAAGTCGGATTACGTCGGTGACTTGATTTCTTGTTTGAAACACAGGCTTATTATATGTCGCCAAGATAGTCCATCTTTGATATGATATACGAGAGTTTTTAAGCGGATTATGGATATGCATATGACATGAATGTGTACGTTGGTAAAGGTTCTGAAGTAAAATACGAAGCACTAACTCTTGGAGAAAAAGTTGTTAAGATAATAGCAGGGATATTAACATATTTTTTATTTTATTTATTTTTATTTATTTATTTATTTAAGTCTATGAACAATAAATTCTTACAGACTACTAACAAACTTACATGAGATTATTTATTTATTATTTATTTATTTATTTATTTATTTATTTAATCTAGAAATATTAACATTTATTTATTATTTATTTATTTATTTAATCTAGAAATATTAACATTTATTTATTTATTTATTTATATATGTAAAGTCTTTGAATTAACAAATTCTTACAGACTATAACTAAACTAATTTGGAATAGTACAAAAATTACTAAGAAAAAAATGACTTGAGGTGGTTTATTAAGATGAAATAGGGCCACGAAAAATCAGCACCCGAAGAACTAAAAAACAAATTTAAATCAGCACATGTCCTAGAAATAGGAGCATTCCTACCATAATTAGTTTTCGAGAAACCAATTATGAAGGGTTCAAACTGTCGAAGGCTTCTACAAGGAACATTAAACCGAATTTCACTAAGAAGGAACGGGCAATCAATCGTCCCAGTGATGATCCCAATAACAAATGATCTTCTGATAATATGGATCATCTGCTTTCAAGTGTCTTTAGGTCAATCAACAAACAACGAGATCGGTAGGATGGCAAGGGTTCTGAAAAGTTCAAAGATCGGAGCGCAAATCGTAGAAAAGCTTTCTGAACTCTCTCAAGCCGATTAGAGACACCGATTTGGTATGGCTTCCAAATGATAGTGGCGTACTCTAACCTCGATCTGACAAAAGCACAATATAACGTTTTGAGAGTATAAGGGTTAGTAAATGCAGAACAATTTCGGCGTACGAATGCTAGCATCGAGTATGACCGCGTTATGACATGGTTGACATGGCTAGTGAAATTTAACTTGGAGTCAAAAATAACTCCTAAGTCTTTAATTTCCTCAACAGATTTCAAAGAAGAGCCAGCAATACTATACGAAGTAGGCAACGCAGTCGGCGATTTAGCAAAACTTACGTGGAAGCATTTATTTATATTTAGCGACAAACGGTTTAAATTGCACCAATTTTGAACATTATCTAGGTCGGATTGCAATCTATCAGAATCACGGGTGTTGTTAACGACTGCGAATATTTTAAAGTCGTCAGCATACATTACATATTCAGCAAAAGAAAAGCATGAACCAATATCATTAATAAAAAGAATGAAAAAGAGAGGCCCTAGAATGCTCCCCTGCGGAACACCGGAGGACGCAATAAATGAACGGGATGTGGCATTATCAACAGAAACCACGCAGCGTCTATTGGATAAATATGACTTGATCCACGACAAAAACGTGGAGTGAAATCCCATTGACGCAAGCTTTGACAATAGTATTCGGTGGGAAACTTTGTCAAATGCCTTAGAGAAATCGGTGTAAATTGTATCGACTTGAGACCCCTTTTTGAAGGCAGAAATGCAATATTCACTGAAAATGGAAAGATTTGTGACCGTGGAGCGGTCCGTGAGACGGACGAGAGCTTCGAAATCGGCCTATAATTACGGACATCGTTTTTGTTCCAACTTCCTTTAAATTTAATGAAAACTATCAAATTTACTTATACAGGTTAGGTTAGGTTAATGTGGTAGTTTCCGCAGTAGGAACTAACTTAGGCATAGAAGAGGAGTCCATTGTGATACCACCTGTTATATGAACCAGTTATATAAAAACAAAAATCGGAAAAAACCAAGAATGATTAACCGGAGAAACGTTGCGTACCCCGAATGAAGTCAAGCACATCACCTATCCGTAGTCAGCCAAAGGAGTCCCCACCCTCTCCCTGCTTGCAGCAATAACTTCCAGGGTACCCTGCCGAGCGAGCTCATCAGCCATGCAGTTCCCTGCAATGCCGCTATGGCCCGGTAGCCAAATTAGTCTAATGTCGAGAGACTCCGAGGCTGCTGCAAGAAAAGTCAGGCACTCCCCGACAAGTTTCGATCTCCGGTACTTTTATAGCTAATCGCAAAATTTGCCAGCAATGACAGGAAAACTTAAACTTCTGTGCATAAAGTGGGAGACTCCAAGGAAACCTTGTTAGTGAGTAATTGTCATAAACCGAATGTGGCTAAAATTTAAAAAAAAATTGCAATTGATTATCCGGAAGCATCTGCATTCTATCGACAAAAAATGGGCGGCTTTGATCGCGCTGACCAATTCTTGAGTCTCCACAATCATGAAAATGAAAAAGTCCTATACCTAACATGTGTGAATATTGCCGAAGGAAACAACTACCTAATTATCACTACCAAGAAGAGGCCCACTTTCAAAGAAACGAAAAATTTACGGCATTTCACTTTCCCATAGAAGTTTCCACAATAAGAAGACGCTGCTCACGCTATGCGCTAATGAGGATTCAAATAAGAACAAACCCGATTTGCGAAGAATGTATTGTGCCTTTGTGTAAAGATTGTTTCAAGCTGTATCATACAAAATAAAAAATGTATGTTTAAATATATAGACTATCTCTAGAAAACATAGTAAACAGTTTCTAGCTCCTCTTTACTTATGGGTACATATATATACCAGAAGAGCGATTCACTAACTTTAAACGATGCGACAATCGCATCGCGAATGCGGCTGCCAATATAGATTTCAGCGTTTTTATTATATTTCATTAAAGTGAAATAAGAGACTAGTTTGTTTCAAACTACAAACATTTATAGTTCTTTTTATATATTGTAATGTTCCATTGTAGCAGAATTCCGGAATCTGCTCTGAGTGGTTTGGTAGAATAGTCATCAACTCGACTCTAAGGAATCACCTGCAAACAAGCCATGGTTTTCGTTTACAAAATTCGCCTTGTGCACCAGCATTTTTAGGATTTACATTTATATATACTTTTTTTTTAAATTAGGATGATTTATCTATATATTTAAACTAAACTATATTTCTGTTTTTATACTTGGATCCTTGATAAAAGTTTACTTTTACCATTTGCACATGAATTGAATTGTAGATATAGTGGTTGGCATAAGCCTCCTCATGTTTCTTTGGTGGCAAAATTGATATACATGTGAGTACAATCGACGGCCCCAATAGTGCCTCCCACAAAGGGTGACGGCGCTAAAGTAAATGTTTCTTTAATACTTGGCGTTCAAGTTAGGTCATAGGAAAACTCACTTTATGGCTCATGGATATTCCCCATTGCTTACCTACGTGTCGTTGATATCAACCAGTTGCAAAGATTCTCAAAGCCGCTAGAACGTACCAATATAAAAGTAAAATTCAAAATTGCTTACACGCTTAAAGATTAGGCGAGCTACCTTTTTCTCAGTCGATCTTGCTGTTATTCTGGAGTCTCTTGTTTGGGAGTCAAGCTCCAGCAAAGGCTGGAAATAACGGATACAGGTTCTTAAATTCTATTGCATTCAAATGAAAGGAATTGCCCACATACCGGAGTAAACGTCGACCCACTGTCGGAGCGCTTACTTCTTCGTCATCGCGTGATAAATCATAAGCCGGATAATCAAAGGTCATTTTTTAATTTCAAGAGTTAACAACATCAAATTTGTTGTCGTTTAGTTTTCTTTCATCGACTAGCTAACGACAACAGCTGATTGGGGGAATGAGAAAATCGTTAGAAAATGGCTGCTGAATAGCAGCGTCGATAAAATTTTCGTTAAGATGGGTTAACCATGCGAATATCGTTAAAATAAGTTTGTGAATCGCACTACAGATAAAAACCTTATTGCTACACAGTATATACCAACATTCCCCCTTCACCCATGGCCCCTCTTTAGTATTTTTCTTATTTCTTTCACTGGAATAATATATACTAAGCTTTTCTAATTTCGTATTTTAATTAAACGAACGAAATTCTATTCAGAGACTAAAGGGTTAAAATCTACTCAAAATTTATATTCAACCAGTAACAGCATAACATTATCTTTTGAATCAAGCTAATTTCCTTTTTGAAATTATGTAATATCTTTATATTATTTAAATTAAAAGCTCAGCGCCTCTTAATGAATCACCTGCTTCTGCATATATGTATATGTAGTATGTGTACATATGAAATGGCTTTAAGTGACTTTTTGTAATCAATAAATTATTATTTATTTTTTAGAAATCCATTGCCAAATTTATTGGAATGAATCTCATCGCTTAAAAAATATCTCAGTAAATTTGCTTTTTTTCGTTATTTATATATTACTTTATAAAATATCACATAACAAATTGTTGTACTACACCCTGGTTATAACAAAATCAAGACTTGCAATGCGTATTCAAAAAAAGTAGTGAAAAAATCTGTTTAATTAACTATAAATTTTCGTACATAAATAGGTACTCAACTATTCGTATTCAACATTTTCAATGAAAAACGTCAGTCACAGTGCACAGCGAAAAAGAGATGTCAATAAAGCAACAAAAGATAATATTTTAAATAGAAAAGCACTGACACTGACATTTTTTTTGGTTATGCAAAGCATCGTTATCGTCGTTAAGGTGCAATGTTGTCTGAAAATCAAATTGACAAGCGCTCAGCGTCTAAAACCGAGACGGTCGTAATAAAGTAATAAAGTCATAAAGTGAAATAAGGAAAGTAAGCAGTTGAAGAAAATTGTAAAAGAGCGAAGGTTTTTGTGCTAATTCCCGTTTTACAAGATATACTAGAATTATTCAGAGCATGTCGTGCACCAGACTTTACATCACCTTAAATTTAGCTTTGAAGTTAGCAGGAATTTATATTTCTTATTCACTTAAATTATATGTACCTGTTATCAGCGTTATTAGGTCGTTGAAGTGAAACTCGTATTTTGAAAGAAAAGTTGCCAAAAAAGTTTTGTATATTTAGAATATATTATTTTTTTTTGCTCTTGTTTGGAATAATTAAAAATAGGATATATGTATATTAAAAAAAAATGGGTGGATTCACTTCTCCAAGGGTTATAAAATTTTAATTCGTCTTTTCTTCGCAACGATTTGGTGCAAATTAATATTTGTTAAATGTATTCGATAGATCAAGCTGTATATTATTTTGGAAAAATGGGCAGTGTCGCGTGCTACGCAAAAAAAAAATCAAATTCCTAATATCTGCTCACCTATTCGAGGAGCTTGCATCGGCTTGGATCACTATGTTGTCGCTGCCAAGATCCGTACGTGCTTATTTACACAAGGACAGTTCGACTTTCAAAATCCACTTGACTTGCTTCAGCTCTCTGAGAGCAATGTTCAACATTTGAAGTGATATCGGCAGGCAATGGAGCCACATTTGTCGCCCTTTTCGTGCCGCCGCTGCAGAAGTCATTCATCTTTAGTAAAAGGCGAAAGATTTATTCGACAACTGAAGAGAGGTCAAGGTGCTGCAGAAGTCATTGGTTTTCAGCGAGCTTGAAACATCGACAGATACAATGTGGAATGTCCCGCCGCCATTGAAAGGAAGGATGATGCTTACGAGACATATCTTATATGAGAAGAAGAGATAGGCCATGAGAGCGAGAAACTTGAGATGCTAGCCGATAGGAAAAATGTTCGACAATTCTGTCAGAAGGTACGACGGTTAAAGAAGGTTTCAAGGCCGTGGCTATTTCTTGTAAGAATGAAAACGGCAACGTGATGACCGACATTTGGAGTGCACTTAATTACGGATAGAGAACTTTTTACTTTGCTAAATGGTAGTGGCGCGGAAAATGCCGTAGATGATGAGCGCGAGCCGCCAACCAATGGAAACGGAGTTGGAGTCCCGTTATCCGACTTAAACAAAATTCGAATGGCGATAGCGTGGCTAAAGCAAAAGGGGTGATCCTCCAATAGGCGCGGGATCAGGATCATACAATTATTTGACTTTGAATTAAAAATTTATAACTTGACTACCAGAAATGTTTCGCTGGGTGCGATGCTTATGTGGAAAAATATGTTCCTTGGTAGTTATAGTTTTGTGGAGCAATTTCATCTGAATTTGTTGAAAATGGCGCTCTTAAAACTGAAATTATATTATTTCTCACGAACTCATAGTATTGAAGCACTAAAACGCCTTAACTTACCTCAATCGTACGGCCCAATCACGAATCAAACTTGAGAATGTCTTTAGTATTTTGTTTCTTTGTATATAAAATATTCATTCTTATCTTCCAACTTTTGTACAAAAATATGTCTGGTTTTTATTTAATTTTGTTCCGCTAAGTTCAGTTATCAAAATTGCTTTCAGGGCGGCTGATCCAAGAAAACTGAGCGAGAAAAAGAATTGAAGCTGTTGAAAAAAATATGTTTGTTTAGCGGTCTGCTTTTGACCTTGGACTTATGTAGGTGATTTTGTGGTAAACGGTGCTCCCATAGAATTGTGCAAATTCGCAAGCAAGCAGCGCTCTTACGTATCACCTAAAACGCTTCGACCGGTTGTAGTCTAATGTCAGCACATGTCATCACATTTTTTTCCTACAATTATTTTGGCCTACGGTGTTTAGCACCAATGGAGTTTTGAGTGCGCGGAAAATTATCCTTAAATATAATTTTTAATATAATTTTTTTTAACCAAACATAATTTTTTTTAAATTGTTATTTGTCGAGCTGACATTCAGTGATTCATAATAATCGAACGCACTTTCGGTTGGAACAAAAGATAAGCTTTTCAGCATACATCATTGCAGGTTTTTGAGTAAGCCCTACTTTTTGAATCCGTCTCCAACTGATCTGGCCGAAAAAACGTCCTTTATACTGGGCATCAGGAAAAGACTCGTCTGCCACAGACGAGATGGTTTGCTTAAAATCTGTAATTACACTTTGTGGGTTTAAATTAATATTTTGTGCTGTGGCCGAATACCAGGGTTTTACACGGTTCAAGTCATGGTGAAATTGTACCAGAGCAAGTAGTAAGAAAGATTTGTATTGGCTTGTGCTATTATTCATCGGTGATCGGTGAGATCCGTTAATCGAAAGTGTGGGTATTTTGTGTCACAGTCACCGACAAGGTGTGGGGATTGCGCGTTTTGCGAATATTGATGTTGGGTCTAATATATTCGGGGATTTTTTTAAGCTTGAGATTTCGTGTTTGCGAGATTTTTTTTCGGGAATTTCGTGGCTCTCCCTTCATGAGCAATGAAATACCTCAGGAAGCTAGTGAGCTAGTATTACAGCTAAAGCTAAAATGCCTCGTATCTTTGTGTTTTTCCAGAGTTACTATCTGCATTTTCAATGGTAGCTTCTTTAGCTTTGCGTCATAATGTGTCATACGTCATTAAGTGATACAATTTAAAAAATACAATATTGCTTAGTTTTAATTATTCGTTTCAATGCAATCCAAAAACATAACTTTTGAAATCTAAAATTTTATGACTTTATTATGGTTTAACATTATGAGACCTTGTGAATCGCCCAATTATATATGTAATCAGGGCCGTCGAGAGGATTTCCGGGCCCGGTGGGAAAGTTATCTACGGTTGAGATTGGGTTGAGCAGGACCGATGAAAGTTTTTTACTCTTGCCAAAACACTGAACGACCGCTCATCACTCGCAACAGATACTGGAATCGTGCAAAATATACGCAGAGCGATGCAAACGTTTGGGAAAAGTATATTCAATTTCTTCGCATTAATGGCATTAAGTAAATCGAATGGAGGTAGTCGATGTCCAAAATTTGCTTCGTATATATTCTTGAGGTGTATAAATTCATTCGATAAGTTTTGAGATACATCAGCAGAATATTTGATTGCAAAATTTTCTGCAGCAGTCTGACACTCTTGAACGTTTGTATCAGAAAACTGACTTCAACGTCAATGGTAGCGTTCATCTCTTGAAGAACCAGATTTCTTTCATTAATAGCCTGAAGAATTTTGAACGTCCCGAAGAGTTTCTGCGGTCAGATTCAGTTTCTTGATTTCTTCGAGAGACTTTCTCAATCCAGGAAGATTCTTCGCAAACGGTTTCACACCATCGATTCTTGCAGCCCACCGTGTATCGGAAAGACAGTGAAGCGAATTAGTTATATTTGATTTCAAAATCTCCCAGCGTTGTGTGCAGCTACTACAAATGTTATACAATTTTTGAACTACTCCAAAAAAGGTTATTGCATGGATACAACTTTCTGCAGAATCGACTCCAACTAGATTCAATGTATGTGCTCCACAAGGCGAATATATTGCGTACCTATTTTTCTGAAGAATGTAATTTTGGGCTCCTTTATATTGTCCACTCATGTTTCTGCCATTATCGTAGCCTTGTCCACGACAATTTCTTTGCTTGTTTTTCCATAACAGTCCATGAAGGCTAAAAAACGTTCTTTGATATGGCAAACGTTTTCTTCAGTATCGTAATGAACGTAGCGTAAAATAAAAGTAGTTTGTTCCACGTGACTGGAATCTGGGGTTGCATCAACAATGATTGTGTAGTATTTTTCTTTTTCTACCTCTTTCAAAATAGACGATATCTCGACCGACAAGTAGTGTACTTGAAAACGTTGATGTGTTTCTTGAAAAGATTTAACTTTTTCTAAATGTCTATGAAGTATTGGGTCATTGCGAGCGATTAATTCAAGGATTCCCAGGAAGTTTCCGTTATTTTTTTGGCCGACTAAATTACTCTCTCCTCGTAAAGCTAATCTTCTTTCACCCAAAAATAGAATCGTGTCTAAAATGCGCTTTAGAATCTCTCGCCAATTTTTCGCTTCACTCGCTATCTCTTCCCTCAACATCATATCGACAGTTGAGTCTTTTTCAATGCGTACTTCTAAATCACACCACTTTACGTAACATTGAATGTGATCGTAACTACTTTCATGTGACGGAAATTTAAGATACAACTTTTTCCAAAATTGTGCTTTGGAATAGCCGTTAGGAGAACACATTTTTGAACGATTCAACGTATTTTTACTAAGAAGGCGACAGGGGAGGCAATAAAAAGCGCTTTTCGTTTGACTCCAAACTAACCAGTCACGTTGAATTTTTTCACCGTTAGGCAAAATAGTAGACAGAAGTGAAAGTGGAAATGGCTCGCCCAACCGATCCCGAGGAAAAGTTGGACTGAAATCCGGGCCCCCCTAGAAACTCCGGGCCCGGTGGGAATCCCACCCTTACCACCCCCCTCTCGGCGGGCCTGTATGTAATGTATTTGTTTTGTCTGTTGTCAAACTTTGTTCACATTCACTAATTGGTAAATTTGTTCTACTGCTATTCGCTATTCAATGGGCCTTGATTGAAATTGATAATCCCTCTATTGATTGCTCTGTAAGTTTCATGTGTTATCGCAGAGCCCATCCAACATGTTGCCAAATTCCACATTCTGACTTCTTCTGGACACCCATATTTTGCTTATTATAAAATCGACTGATTTTCATTAGGGCTGAGCTACAGGAGATGCCATCGTAAAGTGCGAGTGATAATTGAGGTAAATTTCGAAAAGTAATATATTAATGATTTGCAAATCTGTTGCCCTTCAAGCATCACTGCAAATTTGTTTAAACCTCTTGACTTTAGTTTTATTTCGACTGCATTTGGCGACCAATATGCCTGCCACTATTAAAATCATCATCAATGTAACACTTTTCATGTGCCATGCATTTTTATAATGATTTATATATTTGTCATTTCAGCAATATACCCCGACTTGTTTCGCACATTTCTGCTTGGCTTTATTAATGGAAATAAAATTCTTCTGAAAATTCAGAATGTAAAACCAGGCGGTGCAGTGAAAAGAAAAACGCAGGAAAATCCTATTTATTCTGTCATTTTTTTAAACCAAATTTTCATATTTTTATTTTTGCATGCAAGCGCGTATCTAATTTTTTCATGCGCTTATTCATTCATGTGCACTCACCCACATCGCCCTCGGGCAAGAGACGGAACAAGCGGAATTTTAGTTTTATACAAGCATGAAAATTTATTACGTATACCACCCGTGGCCCGAAACAGTAGTTGCGATTTTATTCATTTGCTTGACGCGCTTGCTGGTGGCCACCTTCGACACACTAAGCGACGCTGGAGACGCTTTGACTGTTAGGTGAACTGGAATGTGGATGACGATGTGCCGCGCGACGTTGCCACATGCAGTCCTTCTCCTCCTCCATTCACTCACTCACTCACTTGCTCATTCATTCGTTGGAGTTACTGCTGTGCGTTCTTCGTTAGCCATGATTCCAAATCTTTCTACTTTGCAATTTTTCATTTGTCTGCCTTTTTGCATTCCAAAATTTTCCCGCTACCTTTTCCACCCACCCAATCCGTGCATCTTCGCTCCACTCCGCCACTTTACGTTTACTGCTGCAATATTTTACACGCTGACTTTCATGCTCCATGCACCAAGGCAAGTTGCCACAGTTAGTTGCATCGTTCATGTCAGTCGTTGCGTTCCGCCCTCGCTTCATCTCGTCTCGCCTTTGACTGCTGACACATTGAGATGAACTGCTGTGCAGTGCGTTGAAAAATTGAAATGAATTTGAATTTTTCCGTTTTTAACGCGAAATTACGACAATTCAACAAAAGCGATCGTACGGGCGTTTGAAATTGAGGGGAGAGGCATGCTTCCGTCCACTAGCTGTCTTCAGCGTGGATTACCAAATTCTGCTGGTGGCATTGGCGGTTTCCTATCCGGTTGTTGTGTATTTTATAACTGTTTAGTTGTTGTTGCGGGATTTGGATTTGTATGTATGGAGTCATTGCTGCCGCTAGTTAGTTCCCATTTGGCAAATTTCTTCTACCAGCTTATATTTTGTTGGTTTAAATACAAACTTTTTGAATTTACTTGTCTTTGCGATAATTTTTCCCCCGAACTTTTTACTTTATCGAACAACAATTGTGGCATTTCTTATATAAATATTGGATTATTGAGAGAAGGATCTTTCACTTGCACGATTCTTCTAAATCAAAGTGAAATCAATATCTGACGTAAGCTCAAATATGAAAATCAAAACGTAACCAATTCATATATTAATTATAAGAACAGTTAGTTATATTTTTCAAATATATTTATTTCCGGTCAGCATTGGCTGAGCCGGTGAGCTTCAACTTAAAACTGAACTTACTTATCTTAATTCCATTACTTATATATAAATATTCTACAGACGCTGCAGTCGCTGCCGGTATTGCTGCTGGAAACGCTGCTGGCTGCTGCGCTGTGAGTGGAATGTGATGTTTTAATGGAATCGCAGATGCAGGTGTTCCCTTAGACACCAGTAGTGCGATTCACTAACTTTAAACGATCCGACAATCGCAATTTTTATCGACAATAGTTGTCGTTTGCACTAACGATTGTGCGATACACTAACTTATTCTTAACGACACTTAACAGTTGTCTCGTTGTATTTATTCAATGTGATAAAGAGTGGCATCTCTGTCAAACTAAATGTCAAAATAAGCTAAAAGCACAAAGAGGAATAGAGAAAAAACAAACGAATTCCTGGGCCCAAATTTAAACTTCAGCGTTTTTATTGTATAATTAATGAAATAAGACACTAATTTATTTCAAACTACGAACGTTTATAATTATTTTTATATATTGCAATGTTCAATTGTAACAGATTTCCGCACTCACCTCTGAGTGATTTGGTAGAATAATCATCAACTGTACTCCTAGGAATTTCCGGAATCACCTGCATTTGCATGCCATGGTTTCGTGTGCAAAATTAGCGTTGTGCTCCAGCGTATTTAGGATTTACATTGTATATTTACCTACATTTTTTTAATTAGAACGATTTATCTTTTTTATTGATAGGTTCTAGCGGCTTTAAGATTCTTCGTAACTGGTTGCTATCAACGACCCGTAAGTGAGCAATGGGGAATATCCAAGAATATCCAGTCAGTTATCCGTAAGCCGGCATTCCGGCCGGTAACGGATGCAATCTATGATTCGTTGTTTCACCATGCCTCTTCATTATTAAAACTAAACTATTCCTCTGTTTTTATACTTGGATCCTTGATAAAAGTTTGATACTACCATTTGCATATTAATTGAATGGTAGAAGTGGTGGTTGGCATAAGCCTCCTTATGTTTCTTTAGGTGCCTCCCACAAAGGGTGATGGCGAAAGTGAAGTGGAAACCTCACTTTCTGTTGCAATAAAATGAAAAAGATTGTCCACATCTCGGAGTAAACGTCGATCCTTATTGGAGCGCTTGCTTCTTCGTCACCTTGTGATAAATCATATTCCAAATATGCATACGACATTATTTAATGCCCCTCTTTTAATTTTAAGAAAACAAATCACCCAATTTTAAATTTATCTTTTATTAAGTTCAAATTACGAATTTTTCTTTTCTTAATTGAGTTACAAATTTGTTGTCGTTTAGTTTTCGGTAATCGACTAGCTAACAACAACAGCTCATTCAGCGAATGCGAAAATCGTTAAAAAATGAATACTGAATAGCAGCATCGTTAAAATTTTCGTTAAGATGAGTTGAGCATGCGAATATCGTTAAAATAAGTTAGTGAATCGCTCTACAGCTCAGTATTAATTCACTCCCACGTACATAATTGTGGAAATCACAATAACTTCTGGACTTCGATATGCAACTACTTTGCAGCTGTTGGTTGGAGTTATGTTGCAGATTCGAGGAATCTTCTATTGTTGATCGTAGCCTGCTCTCTTTATAACGAAAATATGCTGGCTCAAGCCAATCGTGAGACTTTACTGTTGACCTTGAGCTGCATGTGTTTACTTATTTGTTAACATTAACCCTATCTTGTTCATGTACGGCATCATCCCGACTTTTCAACAATAACGATAATCCGAATATTCGGGCATACACAACTTAAACGAAAAAGTGGAGGAAGGTCTCCTCTTCGTTAGGAATTCCAGGTGCAGAAGAGCCGGACTTTACTTGCCTTTAATTGGTTAGCAAGGCAAACATTAATTTTCGACACCTTCAATGTTCATCTTCTATATCTAAAATAATAATTAATCAATGAGTTTTCAAAAAATTAAAATTTTTATCTCTAATAAAAAATCACGGTAAACATATACAAATCACATTTGTTTGAGTTCATAAAATAAACATACCATATGTTTCTAAAAATAACAATGAAGAAGGTTTATTCATACTCCTAATTAAATCATATGATATTGGAGCAGTGAAAAATTGTTCATTAGACACTTTCGATGGAGGCGCTACAGTAAAAAATTTTATATTGCTAAAACTAGATGACTTTTTGATTTAAATAAAAACTCATGTTTATAAAAAACACAGAAATACACTTTTAGTTAGTTGCTAAGTCATGCAGAATAATTCAAAAACGTGACCTGTGGCAGCACTAATTGCATTGCCCAAAAACAGCTGTCAAAAGTTTGACGTTCGTTCATTAAATCACAAAAAGAAAATATCTAAGCATGCTGTTATATTAAGAATGATAGAAAACAAGATAAGGAAAACGCCGACAGTGTACACGTCACAGTTTTTGCTGCTGCAGGAATAGCGAGACGAAAAGGAAGGTGATAACTGTACTTGGACGTTTTATTTGCACTGCAACTGCTAAAATACATAGCCCGGTACTTCACATTTATTATTCTATATTTGACTGTTTGTAAAAATCACTCTAAACTCTGAAAAATCAACTTTTGAAAGAGCCATCTGTGACGTCAATCTGTCAAACGAGGCAAGTGCTCGTACGAAGTAACGGAGTTGCCGTCACCTACTTTTCTCTGCATCGGGATGTCGTATGTTAAATCGTGTGTTGTTTCTACGGAAAATTGTAATTAATTAATAAAAATAATTATAATAATTTAAGGAAAATTAACTTGGTTACATTAAATGCATTATTTCGATTTTGAATTTACTTTAAACCAGCCAATTGTTAAGTAGTTAGTGTGGTAATTTTTGATTTACTACTAATAGGCATAACAATAGTTAATAAATAACTAGTTTACCTTTAGTAAAAAGGTAGCTAGCAAAGGCCAGATTTTGCCAAATAATAGTTAGCTGTCAACTAATGCAGAGATAACCAAGGCTGACTTTTTTTTCGGTCATCGCCATACAAAAGTATTTAGCTTTTCTCAAAGAATATATACAATTAATAGTCAGCACTGGTATTTTTGTAAACAGATTAAAGTTAGGTTTAAGCTACCTTCACTTTCTATGCGTACACTCGCTCTTCTCAAACCAGCAGAGTGTTATTTCCTAACTTTCTGGAAATACACTAGGTGCTATGAGAATTAAAGAGCGTTCGCTCTTAGTGCTTACTTCATTTTACAATATAAGTACTTAAGGTACCACATAGGAGAATAGCTTGTCAAGTCGTAAGCCATACCTGCGAGTGAGTGTAGTAATAGAATATAATCATGTAACTTTTTTATCTCAAAGAAAATATATGTACAACTTTGAAATATTTCTGACGGTTGGTTTTCTTTTATTTAATTCTATAATGTAAGGAGAAAATTTCACTACCATGAAAGAGCCCTAAAATATTTCATTGCTGCTTGGTTTACTATTGCAGCCTTAGGATATTCCACGCAGAAGCATTTAAATAGAAGTAAACAGAAACTACCTTAAAAATGTTGCACTATGTACTTTAATAAGAATAATAAAATGAAATGTTGCCACAGGCGTTTGAGTAACACAGTAGCAGTAATATAATATGATGTAGAGGCGAAAGATATAAACCGACGGTAAAACACATGTACATGCTATGTATGTACATACTTAGATATATGCACCTTAGGGTGGTCCAAAAAAAAAACAAGTTAATTAAATGCTAGGAATTTTTCAGAAAAAGCAATATCCCTATTACTTTTAAATCGACACATATTTAAGTTTTTTTCGGTTCTTTGGTGCCCTATAAAGTGCAGTTTCTATTAAAACACCGTTAGAAAAAATAATTTGGTATTATTCTTCAAAGTTTCCAAATGGCTAATGTACTAATTGCTTGTAACCATTATGATAATCCACTTAAACCAAACCTCTGGAAGAGAAACATACTTTACCATATCTACGAAAAATTCTTGTTTCGCCCACATAAAGCGCATGGGAAAATTCCAGAGCTATGTTAGGCATGTGGCTTTCAACAAGAAATAAAACGCATATAATTTAATGTTATGACCAAGAATTTAGCTTTATTATAAAGATAAGGATTTTCCATTATGTTTTAATAATTATTTCGGGCAAGTGACCGTCGCGGCTGGCTCGAATAAATCCAGGCGAGAGGTCCAATTTTCGACCACTTTTTGCAGCAATTGGTCATTTGTCTCTAGCTTATCTGCGTAGGCAAGCGACTTCACATAACCCCACAAAAAACTCACGACGCGAGATAAGGGTTCCTTCAATAAATATATTGTTTCGTTGGCTGTATGGCATGTGGCGCCGTATTATTGGAGCCAAAGGTCGTTCACATCAACATCCTCCAATTCAGGCACAAAAAGTCATTAATTACTGCTCTATGATGTCCCCCATTGACTGTAACATTATGAACGGCTTGATTTTGGACAAAAATATACAAATTATTCCCTCTCCCAATAGAGCATGTAATGGCGTCTCAGCAATGGCTTTTGGATTATCAACATTCTATTAAGAAAATGGGCATTGCTTCAATTGTTGGGCGCGATAGCGGATGGATTCATTCGGGTCTTCTTCGATACTCTGGTCCACATCAGCAATAGCGTTTTCAGTGCGAATCGTACGGCGTATCTGAGAATGCGCATTATCCACTAGAGTAAACGTGATGCGAACCTGATCCATGATTGCTCGAATTCCCAAATCTGCTGGGCAATTATGTCGACCGAATATTGCACGCAGCGCGAGATGCGTCGCTCGAACCGAACCATTATTTTGGCAATAATCAAGCAAACATTGTTCTGGAGTAAGTCTGTTCATTACGAAATGACAAACCAAACTGAGTATAAATCAAGTATCAGCTGTCAAAAAGACTGACTCTGAAAAAGGTATTGCCTTATTGAAAACTACACGTCTTAAAACAACACCCTTTGGGGGCATTCAAATGCTGACTTTGCCATTTCCCATACGTTTGTGGATCACCCTATTGCTACTATATGCATGTGTTAGCTTTCATGGAGTGGGTAGAAAAAATAACAAAAACTAGAATTGTACTATGAAATTAGCATGTAAGCGAAAATTTTGTTTGGCAAATAGTGCAACAAATGTACACATGGAATTCATATCCGCACACACTGGCGTCAATATTCCCATGCATATAAATATTTGCACACACATGTAAATTTATTCACGCGAAAGTGCAAATTTACATAAAATGTTTGAAAGTGATTTGAATTTTCTTTATACTGCAGTAGCATTGTTATTGTAAACTAAACACTGAAAATTTACGCTAATAGTATTTGCAGAGCTATCTACCTGCAAAATACTCCTCCAGGTCTGCTGTTGATGGGCAGCATTGGCCGTAGTAAGTGGTATATAAATTTGTGAAGAAGAAAAAAAAACAAACAACTACTTAAATGCTTTTTCGCGTTTACGACTAAAGTGGAGCGAGTGGGCTTGGTGAGTGGGGATGAATAAGCAACAATTTCCAGACTAACTTTTGTCGTTCCCTTTTAGTTTTCCCACAAAAGCGTAAAATAATCTAAATATATTTTATTTTTATTTTTTTATTTTATTTTTTGCCGCGCTTAACGCTAATAATTTTTAATTTCATTATTGTTGTTATTTTTTGACACATAATTGTCTGTTGAACACTAATTCGAAAACAATAATTTATTTTATTTTTGTGCTGGTAATCCTTTCGTAATTGGCACATATTAAATACAAGTGTTCGGCTATAAAAGCGCATCATCATTATCAGTGCCGGTCGTAAATGCGAAGGCGATTATCGCTTGGTAGTAAATAAATTTATGTTGCTGCTTATCATAAAAATTTGTGAAGATAAATTTACGATAGCACACAGGTTTCATTGAATTCCTTTTATACCTAATTATGGCTTGGCTGAGCGGGAAGGAATAAAGAACTGATTTCAAAAAATGCTACAGGAAATATTAATACCTTTAAGATTCTTAACCACTTAGCGAATGTCTCAAACAGATGGAACGATGGCGATTAAATAGTTAAAAATGTCCTGGCTCTTTTTGATTTTGGCTGTTGAAAAATATATATATACATGCATACATACATATATAAGAATTTCTAATGAAGTAATCTATATTTTTAAATAGATTAACAAAAAAAAATCAAAAACACTTAAAAAATACATACAAACTTTGTTATAATGATACTTGCACAAAAATGTATTTTTAAACCAAATTTAATTTGAAGGAGGTTTATCTTACGTAGTCTCTAAGCCCTTTGGGACCCAGAATACTGAAAGAGCTTTTTATTAGAACTATTACTATTATTTCTTTAAGTCTTCAAAGACTTTTATTTTGAGACTTATAGTAATAGTTATGCATGAGAAAAAATCGAAATCATTTCGGGATGCCTTCATGACTAGTTCGCTACTATTTCGGGACCAGATTGAGTTCAGATTATGGCTGGTCACTAACTCCGGCTGTGCGTTATTTTAATTTCAAGTTCTTTCTGACATTTAGTCCAGTTACGCTTCTATACAAAAAACAATAAAAACCTAAGTTCGTGGAGTCCTAAATTGGTACAGTAAGCGATTTCGAGCTCGTCTCGCTGGTAGTTATAATGGAAAGACTTTAAAATAATTGTTATCGATAACTTAAAGAAATTGTCTCTCTCATAACACTGTGCTACCAAAAAAAAATTAAATACACCTTTCAAGTGACATAGAGCAGGTCATTGGTGTAATTGAGTACATCAAAAAATGGCGTTTGAAAAACTTCTTGAACCCAAAAATTTTTGTATTACTGTTAAAAATCTGTGAGTTTTCGTATTTTTGAGCATTTGGAAATTTCTGACTTGGCATGTGTTGAACCAATTTACAATTTTCAAATGGCTACATATGGAAGGATTAATGATTGCGCTTTTATAAAATATGAATTTTTATATGTTTATGTGTATCAAAAATTAAAGAGGGTTTTTCGACCAGAATCAAAAATTTTTGCTAATTTTTTCACTTTTTCAAATTCAATGCAATGTCTTGGCCACTATCCACAAATGGGAAATTCTAAAGTATGAATATCTTTGAAGTAAAGTCGATTGCGAAGAGAAAGAGTGTTCACTCATCTAAATCTATTGGAAATTGATGATAATAGGAAATTGTTTCTAAAAAATAAAATTTAAAAAATAACATCACTCTAACGAATGCCTGCACAAACACTCAGAAATTTCCTTTGATTCTGAGTGTACTTATGTAACTCTTTTAACGTCGAAGTAGATAGTTAATTTTTGTAATTTTTTCCCGTTGATCCATTATGATTGAAGTTATGCATATGAAATCAGAAATTTCACGATATCGCGACTACTTCAGTATAACAGAGCCTGAGAATAACAGCCACGGAGAAAATATTATTGTGACTGTGTCAGTGCACCGTGAAGATATTGATATGACGTGACATTATAATATTGTACCGACGTTTGTAAATATAAGAAGAATAAGAGTTATACCCGTTCACTAGTATAGCAAAATGATCAGGATGACGGGCTGAGTCAAGCCCCTCAGTTTTAGATATATGTGACTAAAATTTCTCAAACAGATGTATTAATCGTTTGTTGTTTGTTTTTTCATTTTCTGGAAAGAATGAAGGCAACGGCTTTCTTTACTTGTTAATCATTCATAGTTTGGCACTAATGCAAATACAAAAAGCCAACATTTTTTTTAAACAAAACGATAGTGGGATATGTTATAATCGCTATAGTAAAAGCAAAATACTATCCTTTGATATAATTTTATATTTCAAATCGTTTAGCCGCAGCATATTGCAATTGGAAACTTTATTTATATCATGTTGTATATTATTGGAAAAATTAAAACAAGTAAGTGTATTGTTAAATTGTTATGTAGTTTAAAAATTAAAAATAAAATAAAAACATTTAAAGGTGGTTGGGTCATTTTGATTTTCTGATATCTGATTAAGATTCGCAGTACTAAAGCCCACGAAAATCTATTGGAATGGAATAGATTTGAGGTATAAGGTAGGCCTGCAATTCGAAATCGGGTTTCCAAGCCATCATGCACATAAGAAATGCTCTGTGATACACACATCGTCCAGGCAAGATTTGCTCATCGGGTCATCGATGATGTCTATGATGATCTTGTGTTCTTTCCTTCCTCCTCTGTGTAAGAAAGAATTTCGACACCACTCTGTCTAGTCTTGTCAGGAAGCACTTGGTTATTTTGTAGGTGTCGGTAGTGCACCAACGGTCTCATGCGTTGTTGACATCCCTGATGCACCTAACCGTTCCGGACATGACCCGCAATAAGCCAATTCGTCAGTCAGTTCATTGCCTTGAACACCGCTGTCCCGCCACCCACATGAGTTTAATTTATTTCATTTTCCAACAGAGTTCAGCCTCAATTTAGGAAAATTCAGTTTTTGAAGAGGTGCAAGCAGTCTCCAAGAACTTTAGTGCATATCTCTTTGAAGCCGTCAGTGTAACAAGTTTTCACCGAGCCTCCCAAGAGAGTTCATGGATTTCTTCGCTGTTCTCTTAGAGGAAAGCTTACGGTATACTTTCTACCAAAAAAACTATCGGTATCAGTTTGTTATTCGAAGAGTATTGCTCTGACGACCTACCGAGCTTTGTATACCTTCCATTAAGATTTTCCTGACGCTAGTGAGCAAACATCGTATGCATAAGCTTGAATGGGAACGAAGTCCTGCATTTCCATTAAAAGGAAGGTTCACTACCAAACACTACAAGAGAGGTTAGAGTACACCCCTCTGTGGACAGTGTCTTGCAACTTCTGCCATGATGCAAATACCATTCGTCTACCCACCGACAACAATCCATCACTTGGTCCACTGAGAACATACAATCAAAGGCTGCAAAACTTCCCATTTTATACTCTCCTGCTTCCAGCCCCACTTTGATATGAGTTACATGATATTGTAGGGCTGATTCACAGGATTTTCCATTCTGGTATGCATGATGGTGAATACTAAGTGGAATACTCTGTATTTTTCGCCCGCCCGCTTCAGACTCGTCAGTATAAAAGACGTCACCTTGATTTGGCTGAAGCATTTTGCTAGTGCGCAATCTTCTTTCAGGGGTTTGGAAATTAAGACTACCCTAACATTTCTTCAAAGCATGGTAGTATGACCAAAAGGCAGGCAAGTGTAAAAGATTTTTATCAAAGCCCTAATGAACCTCTTAAATTCCTTCTGCACGATATGATATTCCGGGCTGCCTCTTCTAACTACCTAAAAGTAAAAAGTTAGTCGAAGTAATTTTGACTAAAATCTTAAGCACCTGGCACACTGCGCGCTGTGAGATATATTGCCCCACTTCTTAAAAAAATAATTAGTATTTCCTTATAACTCATTATACTAAGAAATCACCTCTTTTTTTTTTGCACGCGATGCTTTAATAATTCACACAAATTGTCACACATTGGGCACGAAGAATCTAACTAGGGAGCGAAATATGTAAAAATCAAAATGGGCGTGGTATGTTTAAACCATACTACTTAATTTTTGTTCTTATTTAAATAAATAAAAGTCAGTTAAGTCTTCCAGATGTGAAGAGTTATATTAAATGGTTTTTTTTGTGTACAATAAGTATTCTTTATTTGAAAGAAAAAAATTACGCGCCAGGTATGCAGCCAGAGGAATTTCTATAATCCAAACCGGCTAGATCGGAACTGATTGGTTTAAATTTTCCACAACAATTCCTGAATCAATACAGCTAAGAAAATGAAATTTCGTACTTCTATCACACATTATAAATAGAAAGTCATCACCGGTTATAAATACCTTGAAACTATAACTTATAACTCACATACGACTAGTTGTTCATACATGAGATTTTAATTTAAAGCTCCAATATTTAGACATGTAAAACTGAGAAAATGTGTAGGCACTTTACTTACAAATCATATAAGGTCTGCTGAGAAAATCATCAGTAATAGGTTTCGGTTGGAAAATTTAACATTTATAGAATTTCTTGGACTGCGTTTGAGCGAACTTGGGCTACATTCATTCAATAAAATTTTAATACTACAAAACAACAATTTTTCAGCAGACATTACAAAATAGATAAGGCATGAAACCTTTTACAATGACCATGTAAGGTTTTTTAGTTCGAGTGATTAATATCATTTTATTTATATTTAATTTTTATTTTTTTAAATTTTTATTATATATTTATTTTATTTATATTTATATTTTTTTTTATACTTTTTTCTATAAAAATAAAGAAGATGCTGCACTCATGTTCCAAACAAACTGTCTATCTTCGAAACCGTCGATAAATCCCTAGTCCTGTGCGGTAATACTACTTACATATATAAAGATTAATATGGGGATATATGGTCAGGGGCGGAGAAATGTCCTGATCCCAGGTGTGTAGTTTTGCAAGTGGTAAGAGTATACCAGGTGAAGGAAATGGGTCGTCGATCAATTAAGAAAATCAACGGGCTTCGGAAAAAGAATTTATGGTTTTTCGTATAATAAGTTTATTGCTACTAAATAATACATGGAAATAATTTTGTGGAAAATTTGTAATTTCTTCAGTGAAGAAACAGCCATTGGTTTAGAAATCCAAGAAATGAAATCATTTATAAGGATTTCTAGGTCTAACTTATCAATTGCAGCTGAGAGTTTTAGAAATCTTCGCTGATTCGTTGCCAAATCTATGTACTTGTAAAGGAGTAATATTCTTCGGAAGTAATCTTCAGGTAATGTAAATGTATGATTTTTAACATTGCTGACATTTACTCGTTTGGAAATTTTACGTGACAAAACAGGTTCTTCAATTTCGAATTCCTCAGTATAGTTTATACTATTTAGCCAAATTGACTGAAACTTAGAGTCACGGGAAGCCTCTAGTGTATAGGTAATAGCTTCAATTTCCTAAACGAATCAACTACGCAGAGCTCCGACTTTGGAAGATCTTTGTTCAGCATTTCGATTCGATCAAAAATTTCAATCAACGCAATCAGCATAAACAAAAATAAAAATTACTCCATGCGCTCTCAATTTTTTTTCTGCTCGATCTTCCAGGTGGGTAGTTACCCACTATAGGAAATTTCAGGTGGGTAGTACTACCCCCCATACCAACGTCTTCCGTCGCCCCTGTATAGGTATGGTATAATTAAAAGAAAGTATTATATCGAATATACAGCGCTTAGTTTCAGATCATGGGTCTTACAAAAAGTTTGCGCTTCCGGTTGACCGAGGAGCTTGACATACATACATAAAGAGTGTTTTTTTAGACTGATATTTAGAACTTTAAATTAAAATGAATCACATAAAAAATGAAGTGTGATGCCAATTTTTTTTTTATTTGAAAGATATTTTCATGACATTTAATATTTAAAAACGATTTCTGGCATATCTGCGCCACGACTAGCTTTGGTGAATTGGATGCGATCACGCCAATTTTGAACCACCGCAAAACTTTCCATATTTTCCAAAGTCCAACTTGTTGAGCATGGCGGCGAATAGACAAATTCAGATCTTCTCCAACACTATCACATACAGCACCAATATTTTCTTCTCTACGTACAGTTCTTTGTCTTATTGCTGGGTTTTCATCGAGTAGAGTAAATGTTGTTCGAAATTTATCAACAGTTCGACGCATAAGCTGCTCAGATGCTCGATTATGTGGACCATAAAATTCACGAAGTGCTCTATACGTTTGGCGAACAGAACACTGATTTTTAAAGTAAATTTCCACAATTTGTAAACGTTCTTGCGGCGTCATTCTTCTCGTGATGGTTTGTCAATGCTTACTGAACAGAAATGTCAAAACGAAATGTCATTTACCAGCTGTCAAGTGACAGCTATCCCTATCGAAAGTTCTATCAGTCTAAAAAAAACACCCGTTGCATTAATTTTAAGCAATGTACCTTTAATTAAATCAGCCAAAGGTGTTTATATTAAGTTTTCGTTTATATTCATAGGAAAGTCGGGATGCACACATTTTTTTACTGCATTATAAGATTATAAATATTGGATGTAGTTAGGTGCCACCCGTTAGTGGATTCAGTCACATCCGCTATGATATAAAGGTTGTACAATTAAATATCTTACAGTCATGAATTTTCTTTTGCACCAATACTCTTATATATCATTTAAGACATTCGACATTTTATTATAGTTTTGATTAAGTTTTTAGATAGGTGACAACTTTCTAAAAAATATTTTTAAATTAACTTTTTTTTAAGGTAGTTTGACACCGATATTGTAAAATTTCATTTAACTTAATAAATTATCTTAATTTATGTTTTAAGAGGTGGCAATCTTCTTGTAAAGCATTTTGGTTTCCTTCCCCATCGTGTATGGCTGTCGAACAAGTGGAGTTAAATTGGAATGCTCAAAACTCCCTCAGTATTAGCAAAAGTTCTCAAGCTTACAAAAAAAAAACTTTAATAATGCACCTAGAAACATATCCAAAAATGTTGTTCTTGGTTATTATTATTACTCAGAAACAAGCAGAGAGGCCTAGATGGTCCTATCTACTTGTAAATTATTTTTTTTACTATTTTTCCTAGCATTAAAATGCAATTAGACAAAATTCAATAAAATCAATACTCACGGCAACCTGATAGCAGTCGCTTGACTCATAAAAATTCAACCACTTAATTAGAAACCGTTGCTGAATTTGAATTGGCGTACACCCTAAATGCATACCTACATATTGTGAATGTAGTACATTCTTAAATTTTTCGGTCATTACTAGCACTTGTGAGTATTCCCCACTGCAAGAATTTTCGATAAATATTTATATACAGTATGTATGTATGTATGTATATACCTTCCTCGCAGTGCAATTAGGCAACCATTTGGATGTAAAATTTTGTAATAAAACAGAAATACGAGCGCCAATGTCTTTTGCTGAGCGGAATGGTGCGGGAATTGGAGTGAGAATTACTGACAGTGGTTTTGGCTATTGGTTGCTGTGGTTGAGGGTGGGGTGGGGCTATGGGGTTATTTGTTTGATTAAATATACGCCATTAACCCCAATTGCCAGTTATGGCAACTTGAAACGACATAAGAATTTAAGTTATTAACGCAAACAACTGCGAAGTAGTGAAACAATGAAAATTTTAACGATTACAAATCATCGCAGCGCAGGGTAAAGAAGACAAGAAGAATAAGAGTGAGAAAGTTGGGCAGAATATGAAAATAAATGAGGGAGGATAAAAATATTTGGACAACAGAAGAAGAGAAAGTGAAGCAAAAATTTTCAAGTGACAGAAAAGAAAAACAAAAATAAATATGGCGAAGATGGAGCAAAGTGTTAAAAAAGAAAAAGTTGAGTACTCATCAGAGTTTACTATCCATATTAAGGTACAAAATATTACAAACTAAGAGTAATGAGATCACGCAAAAATCATTGTTTATTGAGAAATTAAAAGCAACGACAAGAAATGGAAATGCTTATAGGGTCTGTCAATAAGAATTGTCAATTTGAAATTAAACCAAGAAGTGCTGTCATTGGCCCTTCATAATTTTCATGAATATAAAACAATTTAGGTAAAGTTACTGCGTTGTTATTTTGAGTTACTATTTATTTTTTGCATATAATATAAATAGAGCATTAAGAAAATTTTATTTTTATAGAATATCGAATCAGTTTGCGGTTCAGATAATTTTAGTAAAGTTGGCTAGATCCCTTGTTCTTCTTAAGCGTACAAACATTGGACTAAAGTTATAATACCATTTTATCTTTATAGCAGGTATAAAAGCACCAAGTTTTTGGAAATTTGGGATTTTGTACGTTAATACAATAAAGAAACTTTAGGTTGAAATAAAGAAATATTTAAAAAGGTACCTGCCAAATACCCACCCCCACTATTCTTGCGAGCTCTTATTATTTTGAAGAACTGACTATTTTTTCATGGTTTCGGCTCTACTTCTAGAATGTCAGTTCTGATATTTTTTTATATAAATGGAATCGTCGCCAGAACATTTATGAAAACTTTGGCTCACAATAATAAACACTCAAAATTACTTCAGACTCAACATGACATCGACAACATCGACCTCAAAAACGCCGTCGTTAGCTCTCCTTTTTCCAAGCTGGATACAGAAGCGAGGGTCTTGAGAGAAACGAAGGGCAAAACGAGGTACTTTCTGCTATCAAATAAACAGTCAACGCATTCACATCTAGGCTCCAACATCACTCCTGATAATTACAACTTTTAAAAATGTAGAGGAATTCGTATATTCTGGAACCTGCGTCAACACCAGTAAAAATAGTATCCGCGAGATCTAGTGGTAGTTTGGGACGAACCAAAACCACACCTACAGTTTTTCATCACGACCGTGCTATCGCATGGCGATAAAGGATGGACTTTTTTGAACTCACTTCTTCAGGAGAAATCTGCTCTTAATGGATGAGAGTCTTTATCTAAAAAAAATTCAATGGTGAATGGCACAATATCAATCAATAATATTTAATGCACATCACTCTGGGGGTGGCACTGCTGGCATAAATGAGAGAGGTGAGCACTTTTTACAGTATCTTATGTTAAGATTTCGTCATTGCTGTTAGGGAGGAGGTTTTATATCTTACACTCTCACCGATCCCCCTATTACTCAAAGTATTCAGAGTTAGCGAGTTTCGGATGAGGCTTTCAGGAAACCCGCAGCTCGTTCTTTCTCCCTAGAAACAAAGTCGGCGATATTCAATACGCTGGTGGCTGCGAGGGTTGATTCGCTGTTATCAACCAATTACTGGATCTGCGAATTCGAGGCAGTGGTGTTCTGTTGTCCATTGAGATTCTACCTGAGTCCTGTCATCATCCAATAGGTTAGGTCTGCTAACAACAACAGTCGGGATAAATTTTCTACGTTGGCATCTGATGTGTTGACTTTTTCTCCTTAGGAACAAGGGTTTCTTAGCGAAAGATCCTACAGCAGAAATGCTAAACGATATTATAATACCAGGAGTCAGTTATATTTAGTACCGAGTATAAGGAGAAAGGTCATTTTTAGTTCTAAATGGGAATCTGCCTAAATCATACAGACCCAATTGCTTTGTCAATGTTGTGGTCACTCGTAGGAAACGAACTTCTAGTCAAACCACACTAGTGTGGTTACGATACCATACACTACGCAGTATCTGATGACTGATAATTAAACATAATGACTGCGGTTTTGCGCTTGGTTACAATTGATCCACTTCTCTGTAGGAGACAATGCTTGAATACTTGAACTAACGAATACAACGAATGCCTGCCCAGCAAGCTTGGAAGTAGGTTGAAATTTAAATTCGTATCTTAAAAACTGAAAGTAAAGCTACACTGGTCATGGAGTTTGAAGTCAGAGATGATGGTGCGGGTCTACTCTGTTAATATATTCTTGCGTGGTCTGGTGGCAAAAGCAGGTCAAAGACCTCCGTTTAAATGAAGGTACTTTTCTTCACATCCATTCATATTTCTTTTCGGTAAGGATCCCGGGGAAAATACAAGGTTGGAAAAAAAATAGAATTTCGACTCCATAACTGGGTAGCTCTGCATTGGCAGATGTTTGCCACAAAGCCGACTAAGGATTGTTATGAAGTGCTGTACTGGGGAACTGTTGGTGGTCTCAGACTAGCGAGGCTATCTTCACCCTTGGCCAGACAAAGATTGAGGTACTTGGGTTCGTGCATGGTCGATCCTCAATGGGGATTATGCCAGTTAATTCATGTATTTGGCCCTAGAAGCTTGCCAGCTGTTAATATTTGATTTTCTATGCAGCCCGAATCACGACTTCATGACACGCTCTCAGCAAACAAATCAGAGAGTTTAGTATCATATTATAATTGCTTACAATTCAAGATTGTGCAAGCGTGTTCCGATCTAATTTTGAAAATGTTCTAGAAAGAGTAAGTTACAGATAGTTATTATAATGGAAATTCAAAATTGGCGCGCTAGTTGAACTGCAATCTCTTATTGAAAAACCCTTTATAGGAAGCATAAGCTACAAAATTGATAAATTATATTTGCGTGTACAATGATAAACGTAGCAACTACTGTAAACATTATAAACGATTATACAACTAAAAGTTCGCCTTTAGAATTGGATCTTAACACGTAACATACCATTGACTGTAGTCTCTTTTATGTACGTACACTGTGAAAGTCTTTATGAAAAATAACGAGCTCATAATGAACGCTATTAACAGTTTTGACAATTTGCACAACATTTCAGTGAAATAACATCAAGGAGCGATTGACGAGCTCGAAATAGTTTCATTCTTCTACTTCTTCTTTTGTTAAACAATGTCCACAAATTTACAAATTGCTGCCTGAGGTAATGGAAGACATTAACGTCATAAAATCATTAATAAAACTACATTGAATTTTGCTGTTCTTCCCCGAGCGTAATGGATTAATATCGTGTCGTTGCCCACCAAGTCTGACACCATCGACCTCTAAACTTATATAAACGTTAATACCCCTTTTAATTGTTGTTTACGAGTACTGTCCTTCAAGTTGGTTGGCTGTTGGTTTCCTTTGTAATTTTATCTTTTACCCACTGGCCATTCTTCTCCGTTCACGATATTATTTATTCCTACGCCTATCCGCTCTACAATTGCCCTATTAATTTTGTGAGGAAATTAATTTTTATAACATCACCGCAATTTTATCTGCTGCATTGATATATTTAATCTTTTTGGCTCATTGTTGATACCAGTGGCGTAGATTTGCAATTGCTGCCTCAGTCCCAAAATTAAAAAAAAAAAAAACAAAGGTAATTTTTGTTGGTAGAAATGTCTGATTATTTTCTCTATTTTGAAAATTATCCAAATTAGTAAGATGTATAATGAACATACAAAAATGTAGGCGTTTTTAACAAAATTTTGTATGTGTGTTTTGGTGATTCCAACTTGAAAGATAAAATAGTTTTGGTGGCACTGTTGTCGAGAAGCAATTTTAATATTTTTCGGTTTCCACTCAAAATTTTTAGTTTTCTCATCTCAAACTAAGTACAAGATAGAATTTTGGACTCAATAGGTGGCGCTTTTGTCAACATCTAATTCACTTCTAAACGAAATTTTTGTTCGCTAATTTCTAAACAACCCAATCGATGTCTATGAAATATCGTCAGTGTGTATTGTTGCTTCCTACTTGGAATATAATATTTTGCATCCGAAATGTAGTGTTGTTGCCACGAGGTCCAAACGTACTGCCGTAGACTCACTATTTCTATTATACTTAATTCATTTTTGAGATGTGAAAAAATTTTAAAGTCGAATTTTTTATTGCAATTTCTAAACCCAAGTACACTAGTGTTCGAGGTATTATAACTTAGTTCACATAACGTCTTTTTGTAACTGTCTAAAACAACCGATATACAAGGTGGCGCAAAAGTTGTCAGACCATGTTCTTTGGACTTCAATTTTGTTTACTCTGACTTATTTAAAAAGTCAAATCTGGAATTCTTGTAGGCCAGGGAACATCACCAAAATGCGATAACAAACGCTTTCCATGGTTACTTCAAAACCAATTACTTTTATTTTTGCCTTAAATATTTCATAAATGTACTGACATTTGCCACCACTAGCAGACGAATTTTGCGCCACCCTGTATTTAGATGCACAAATATAAGTACATTTTAAAATATACACTTAGAATGAAAAAAAAATCGATTAACACTACCTGTATTCATATGCCAAATTTGCGCAAACGACTTTTAATGCTGATTATTTTTTATAGACTTCATGTAATCTGGTAAAACTTTTTGACTTTGAATATTTGACAAAAGTAAACTTGAGAAATATTGATTTTGTTTTTAACAACATGAAGTCTGCATAGATTCCAAAATATCTCTCGAGGTCTGGGCTTCGAAAAGAAATCTGACCGACATTTCGCGAACGTTGTTCATTCAAACAATATATTCCATCGAAGTCTAGCAAATATGGCATTAAAATCTGGGCATTGTAAACCTAAAAACGAACAAGAATGTCGTATTGTATTGGATCTGGTAAAGGAAAATAATATACATTTCTTTTTTGACAACAACAATAAAGCCACAATCTTTGGATAAGTTAATAAAAAATTGCGCCGTATATTTACTAAGCACATTCTACAATGATGTTGAAATCAGTTTCAACCCAAAAACGTCTGAAAGCATCAAATTTTGCAACAAAACCAAACCAGGTTTTGATACTCTGGAGCGAATAATCAGAACATACACTTGCAAGCGTAAAACAAATCGGTGGCCCCAAGCTTTATTTTACACTGCGCTGAATATAAGCGACTACAATGATTTGTAATTTTGAAGCAAATATACCCCAAATAAAATAAAGCTAAAAAGCTTAATTGTCATATATTCCTAGAGGTGTTACGATCTGAGCATTTTTCACAGGAAATATCGCCAAGAACTACCCCTATTGGGCAAAACTTACTAATTCAACGTCATTTGCGGTATGATTTTTTGAGTACAGTATAAGGGTTAAGGCATAAGTTGCTGTTCATATTTTTTATTGGGATATCTCAACGACACTTTATACTGCCATGGTAGGCGAGTATTGGAAATGGGAAAATCAAATAATGAGCACGTCCACAAAATGATATTTTGCGAAAATTTAAATTACTTGTATTTGGCATACACCGTCCATTTTAAAGAAATAGATATAGTGTATTCTAAACTACCATGTTTGGTATGTGGTTTACATTTCAACTCAATAAGCATTACTTCGAAAATTGTAGAAATCGTTAGTAATAACGGAAATATTGAAATCGAAAAAATTCGGGTAACATCCCTTAGACACTTTTTTACTTTTTTGCATTTTAAGTAATCTCATTTCTCTAAAAATCAGCAAGGAAACTATATTAACAAGGATACTGGTCGCTATAGGCGAAAATAAAATTTTTTTTTATTACATGCCAACAAGTTACTCATACGCCGCGACAAACGGCTGCCTTCTCAAACCAATAAACCCCAAGTGACTAGAGCGATCTACAAATAAACAAAACGCCAAACACTAAGTAAATACATCAAACGAGGTAAGTCGTTACGCTCTAACTCTATGTCCGATAGACAGACACAAGTGTCACTTATATTGAAAAAAAGAAAACACGCGGCCCTAATTATGCGCTGCACTCGATCTTCGAATGTTATTGAATCTACTGATCGAATGTTAATATTTTGATTTGGTATTATGACGCTTATTCGTTGCAGAATGGCGGAATTGTGAATTTTATAGTCAAAATAAAATTTAAACTCAATGTTATCTGAAACTTAATTTGACTATAAAGCCGACTTTATGTTGACTAGGACTTCGCGTTTGTAATTGTTTTTTTAGTACTCAGAACCTTAAACCTCCACAAAGTTAGCAAAAATAGTTTAAAAATAGTGTCGATAACGCTAGTATACAAAGATTAAATAATTAATAAATGGTACCTCGTTGTCTTTTAGACTAATTTTGGGACGCTGAACATGAAAATGAATTGATACATCAATGCAAATACTTATAGTATATAAACATTAATACATTTGCTTAAAACTATTGTTTTGTCATAACGTACAATTTAAATTAGATGGTTGTTTGTTGGTTTATCCAGAGAAGTATTTATAAATTACATATTTGAAGTTGCTTCCGTTTACTTTACTTCTAGAAGCAACTAATCTATATTTCAAGATACATACGGTATGGAACGCAAGAACGGACAACCTTAACATATATTATTTTTATGAAGGTATTGTGGTGTGTGTGAGGTCAGAAGGCAAAGTAGGAATAGGCAGATTTTAGCTTTAACCTAGTCAGTGTTTTTACAGCCTTTGAGACGTGACCCCTACGCTGAGATATGTCAAACTTACGCAGACCGTGAATAAAACGTCACATGATTATAAGTTCCGTTAATTTCATATCCAGAATATCCTAGCTTGCTATAAACCAGTTCAGAGTATATGAAAAGTTTTAAACATTAGCCATATTTGTATCAATATTATCCTGATTACTGCTTTTGTCATAAATGTCAATATCGAATAACCAATACCATTTTCAAATCCCTGTATTTGTATCTTGACTAGCTTCGCTCGTACGTCATTCGATTTTACGTTACGAATTCGTATGGAACAGAAAAGGAACTGAAAACCCAAGGTAATAACTTTTAATTCCTTTTTTCTTTTTAATATTCTATTATTTAAAAAAAATCAACCAATCTTCATAATTACTTAAGTCCATTTATCTTATAACTTTTTTGGATTTCAATTTTTTAAACAAACGAAAACCCTCTCCAAATAAATTAATTTAATAAGGCTTCATTAAACCTTATTTGTTTTACACCAGTATAGTAGAATTTTCGTCAGCCTACCGATCAAACCCAATCAAAGTTCTTTAGAAGGTGGCAACACATATCTGTGATTAAGATTTCTTAACCTTTCCTTTTTAAGCAGGTGATTTTCAAACGAAAGCTTTCTTAAACCTCCGTTGTTTGAAACCCATATTTCCACATTCTATTAAGCCTACCATAATTCTAATTAATTTTTAAATAGGTCGCAACCCGTTCCAACGTCTTTTTGAAGTTGAGCTTTCTTAAAACTCTTAGCATGGCACTGCTATTGGAAAATTTAATTTAGTTTATGAGTTTACCTCAATTTGCCTTTATGTGTTTCCAGCAATACGTTTTTGGAATGAAGCTTGATTAACTATTTTCCTTTTGCTACCTACATATCTGTGGTCTCAAACCACAACCGCCTAAGTAGGAAAACCTGAATTTGAGAAAAATAATTGAATATTTTCGGATTTGAATGGTAGTCTTATGGGGAAGCCAAAATATTTTTGTATATAACATTTTAAATAGCTTAGCTGTCGAGATAGGAATTTTACATACGCATGCAATAGTACGATAGAATACGATGACATACATAACTCGATTTTAACTTAACTCGACTTAAGTGGTTATTATTTGTGACCACAAATATATTGCAATATTTGATTTCACTCATTGTTTTAATTGAATTTAAGATTTTAAGAAGGTGGGAGCTCCCTTAAAAAAATTGGTTCTATGGTAACCCTTATGACGTACTATACATATACATATATGTCAAACTGTCCCGTCGTCATATTGCCATATTTATGTGATTTAATTTATTAATTTTATTGACTATGACTTCTGTTAAGGGCGGGGTGAATTAGGGTTCATAATTCCTAATGAATTCTGGAAACGGGGATCTAATAATGGTGGCCGATCCTTTTAGACAGATAATTACCTGTTTCTTTTTCACTTCACAGCCAACAGGACTCGTGCAAAAGCAAAGCAAGTAACGAGTTCTGTCAGCGAGTAGCTTACAGCGACATCTCATTGTGACGATTTTATCTTACGACTAATTACCTACCTTAACAACTTCTTTAAAATAAAAAAAAAAACTCTATATGTTCTCTATTTTATAAAAATCTTTCGAGTTGAAAATGTAACAGCATACTCACACACTCACGTACACTCAAATTTTAACATTGGTAGTATTTAGAGGATGAACAATTAAATCTTACAGACTACTTAAAAAAATGTTGTAAGATTTTAAAAGATTAATGAAAACCACTTTAGTCAAAGAAAAATTAAGCTCGATAAGAGATAAGATCTCATAATTTGTTTTGTTATTATTGCCATAAAAAGGGTCACAATTTCGATATTCTCTGCTAGTAACATTAAAATTTATTATATTAATATATTATTTTTCTTTGGGCTGATTTTATTAAACGACAATACTTATTTTTATTGGGCAAGTGCGTAGCCAACGGACCACACTCAGCTTGTGAGCTGTCGTTGCTTTTTACCACTTTCCTTATATCCGTAGGCTATGGATTCAAATGCCGGTGGATTCATTAAATAAATCTGATGAGGAGATGTGGTGATCTCCGTAATAGCTATAATTTTTACCACTTCCTTTTTTCTAAAATACTTGAGCCCAAAAATTAATGTTGTCGATTAAAATTTATTGTATCAAAAAATACATCATATTCAGGCTCTCCCTGGTAGTGACATATATAAAGGTCAAAGAAATAATTTACTTTCTTCTTTCTCATGGTTAAGACTCAAAAGAAGTAATACGAAGAAAAATGTACAGTAAATCTTAAAGACCATAAAGTATTCCTAAAGAAAACCTTTCCAGTTAATTGAAAATTGTTGAAAAAGACGCTAAATAATAGTGACATACTGAACGATGTGACAAAATAGGAAAAAATAGTAAGCCTAATATTTTTTTACATAATATTTACTGCATCTACTATTTATTCGATACTATTCGGAAACCACTCGCTAAATATTGTAAAACACCTCAATCGAAATCACCTCCGTTTGCCTCCATTTCCACTACTCGGACAGGCGGGCGCTTATGACATAGCATTCGGAACAGACCATAACCATCGAACACGCGGTTACTAAAACTGGTAGATTTAATTTTAAATGGTAATTTTTGGTAAAATAGTAGATTTCGTTCCGATGTGGTCGATTTTGAAGAGATTCCTCGACATTTCCAATTTAAAAAAAATTTTTAGGACAAAAAAATTGCTCTTTTTTGATCTTCATTTTTTTCGATAGGCTGAAAAGTTGATTTATATTGGAACGAGGTTCTGTCATCCCTTGCCATGTTTGGGTTGGAGACAAAACGGTTTGAAAGTTATGCCATCTTCAGTGACACTACCCGTTTTGTTCAGTTAGCGTATGCTGTGTCATATTTCCATATATGAAATAAAATTTGCTGTCTAAAATACAACAGCTACTAATTTTTTACAAAAACACAATGCATTTTACAATAAATTCCGTATAAATTCAAACTTTAAACCTTGTAATAAAATTAAAAAAAGAAAAATAAAATTTTGATAAAAAAATCAAAATTGCCATAGTAAAATTGACAAAACCACATACTCGAAAAAATCTGATTAAGAAGTTTGAAATTTTCATACATTTTTATTTTTTTTAAATGTTATTACAAAGTTTAAAGCCTGAATTTATACGGAATTTATTGTAAAATGAATTGTGTTTTTGCAAAAAATTCTTCCATATAAAAAACAAAAATGTGTATTCGTTATATGGAGAAAATGTGAAACACCGTCGGCAAAAAAATTAGTAAATATAAATAAATGGAAGCCAATGTTTGTCTTAATATTTTTTGGAAGAAACTAATTTTGATAGAACACTTCGAGTCTATTGGGTAGAAAATAGTGTTTGGGCGGGAAACATTGTTTTTTATAGAAGTTTGTAAGAACAAAAGAAGATACAACTGTTTCTAAATTGTAACGTAGTGCGTCAGATCGGTCACTAAGGGTATAACAAGTATATAAAATATTAAAATATGAGTATCAAACGGTTCGCTACGCTAAAAAGGTTTAAAGGCAGCTATATTTTGAAGAGGGTTACCTCCTAAGCTAAGATTTTTGAGGGTTGCCAGCTGTTTGAAAAGTCAAATTTAATTCATTTACAGACGAGTTAAATGAATTATTGAAATATGAGTGCCAAAAGGATCATCTCGATGAAAAGAAGGCCCTAACCAATATTTTAGAGATGGTTACCACCTATATGAAAAGTTCAATTTTATTAAATTATACCCAGGTTATATGAAATATTAACAAGTTTGAAACCTAACTTTATGAGGGGTGCCACCTTTTTTAAAAGTCGAATTCAATTAAACTATGCACACGGATATGAAATATCAGAATATGAGTGTCAATTCGTTCGCAAGGGGTAATAAATAAATAAATATAGGCAAGGCAACGGCGGCCCGGTTTTCTAGTATATAAATATATTTATAATGCGATATGTGCAACTAGAAGAAAAGGGGCCCATAAGCCCCAGCTCCTCTCCTGTTCACGACACTTATTCACACCTCCCGCTGTGGCACTTCTTTGCTCAAAACATATTTCTTAAATTATGCTCGACTTCTTTTCGCCTTTGGCTGTTCTTCTATCTTTCCATGTACTGCTTACGCACCTTAACTTTTGCAAAGCATAAGTTTCTACAACCACTTCTTCTTCTTCTACTTATTGCAGGCATTGCAAGATCTAATCTGAGCTGTACAGCTTCAAATGTTAAAGGCCATGCCGTTTGACTTCACATCCTCTGTCTTTCGTATTATATTGTCTGCCCCACCCACTTCTCTTCTTTATTTTACTAATTCACAAGCTTAAACGTCAACCTTCTTACACGCGTCTCATCTCCTATCTATTTTTAGGTTTTCTTTGTCTCAAAACTTTTATGCACTATCGCAATTTTTTGCTGCCACAACCCTTTTGTTATCGCCACAAATTTATCAGCATATCACTTTACGGTCTCAACCCGTTTGGGTAACAATTTCACAAACATTTGCTTTTGTTTTTAACTTTGCAACCGAGCCAATCTGTAGCGTTCCATGTAACCGCCTGACAGAACGATTGCCAACAATGTTGCTACTCTGCTTTGCAAGTAATATTGTCAAAAGCACAGTCAGCTGCAGCTTCAAAATAACCGACAACATCAGCAAAGACTATCGGCAACAATGTGTCAAGCTTAACAGCGCAGTGCAAAGGCAATAAACAACAATAAGCAGCAACAGCAAAATCTGAAAAGCAAGATAATCGGCACTCCTTTTACTTACGTTTAGTTCAAAAGGTTAAGATATTCCGACATTTTTGTCGGCATAAACTGAAAAGTTAAATTATAACGAGCTGATATTTACCGTTATTTGTTACATGCAACAATGTTAGCGCAGCAAAAGCAACAGCAGGGATATTATTATGGTACCTTTGGAGTGCAGAGGGCACGGTTTGTTTAGGGTTAAATTGATTTTCTTTATCGTTTAATTGGCAGCTTTCGCTACAATGTTTCTCGCTGAACATGTGCACGTACATACATATGTATATGTGTGAAGTGTCCATGTCGGTGAAAAAAATCGTTCCTTTCTTTCTTTGTATGTAATTTTTCATTGATTATCTGTCTGTAGTAACAGGAGTATAAATAGAATTAACTCAGAAGAGTGCTAAATTTCAAGAGATCTTCTGGGCGACCACGGGCGACCTCTATTTGAAGAAAATCATTTTCCATATTTTTTAATATTACGTGCCCCAGTCAGTAGTGCGATTCACAACTTATTTTAACGATATTCACATGGTGAACTCAACTTAACGAAAATTTTAACGATGTTGCTATTCAGCAGCCATTTTTTAACGATTTCCGATATCGCTAAATCATCTGTTGTCGTTAGCTAGTCGATTAACGAAAACTCAACAACAACAAATTTGATATTGTAACTCAATTAAGAAAAGAAAAATTCGTAATTTGAACTTAATAAAAGATAAATGATAATGTCGTATGCATATTTGGAATATGATTTATCACGAAGTGGCGAAGAAGCAAGCGCTTCAATAGGGATCGACGTTTACTCCGAGATGTGGACAATCCTTTTCATTTGATTGCAACAGAATTTCAGAACCTGTATCGGTTACCTCCAGACTTGGCAGAATACCTAATTCCTCCTCATTCCTTCTATGTCCCAAGTGGAGCGTTAAGCTGCAAAAGAAATGTTTGCTTCAGTGTCGTCACCTTTTTTTGGGAGGCACTATTGGGACCGTCGATTGTATCCATGCATCAATTTTGCCACAAGGATCATGAGGAGGCTCATGTATACCATCATATTTGTCATTCAATTAATGTGAAAATGGTAAAAGCAAACTTTTATCAGAGATTCCTGTATAAAAACAGAAATATTAGTCATTTTTAACAAATAGATAAACAACGAAAACCGTGGCATATTTGCAATTGACTCCGGAAATTCCTTGGAGTCGAGTTGATTATTATTCTAACAAATCACTCAGATGATAGTCCGAAATTCAGCTACAATGGAACATTGCAACATATAAAAACTATTATAAATATTTGTAGTTCGAAATAAATTGCAAATTTATATTTAGCAGCACACATTCATTTAGTTTTTCCATCCCTTTTTGTATTTTTCGCTCATTTTAGCATTTATGTAGTTTGACTAAGATGCTACTTTTAGGTACTTTGAATAAATGCAACGAGACAGCTGTTAAGTATCGTTAAGAACAAGTTAGCGAATCGCACAATCGTTACAACAAACGAGAAATATTGTTGGTAAAAGTTGCGATTGTCGGATTGTTTAAAGGACCCGAACCCGAGACACACCGAATTAAGCTGCCACATGCTACACAATCGGCTAAGGCTGCCTTCATAATTTCATTAACTCAACCCAAAACTTCCAATACTATTATATAATAAAAAGGAATCGTTCACTTAATTCATCAATTTTTATTTCCGTAGTGCGGATGAATTTAATTTAGTGTTAGTATTTGACTATAGATAGCGATGTATATTTATAAAAATGGATTTGTTCGGATGCTTAAACCTTGAAAACGACTGGATGAAATCGAATAGTTCCTTCTGCGTGTTTGTTGGTAATTGCTACGCAAAGATTTTGGATATATTTGGGTGAAATTTGGGGCATATATAGTCGGATAATTGGGTTCCCTTATAATCAGTTTTTAAATAAGCCTAAATTATTAAAATATTCAGTAAAATCAATTGTTTAAATATGGGTATCAAACATAAAAATTCATGTTCAAAATATTTTGGAATTGAGTAGTATGTTTGGACGTAAATTAAGCTAAATAAATAAGTTCAGTGAAATTTTTAAAATATGGGTGTCAAACTACTAACTTTAAAAAAATATTTCTTTAGAGGGCTGCCACCTGTTTAAAAGCTTAATTAATATTATAACAATTTCATTTAAATATTGCGAGCTGAGTCTTAAACGAAGTCGGCTTGAAATATTAATCTATCTCTATCATTAATTTTAAAAAGGCTTATTTATTTTTATTTTTGGCGTGGGAAAAACCTAAGTACTCTTCTGGTGAGTCTCAATATATCTTCTTTCTACCTAGAACAACTTAACATAAAATAAAATCAACTATTCATTTGTGCATTTATAATTTACCTAAGCCTGATCACTAAACTGTTAATTTTGTCATCACAAACTCCATTACAAACTGCACAACAGCATATTAATCAAACTTCTCATATTTTTAATCATAAACTACTCAATGTCGATAAACAAGAATTTAATATTTGCGAATAACATGTTTTATTAATAAAATTATTATTGCCATAAATATAGTTACATAACACATATTAAAAGATCTGCATTTCACAAATATTTTCAATTAAAAATGCATAACATTCTAGTCACGTGTGAAAATTCATACGAATTTAAAATTTTGCTGCAGGTTCGGTGGGTTCACATTTGGGATTACCTTCTAATGGTAAGTAAATGGAGGTTCATTCGAAGAGGAGGGAATGGTTACGTGGTGAGGGTTGTCCATTTCATTTTCGGAAACATTCATAATAATTAATTGCTCCGACATTTTTTTGTGCACTGCATCAGTGCCGCTGGCGCTGTAAAATTATTATTATATTATACATTATTTATTAAAAAATTATTATGAATGAACAACTGTTAAATGAAATGAAGTGTCTAGAGCATGGTAGATAAACGTAAGTCATGTTGCAAAGATGAGAAGGGGAAGTCAGTGAAGCCAAATTCAATGTAATTTTGACAAGAACGGCATACTTATTTTCGAGTGTTGAATACTCTACTCGTTTTCCTACGATTCAAACAAACAAGTTACTAGAAATCGTAGTTTGGTACGTTGCCATTGAATTGGGACCACCGTTGTCATCAGTGGCGTAGCTACCTAGGGGCTAGCCGGGGCAGTGCCCCGGGGCCCTCAAGCCCAGGGGGTCGTCTATTCCTTACCAGAAATCTCGGCCGAACTGAACTTTTGGAAATTTCTCCCATTTTCAAAACAAATACGGCAGGTTGCAACCCCACTGTAATAACGACAACTCAGTTGAGAAAAATTCAAAAGTTATGCCTAGGGAATTCCCCTAAATTCTTTCTGTAGGTTGGCAGTGTTGTCAATTTGACGGATAGTGATATGTGCGTTTTATTATTCATCGATGTGCGTTTTGTTGTGAATTCGAGTTAAGATTTTTTTTTTTCGAGAACGGTTAAAAAATTAACGCTGTGTCAGGAGTAAGTACGCTAATGTCAATAAACTTTTTTGTACTGGTCAATTTAATTTGATTTTACCACTCATATTGATGTCCATTAAGCCAATAAATCGTGCCAAATCCAGTGATGTTCCTCGACACGTCGTTTTTAAAAGTCGACACAACAGTGTCGTCAATCGTGTCGTCAATGTCGCCTATGTCGCCAATTGTGTCGCCAATGTCGCCTATGTCGACAATTGTGTCGCCAATGTCGTCAATAAGAATCAGCTGTTCTTTAATTCACGTTTTGCAGTAAGCTGTCATCACATTCTTACAAATTAAATTTATTAAATCAATTCTTAAGGGAAAAACTTAAAAAATAAACAAACAAAACAAAACAAATTTATTAAATAAAAGATAATTAAATAAAAGATATGGTTGGGCGCAGGAAGAATAAAGCTTACTCAGAATTGAACTATGATTTAGTGAAAATAAATGGCAAACATGCCGCATTTTGCAATGTGTGCAAAAAACATTTATTAAACACAGCAGAAGCTCGTCTAAGACAACACAGGTAATGTGATCTAAAATTTGTTCATTTACACCATTTCTTACAATTTTTTTTCAAGAAATGTTTGCAAAATGATAAACGAACCAAAAGATGCAAGTGCATCTAATAATAATCCAGAAAATGAGAGTGAGGTTTCTGTGATCTACATCGTGGAAGATAACTCAAATAATGAGGTTCAGCTTTTGGATGCCGCAGAAACATTTGATATAAGTGTAAGCTTTGAATTAAAATACATTAAGTGAAATAATTTGCAACATTGACTGATTTTTCTCTAGATGGAAAACAGCTCCAATGTTCTAGAAAATGCTCGATCCCCAGTTTCTTCTAATTTCAAAAATAAACAAGCAATATCATGTTCATCAACATCGTTGAATTCAAACAATGAATTTGTTTCCAGACCAGCCTCTGCAGGCTCATTGTCTACTACAAGCTCCGTCACAGCATTGTCTTCCAACGACGACCAATCATTTTTTGCATCAAGTAAAAACAGGAAACGACCAGTTTCAAAAAAAAATTCCTGCTCTATTACTGCATTTGCTGACAGATTGTCTGAAAAAGAAGAAGCTGAAATTCATCAATCTCTGGCTGAGTTTTTCTACGGATGTAATATTCCACTTTGTGTAGTAGAATCAATATATTTTAAAAACCTAATTAAAAAATTAAGACCAGCGTATGCTGACAAAATTCCCGGCCGGAAAGCGTTATCAACTTCATTATTGGACACTTCATATGAAAAGTGCTTAGCTTCTGCCAAAGAAACTATGGGTTCCGAAGCTGTTTTATTAATTGATGGATGGAAAAATTCTTCATCTAATTGTAAGACAGTGGTTTTGATGTTGCATAACTCAAATGGAGAGAAAGGATTCTTAGAAGCCTGGGATGTGACTTGTGAAAGTGAAACTGCAGAAAAACTTGCCGAGATTGTGTCGGAATCTGTTAAGTTGGCTGAAACAATGTATTCAACACATGTCTATGCGGTCGTCTCCGATAATGCAAGCGCAATGAAGAAGATGGGACAACTTACGAGTCATTTGGTTTGGAAAAGCAATTGTAGTAGTCATACAGGAAACCTTTTAGCTAAAGATATTGTGAACAAAGAGCTTAATCTTAAAGTCACATCGGTTTTAAAAGAATTTAAACATGCAGATTTAGAAAAGCTAATTGTTGAGAAAGGTGGAACGCGAATGAAACTTCCATGTGACACTCGATGGTGTTCATACCGTGACGCATACAAATGTTTACTTTTAAATTCTCAATTTATGAGGCAAGTTGCAGCTGATTCAAAAGTGAGTGCTAAATCTGTGGGACTTCTTTTCGATGAAGAATTTATGACCGAAATTAAAAAATATGTACAAATTCTGGATCCAATTTGCAAATTAATAAATGAATGCCAGTCACAAAAGTGTTCTGCAGCAGATGCAGTGGACACTTGGCTGAGTCTGAAGTTGCCCGCAGAATATTCAACAAAGCTTAAAAACAGACAGAATATGGCTTTAAACAAATACTCGTTAAGTGCATTTTACTTGCATCCTTTTAAGGATAAAGCAAAATTAAACAATGAATATGATGGCATTATTTTTGAATTCCTGTTCCAAAATTTGGATGGAACTGGAATTGAAGAGTGGGACCATTATCGAAACAAAACAGGTTTTTTTTAAAACGCTATTTGAAAAAGATATTCAAAAGCCTATTGTTTTTTGGAACATGGCGGAAATGAAATATCCAACATTAGCAAAGTTCGCAAAAAAATTTTTGCAGATTCCGGCCTCTTCTGCTCAACTAGAGCGACTGTTTTCAAGCTGGGCTCATGTTCACTCTTTCAAAAGAAACCGTCTAACTTTTCAGCGGTCAAAAAAACTCCTACATGTTTATTATACCCTGAGAATCAAAGATGTTTCTGAAGAAAATGAAACAGATGAATGAGATTTTTAATTCCCATAATATGAATGAATAATGAAAATATGTAAAGTCTACATAATTTTCAAATCAATTTTTACATTTTATTATTTGTATCTTTTTATTTTTATATTTTAAATTGAACAAAAGTAATTATTTACCATAAAAATGTAAATTGAAAGGTTCTGAAATAAAAATATATACAATAAAATATTGAATTTTTGCATTTTGTCGAATTATTATACTGTTTAAACAGTGGATTTTCTATTGTCGACGTGTCGTTAATTCCAATTCATAATTGTCGACACCAAATAAACGACACGTCGTTAATTCCAATTCATAATTGTCGACACCAAATAAACGACACGTCGACAATAGTGTAGTCGACACCGTGTAGTCTACACGGCACATCACTGGCCAAATCTATGGATTTCGGCTACAGATCATTGTATAACGCAAAATATCGTGAAAAAATTAAAGCTACCTGCGGTAGGTACATTAATTCAGGTCCGCGGGCAGGAGATCGTTCATGATCTCCACCGTTAAATGTGGCAACACCAACGGTGATAATTTTTTTTCCGGAGATTCACCAACGACACTTGTAGCGTATCATTGTGTTTCTCTTTCCTTTTATTTTACTTTTAACGTCGTCAGTGAACAGTAAGTACCTACCTACTCGAGCACAATCTAATATTGTATTGTTTAAATAAATTAGAAAATTAAAATTATGGACAAAAAGAAGAAACCCAGTTAGTAAACAAAAATTGCCCAAAATTGAAAAGTTTTTTAGTCAGCCTTCTACAAGTACATCTGGCCAAAATATTTCTATTGATAGTGACTCAAATAATGTGGTAACTGCAGTGTCTTCTGAAGAAGATTCGGCAATTATTGCAGTTGGAGATACCTCCGCCGCCGATCATGTAAACGTGGATGATGTTTGCATGACACACATAAGAGGAACCACAGACCTCTACATTTTTCGAAAATGTGTACGACAAATCTTCTCATGACATGGCAAACTTCACGAACAAAATATTAAGTGATAACGAAAACTGTCAAATTCTTGATATGGGGCCTTTCCAGCATTCAGGACCTTTTCCAACATACATCAACCAGAACAATAGGTGTTTTTCAAAATCGTACTCCGTTTCGTATTCTAAATATGTTATTCCCAAATACTAGACGCCTATTATCAACCCTGCTGGTTATTTGCTTCACAAAGGAATAATGTTTGGTGTACGGGAATTCGAGGTGGAAAGCATTTATCAGAAAGAATTAAACAACACAGTTGTTCGAGTTTCCATTCGGAAGCATGTGCTGTGTATGAATTTTGGGAAAAAAAACGATACTAATACTATCGACAAGGAACTTGAAAATAAAATTCGCAAAGAAGCATCATTTTGGAAAATGGTTCTTCAAAGGTTATTCGATATCATGTTTACCCTAGCAAAGAGTTCTTTGGCTTTAAGAGGACATCCAGAAGACTTAAGTCAGGAGGGATACCACGGAAATTTTCTGTCCATTGTAGAGCTTGTCGCCTGATATAATCACATTTTGCATCAAGTTTTGGATATGCCCAAAGGTAATAATAATTATTTCTAATTATTTTTTTTTATCGTTTTATTTGGTTTATAATTATTAACTGTTTAATGACGGAACTTTTCTGAAATTGTATTTTTTATGTTTTTAGGATCTACAAGATATCTGAGTGGAACAATTCAAAATGAAATGATTGAGAGTTCATCTACTAGAACAATTTAGAGCGTCACCGTTTTTTGCCATCATAATGGATACGACACAGGTCATATCGAAGGTAGATCAGCTAAGCATTGTTGTGAGGTATGCAGTAATAACCAGATCGGAAAATGGACAGCCAATTGATATAGAAGTAAAAGATGTATTTCTAGGCTTTTATGCAGCCCTCAAACATGGCGCAGAAGATTTAGTCAACCAAGTGACAACATTTTTTATCGACAAAAATATTGATTTGAAAAAAATGTGTGGGGCAAGGCTATGATGGAGCCAGTAGTGTGCATAATGGTGTACAAAAGCATATTAAGGATATCCAGCCTAACGCAGAGTACGTACATTGTACCACTCATAATTTAAATTTGGTGATAAATTATGCTTTTAGCAGTTGTGTGGAAATACAGATTTTTTTCGCAACGATGCAAGATTTGTATAATTTTTTTGGAAACAGCATCAAACGTTGGGATCAACTGTCAAAATTCACTGGCGAGTCGGACACCACTCTAAAAAAAACTAAATCCGACTAGATGGTCCAGTAGGGTCAATACGATATCTGCAATAAAACTTCGTTATTTTGATATTATCAAAGCATTATCAGAAATAGTTCTAAGCAGAGAGTATTAAAACAAAAATGCTAAATTTCGAGTTCGTGTTGCTTTGCGAATTCATGTACAGTGTATTGAACGATATCAATTAAGCATCCAAAATTTTACAAAAATGCGACATCAATTTGGGCGAGGCAAGTAAAGTTTTAGCAGATACCAAAGCAAAGTTGCAAATTTAAAGAAATGATTTCGAACTATTCAAGTGCAAAGCCAGTGAAACTGTAAGAAAATATGGCATTGATACCCATTTTCAAGAAAAAAGGCAAAGAAAAGTTAGAAAACATTTTGATGAATTAGCTGCTGATCACCGATTTCCAAACCGAGAAAAACTATTTAAAATTGAAATTTTCAATAATGTACTAGATTAGATACACGTTTTATTGGTATGAGTGCCATATATTCGATTTGTCATATATTCGATTTTCTAACACCAACATTTTTTTTCATGTTCATGAAGCGACTTTATTACAAAAGTGTGACGAATTCCAAAGAAAATATTCAGATATAATAAGCCCCAGTTTTTCACTTCAATTTATCAATATTTGGGCGATTCTCCCTGAGCCCGCATTTTTGCGAGTCAAAAATTCGGAGAAAAAAATGTTTAATTTTCGCGCGTTTTTTGTTACTAATTCACGTGTTGATACTTCTGGAATGCACTCGTGAAGTGGACGAGCTCCACGCATCGATCTATCTTGCCTCGCATCGAAAACTTGCCACGGTTGTGACATTTTATGCCGTGCCACGGTTGTGACATTTTGATAGTTTTTTGCTGATTACAAAGAGCCATTTCAAGTTAGAAAATTTTCCGAGAATATTTAAGTTTATACCAGCAAACTTCAACAAAAAATAGTTCAATCACCGAAAAATAAGCTACTGCTTTAGAATAACAACTGCCACGGTTGTGACCTGTTATGCTTGATACATACCGTTTTTCACTATTTGTCGGTGGATAGAATGAACACAAATGATTCAAACAATGCTTCTATACAACCAAAACGTACAAAATCACCTGCTGATTAAAATTGACGCATGCGCTCAGCAAATTTGTTCGCTAGATAAGCAGTACGAACACTCAAATTCGAAATGTGTTATTCTTCTCAAAACTGATGGACACTTTTTGAAGTCGACTTTCGTATGAAAAATGGAAGAAAAAACATCGTTTTAACTCGTTTTATTACAGGTACAGTTATATATTTTATAAACATATATCCCATTTTTTCCATTATTCTTTATTTGAGTCATGACAGTACATAATATTCTTAAAAGTAGGGTTGTGGACATGCCACGGTTGTGACATTTGTAGTGTATTATGTACTGTAGCATGGCAATAGTGAATCTCTGATGAATGAATTCATATGGATTTGTTACATAAAGTCATTTTTTACCTGAGCATGTGTTTTATTGATTCAAAATGCCCATAATATACTCTCAATCCTCAAAGGACACAAAAACGCGGGCTCAGGGAGAATCGCCCATTTACTACCTAGTTTTACCTCAATTAACTCAAGCATGGACTGTTCACCAATTACACTACTCGACAAAAAAAATCTCCAAGAATAAAATAGGCCTTTCCTAAAGTGAAATTTTCTCCTGATTCCGAATATGACTTCCATTTTCTTGTGGCAGATCTAGTTTCCGAGATATCGGCGAAAATATGAAAATTCCCATTTTTGCAGAACACTACTTCATATAGGTACGGCAAAAATTTGTATTTTTCATTTTTTCGTTTTAAACTGTTGAATTATGCATTATACTAATTCCCATAAAAATGTCTTGCCTTCACCTCCCTCAAGTATCTTCAGTAGTTTGGCCACTATGCCAAAAAACGTTCAAAAAATGTTGAAAAAAAAAACGAAATTTTTTACACAATTTCAGATTTAACCACTTTAAAATCGGAAAAATTCTATTGACGAAAAAAAGTTAGCCCTCCTATGTTGTAGGTAATTTAACTACGAAAATTTGAAGCATACCAGCACAACAATCGGACGTGCCATTGAAACTATAGCCCCGTTAACTTGCAAGCGTCTATCCTACAATTTTTTTATAGAGAAAATTTTTATTCAAACTAGGTTTTTATTTTTTTATAACGTTTTATTATAGACATATGTTTGCACGTTAAACTGTATTCAATTGAGTAATATGAGTATAAATCAGCAATTCAGTAAAAAACAACAACGACAACAACATTAAATACATACATATCTACATCTAAAAAAGTCAAATTGAGCGATTTTACCGTGGTGGTCAATAGTGAGGGACGTGGGTACTTCTAACTACCCGTTTATAATTTTCTGGGTTTGTCTCCCGTATTATTGTCCAGCAATAATCTCCCATCATTTCTTCATTCCAAAAACCTTGGTAACGCTTTTCAAAAATCATGAGGTCTTGGTGAAACCTTTCACCCTGTTCATCACTTTCAGCACCTAGGTTTGCGGGAAAATTATCCAAATGTGAATGCAAAAAATGCATTTTGAGGGACATGTTGCATTTCATAGCACTGTAGTTTTTCAACAAGGCTTTGACCATCTCTCTATAGTTGGGATCTTTGTTGTTGCCAAGAAACCCACTAACGACTTGCTTAAAGCTGTCCCAAGCCGCTGCTTCTACTGATGATAAATGATTCGCAAAATTTTCGTCTTTCAGCAACTTTCTAATTTGCGGACCAACAAATATACCTTCTTTTAATTTGGCTTGAGTTATTTTAGGGAAAAATTTCGTTAGGTACTGGAAGGATGGCGCGTCCTTATTTAAAGCCTTTACAAAATTTTTCATTAATCCTAATTTGATGTGAAGTGCTGGCAAAATAACTCGTTCGGGATTTACTAAAGGCGGGTTTGCGATATTGAAGGCACCTGGTTCGTACTCAGCTCTTGGTGGCCAGTTTTCCTGAATATAATGGGTTTCTCTAGCACGGCTGTCCCAAAGACAGAGAAAACAGCAATATTTAGTGAAACCTCCTTGAAGTCCGAGAACTATAGCTACAACCTAGGATGTATTTCATATACTATTTATTTTAAACTGTACCACCGAAACTGCTTACCTTTAAGTCCGCACAAATTTTCCAATTAAATTGTTTATATTGAATGAGCTCAAGTAAATTTGATATGCTTAAATAAGTTTCTTTAGTATTCTCAGAATGTGCCACTGGTATTGACGGTAACGAATTTCCTTTATGGAGTAATGCTGCTTTTAAACTATGCTTTGAACTGTCTATAAACAAGCGCCAATCATCCACTTTATTTTCTAATTTTAGTGCTTCAAATAAACCTTGAACATCATTGCAGTAGCAAATATTTTCACTTTTAGTAAAAAAAGAAGAGAAAGTCTTGTGTCTATTTCGAAATTTGGAAGTACTTGTCGAAGGGCCCAGGCTGCCCCATTGCTGCAAACGAGATCCTGGAACTTCGCTATCAAATTTCGATAATTTCAAATCTCTGACCAAGTCATTAAGTTCGGCTTGTGAGACTCGATGTGGAATCTCTCCTTCTTGTCCACTTTCTGAATTATCTGCTTCGGAGTCACTTTCGCTTGAGGCTTCAAAACTTATAGGCGGTCTAGGTATGGGTAAGGTATGGTCATGTAGTTTTGGTTTTTTAGCTGATGCCACATTTGGATAACTTATTAATTTCCTCTTTTTTCTCGTTTTACCTTTAAGGTCTATCACGCAAAAATAGCACTGGTCGTGGTTAAAGGGTTCAGTCCACATCATTGGAACACCAAACTTCATGTTATGACCTTTACCCGATACCCATCTCATTAAAGTTAATCTACAGGAGGCGCAAATAAAATTAGGTGTCCAAGATTTATCGAGATTTTTTACACGGAAACCGAAATAATGAAAGTATGCATCTCTGACAGAATTAGTTATTTTCCGAGCTGAGTTTCCGAAAATATAATGTCCGCAAATAAAGCAAAAATCATCCGGATTATTTTTACATTTAAAATCTCTTTTGCAACAAGCCATTTCGTAAACACATCTACCGATATAGTATGTATAATTTTGCACTACAATTTGCAAAACAAAATTTACAACAAACAGTAGTGACAATTAAATACTTGATGTCTTTTTAAATTTATTAGACCCTAAGGTAGAGTGACCAAATGAAATGTCTCGCCAATTTTATCAGAGTAATACTAAAATTGTAGGATAGACGCTTGCAAGTTAACGGGGCTATAGTTTCAATGGCACGTCCGATTGTTGTGCTGGTATGCTTAAAATTTTCGTAGTTAAATTACCTACAACATAGGAGGGCTAACTTTTTTTCGTCAATAGAATTTTTCCGATTTTAAAGTGGTTAAATCTGAAATTGTGTAAAAAATTTCGTTTTTTTTTCAACATTTTTTGAACGTTTTTTGGCATAGTGGCCAAACTACTGAAGATACTTGAGGGCGAAGAAGGCAAGAAATTTTTATGGGAATTAGTATAATGCATAATTCAACAGTTAAAAACGAAAAAATGAAAAATGCAAATTTTTGCCGTACCTATATGAAGTAGTGTTCTGCAAAAATGGGAATTTTCATATTTTCGCCGATATCTCGGAAACTAGATCTGCCACAAGAAAATGGAAGTCATATTCGGAATCAGGAGAAAATTTCACTTTAGGAAAGGACTATTTTATTCTTGGAGACTAAAGTTGATCAAAATTTGTCGAGTAGTGTTATGTAAGGAAATAATGAGCAAATATGGAGTGCTAGAATGCGACCTAACGGAAATATTTACAGCAATGTTATTATTCTTTACAATTCCTGTCACTTCTGCAGTAGCTGAAAGGTCAATTAGCAAATTTAGAATAATTAAAAATTATTTAAGAAAAAATATGGGCCAACTCGACTTTATCGCCAATAGCAATTAAAAACAAAACCGCATCAAGCCTGGAATTAAATGATGTCATTGATACTTTTGCGAAAACTAAAGCTAGGAAAAAATTGTGAATAAAATTGTTATTTAGTCAGTTGGTAGACCTTTATATCTATAACAAATCCTTGAATCTTCTCTATTTCGTTTTATTAGCTAAACGTACACCAAGTATTAATTGTAATTTATGTTGAGATGAAAATCGTACCTTTGGTTTTAGCATCTGCGTGTAATATTAAAACAAATTAAAATAATAAAACAAATTAAACTTTTTGGAGTTATTGAGCATGATTTATTAATAACATTAATTTATAATTAATAATTAGGAAAATTGTTATAAATTTTTTAAATAAATATTGCATTTAGCGAATAAAAAAGAAACTATCATTTGAAGTTTATAATAAATAAGTAATCCAGATATAGTGCAAACTTAAGATTTTAAATTTTAATATTGATTCGTTTTAATGCAGTTTTTTGTTTGTTTTGAAAATAATTGTGTAACAAAATAATTTAATATATTGAATATGATTGCAATTGGTTGTTTAACTTAATTATTACTATATTATGTAGAAAATGCCTAATACCTCCTGTAAGACGTGCCACACGATGTTGGAGTTATAAGCACATTTCCATTGCTGTTCCATTTAGAATGGGCTATTTGTCTTCTTGAGAAGAGCCTGTCGTAATAAGCAGCAGCAAAAAGGATTGCGGAACACAAACAGTGTATGCTTTTATTAAAATTCTGTTTAAAAAAAGTAACATTTTTGTCACCGAGTTGATCTCGATAGAAGTTTCCAGTTTGTAAATGCAGGCTTACTCCGAGCTGAAAGGTGAAAGCTGAAGATATTGTTTTAAAATCAAAAATCAAAAGTGGAAATTATGAAGGCTTTGCGAGCCAGCCTACTTAACGTTTTCACGCCAATCTAAGAAGGATTTTTTTTTTTTTATCCAGGTTTCGTTTTTCGTGAGAAAGTTATAACACCACAAACAATAAGCCAAATAATGCAGTGCACCTCCACGTCACATTTGTCCATAATATACAAATGAACAGAACATCATCTGACGGTTCATCAAGCTGGTCGCCAAAAAGAGAGTTTAGCAGGCCAGTTCTTTTCTATTAGCACAGCGAGTGCCATCAGACGTTGCCAGCAATTGGGTGAAGGGTTGTACAACTCACTGGATACTGCATACTTCATTAAAGCTGTGAACGGTTGGTTCAACTCACTGAACAGCAAATGGACAATGATGTAGGTTTATCCAGCAAAAAAGCCATTTGGTATGAAACTGGAACCACAATTAAGCCTTTTAGCAGCCATGGTCTCGATTATCGTTAACGCGAGAACTCCAAAAAAGAGGTGTCTTTTGCTTTGCCATAATGGCATACAGATGAGCAACGAATTTCTACGGGGACTTTTCCTGTATGTTTAAGAAGAATATGACTTTCCTTATATTATTACCTATCGGCTGAACAAAGGCGACAAGAAGATGGTCCTTTTCTAACGGGTCTCTTGCAAGATTTAAGGCGTTGAGCGGGCATTTTGCTGCACAGAGGCGTGTGCGAGTCCTCGCTATCACAAGATGTTGATACAGATCGATGTACACCCTTCTAATAGCGTGCACGTTTAAGACGCTAGATCCATGCCTTGTGTCTACAACAACATGATCAATTTTATTTTCGTCTTTCCATCAGAAGATAGCCGTGTAGCGTGAGGAATTTTTTTATGCTGGAATCTGGTACTACATACAGTCTGTTAGTGAATGTTTCGTCGTGACGAAAAATGCCTTTTCTTCCAACCCTGGTTCAAAATCGCCTAATACGATTTTTAGGTCGTGATGGGGACAGTTGGAGAAATTTTAACAAATGTACATCGTAAGGTCTTGAGCACTTCATTCCTTGCCGCGAGCATCGCATCCCCAATTAAAGGTCCGAATATTCCAGCTGCATGCTTTCAATTCATAGTCCTAAAAATGTTTGCCGTGGTCGTCAGCGAGCACTCAGCGAAGCGAAAAATCTGTGGCATTTTTAGTTTTGGACACAGTTATATAGTAAGCTGCTTGCTCAAAGTCGCAGGCCCGCTCTACATATACAAATGTACATTATCTCAAAGTAAAAACGCAGGAATATTTCCTTATAATGACCTACTCTTCAAAGCTGCAGCTTTAATTTTCTTTTTCGCATCCTAAGATAAAAGGTGGCGGTTCTTTGGCAACCTTCTCTAGAAATACGGCAATTTTTCAACAAATGAGTATGTATTTCATGACCTGCTTACTTCGTGTTTGGCGCTCTGCCCAACCAACATTTGAAATCAATTTATTGCTATTTTGCTATTAAAAATTCAAAAGCCTGGCGAAGGGAATTAAAAATATTTTACCACATCTGCACTTACACTTACCCTGAGCACACAATCCCACACACAGCAAACCATAAACTCAGCTATTTACTGACTGACAGTAACTGTCAAATCAGTCTCGTGCCAGTGACAGTTTGACAACGCCGCAGAGCGCATTCATGTCCGTTGCAATTTTGTATTACCTACATTACAAAGCTACCACGAACCAACCGACGAACACCAGCCATTAGGTATTAACTTTTCCGACACTTTCACTGCCACAAGCACAATAAACACACAATCGCTGTCGCCCACACTCTTGGCATATGCCGTTATGCTTACATGTCGATTCCATGCAGAAATGCAACTACTTAGAGACACACATACATCTATACATATTTGTTAATTGTGTGTTTGTGTGTGTCACGCTTCAGACGTAGCCGTAGTGTTTATTGCTAGCATTTTTGTTATTGTTGTTGAGCGCAGAGAATGCAAAAGTTTTATAAACACTCGAGAATTCATAGAATAAACATATCGTATAACTTCAAATAGCACTTAACCTGTCGCCGGGACATTGCACCCCTGCCCCCCACCTGACGCTGTCTCCAATACTTTGTACAACTAATATTAGAATAAGCAACACCCATTCCAACAATAATAACAATAATAAACGCTCAACGCTTGGCTTGCCCTGCTCGCAAACTCTATGGAGCAGTCCAACCATCGAAGTTTACTTACCATAAGTGCAATGAAGGTAGGCAAACAAGGTAGGATGAACAACCCTCATCTCGATTTGAAGGTGCGGTGATGGTGGTGATGGTGATGGTGTGGAAGTTGGGTGCTTGTTCACTTAATAAGTAAGCAAAGCTAAGTGCCAGTGCTGGCAGGGTTGACAGTTCTAGGTAATACTCGTAGCAAATGTGGCAACTAAGCTTGCAAATAATCTGCTGGCCATCAAGATGCATAGTAATTTATGTGAGTCCCTGTAATGAGGCACATTTACTTACATATATAATACTAACATTGATAGTAAAGTGGAAATGGTGATACAATTTTAACAAGAAATGTAAGAATTAAAAATATACATACGTATCTATGTATGTATGTATGTAGAAGTATATGGAGATTTGAAAAGTTTGCAGCAAGCCTCCCTTGGTTTCAAAGCTTATGTCGATTGGATTTTAGGGTCATACAAGTGTTCGTCCTTGACGTGCCCTAAAAAGAGCGGATATTTTCTTCATAACGGTTTCAGTTATTACTCGATTCCAAAGTGTGAATTTTTACTACTATGTATGTATACTTCTAGAATCTTTTTACTCTGTTATTGTGCTAGTGTAGCCTTCTATGTTCAAGTAACTTATTTTTACCTTTTCGTAGCAATGGGTTGTTTTATTTGAAAACTTAAGAGCACTCAAAATAATATTTTTAAAAATGAATGGTGGTTTGTTTGGATGCTTAGAGGAAATTCTATAGTTCCTTCTATAGGTTTGCTCGTAATCGCTACGTGAAGGTTCAAGAAATAAGAAAAGCCGAAAAGTTATCAACAGGTCGCGTTGTTCGCGCATATTTCATTTCTCAGTTCAATTCAATTACAGTTCAACACGTGGCGTTATATCACGTAATACGAAATGACGCCTGAACAGATTTGGATAAGATTTGCCATATACATATATGTATAGTTCGTTGAATGGGTTCCAATACAAACAGTTTTTAAAGGGAGTTGAAGATCAAAAAGAAAAAGGAGTTGCCACCTTTTTAAATGTTTACATTTTAAGCGCTTCATTCGGTGGGTCCCGTGTTCGAATACTGGCTGGGACAAGTAACATTAAAAGTTATAAAAAAGTTGTTTCTAAAAGCGGTCGCCCCTCGGCAGACAATGGCAAACCTCCGAGTGCATTTCTGCCATGAAAAATCTTGTCACAAAAAAATATACGCCGTTCGGAGTCGACGTAAAACTGTAGGTCCCTCAATTCGTGTAACAACATCAAGACGTACACCACAAATTGTAGGAGAAGTTCGACCGAAATCGGGTAAGCGGTTATATCGGCTATTAAGTGAACAGAAAACCGTAATCAAATATTACAAAATTGGTATCAAATTAAAGGTTAATGGTCCTGAACAAAACCACACAGGGCGAGAATTACTTACGGCGGCGAAATATGTATTTTATGGTAGTGAAAAAACAACCGTTCACGCTTAATTAAAGGCGGACGAACCGATCTCTTTATTTTGCTGTTGCTTAAAGTGCACTGAAAATGTATAACGTTAACGCTACAAAGCGAACTTAAATATCAAGTGGACTGTATAAAGGAGTAACTGTTACTTCAATACATAACGAATGCATATGAGCGTACATACATACATACGCATCTGTGTATGTACATATGTACAAAAGAAGGTAATTAAACAACTTAGATAAAGGGTATGACATTTAGCAAATAATAATCTTCAGATATAGGGTGCATCGTTCCGCAACATACCGCCCCCGCTGAACGATTTGTTCAGGTAAGCGGTAAAACAGCAATTTTCGCGATTGGCCGAACATATTGACCGCGAGACGTTTGTACGGTTACCACTCGAACTAGACCATCGTTTCCTCGTGTTACTGCAACTACACGGCCCATGAGCCATTTTGATGGCGGTAGATTTGGCTCCTTCAGGAGAACTACTGCGTCTGGCTCGATGTTTAACTGCTGTCGTTGCCATTTATTGCGTGGTTGTAGCGTCGTCACATACTCTACATGCCACCGTTTCCAAAAGCCTTGGACCATTGCCTGTAAGTGGCGCCAACGTTGAAGACGGTTTACATTAACATCCAAAAGTGTAGGTTCTGGAACCGATGTATATGGCGCTCCAATCAAAAAGTGGGAGGGTGTTAGGGCATCTGACTCAGTATCTGATGATACGCACAGGGGACGAGAATTTATGATAGCCTCAATTTGAGCGAGAATGGTACAATATTCTTCGAATGTTAATACGTGGTTACCAACCACTCGACGAAGATGCAACTTAATCGATCGTATGCCCGACTCCCACAGTCCGCCAAAATGTGGTGCAGATGGCGGAATAAAATGCCACTGAACTCCTTCAGCAGCAAATGCAGCTGACACTTCACGAATGTGCGCTTGCGAGGCAGCGAATTTTTGAAGTTCGTTTAACACTCGATGAGCTCCATGAAATGTTGTTCCATTGTCGGAATATAAATCGGACGGCAATCCGCGACGAGAGACAAAGCGACGAAATGCTGCTAGAAAGGCGTCTGTTGTAAGATCGCTTACGAGCTCAATGTGTATTGCCTTTGTTGACATGCATATGAACAGAGCGAACCATGCCTTTCCCGTCTTCGAGTTACGCGTTCTAGACAGCTTTATTTGAACAGGTCCAGCGTAATCAAGACCGCAATGTTGAAAACAGCGAGCAGGTTGCAACCGTACAGGAGGAAGGTCAGCCATCAACTGCTCACTGGTACGTCGACGTTGCAGAAAGCAAATTTTGCAAGAAAACACTATCTTTCGAACGATATTACGACAGCCAATAATCCAGTAGTTTTGTCTTACAATAGAAAATGTAGCGTCGACACCGGGATGCAAGTACTTCGCATGGATGTACCTGCAAAGAAGCTGAGAAACATTAGAAACTTTGGACAACAAAATGGGATGTTTTACTGAATCTGGCAGAGAAGTATTTTTGATACGCCCTCCAACGCGAAGAACACCAACTTCGTCCAAAAAGGGAGTGAAGCGAAGTAGATTAGACTTCGCCTTCAATGGCTGTCGTTTTTGAAGCTGGTACACCTCCTCTCTGAATGTGCTCGCCTGCGAGTGGCAAAAAATGGCATTTGAAGCAACTTTAAGGTCATTGGCGCTCATCAAATCATTTGCAAGCGTCTTCGGTTCTGCTTCTCTTCGGCGACATCTCCGAATAAAACGCTGACAGTAAGCTACAACACGTAACAAACGCATCCATGTTGATGATTTTGCTATAAGTTTGTCCAAAGCATGTTGGTCATCTTGAGCACAAAGAACCGTGACTGGAGGAGTTTTGCGTTGTTCATTTATAACATGTGAGTTATCCGAAGAAGTAGTGCTACCGAAGGTTGGCCATTGATTCTGAGGCAAGGATAACCACGGCGGTCCATGCCACCAAAGCGGGTGATGAGTTAATTCAGTTGGAAGCACACCACGTGACGCACAATCTGCTGGATTGTCAGCTGATCGCACATGGCGCCAATGCTGGCGAGGGCAAGCATCCAGTATTTCTGCAGTACGGTTGCACACGAAGGGCGTCCATCTTCGAGGTGGTGATGATAGCCAGTGCAGGACGATTTCAGAATCGCTCCAGCAACAAATATCCGCAATTTGCAAATTGAGAGCGGAGTAGACGGCGGTTACCAATTTGGTGAGCAAATGAGCAGCGCTTAATTCAAGTCGCGGGATTGATAAAGGCTTTAACGGGGCAACCCGGGATTTTGCCGCAATTAAATTTACAACGAACAAATTGTCAGAAAGTTTGCATCTGCTATAAATAGCAGCAGCGTATGCCGAGGATGAGGCATCTGCAAACCCGTGGATTTCGATAGAGACTCCAGATGGAGCTATTTGACGTGGAATCTTTACATCGGAAAGATAATGCAACTCGAACATTATCTTCTTCCAGCGATCACTCAAACTTGGTGGCAGTTTATCATCCCAGTCGATACCTTGACACCAAGTTTCTTGTAAAAGAATTTTAAAAAGCACAACACTTGGTGACACCAGACCAAGGGGATCGAAAATTTTGGCTGTTGTCGATAACACACTGCGTTTCGTGGGTTCGCCGCATGACTCCTCAGGCAATTTAATTGATATGTGGAGCTCGTCCGTGTCAGGGCTCCATTTAATTCCAAGTAACTTAACACATAAATTGTTTGGTTCGGAAGCGATGATGATTGGTTTTTGTTCACACTGCTCTCTTGGTAAAGTGTCCAGCAAAGGTTTGCAATTCGAACACCATTTTTGTAACTGGAAGTTTGCACATTTGTGTAGCTCTATAAGTTCAGTTTTAAGCAGAATTAATTGGTCTACTTCAGCACAACCGGTAGCTATGTCATCGACATATGTATCATTCAAAATTACATGCGCTGCGAGTGGCCAAGTTACCTTATGGTCTTCGGCCAATTGTTTGAGAACACGTACTGCCAGAAATGGCGATGAAGCAAGCCCATAGGTGACCGTATTAAGTCTGTAGTGCTCCATTGCAGAACTCTCATTTTCTCGCCAAACAATTCGTTGGAAATTGGTATCACAATCTGCTACCAAGATGCCGCGGAACATTTTTTCTATGTCAGCTGAGAATACGTAGCGATGTTGACGAAAACGGACACACACTCCAAACAAATCACGCTGAATAGGTGGTCCAATATGCAATCGGTCGTTGAGTGAGTAGCCACTAGAATCCTTGCAGGACCCATCAAACACAACTCGGCATTTTGTGGTTGAACTGTCCAGCTTGAAAACTGCGTGATGAGCCAGATAAAAACATTTCGATGGAAGGCTGTCAACTTCATTTTGCGCAATACGGGTCATATGACCCAGTGACAAATACTCTCGCATAAAGTTGGTATATTGGGTTTTTAGGCGATGAATCACGTTTGAAACGGCGCTCAATGTGTTGTAATCGGGTGACAGCTTGTGGCAAAGTTGATGAAATTACCGGGACGTTTTCCTTGAAGGGATACTTAACTATGTAGGTGCCGTTAGCATGACGAGTATGAGTTCGAACGAAGTGAGCCTCTGCTGGGTCTGCCAAATCTATCTTTTCTGGTGCAGGTCTGACGTCCTCGACTTCCATAAATGACCGAAATAAAGCGTCAATGTTAACGGTTGCATGATGAGTTGCAGCAGTTGGCGTAGCTTCGCTTTCAGTAAAATAAGTTCCCGCTACCACCCAACCAAACACGCTGTTCAACAGAATCGGCATGTTATGACCAACATGCTTTTGCTGGCCGGTGTAAATGCTCCACAACTGATCGGAGCCAATCAATACATCAATTGGTGCTGATTCAGAAAATGTAGGGTCAGCGAGTGGTAGTTTCGCGATTGATTGCCACGATGATGCCGGTATATTCACGGTTTGAACAGGAATTTGTGTTGTTAGCTTATTTAGTACAAACGCGTTGATATCAAGGCTAGTACCGTTCAATCTAGAGATTAAACTAAAATGAACGCGACCTCTCGTCACACCGGCTGGACATGCTGATAGACCAGAAACTGATACACGACCATTTGTGCGTGGTAAACCAACGCGTTGTACAAATGCTTCTGAAGCAAATGATATTGTCGATCCCGAGTCTAGCAATATTCGACAGTTCACCTTATTCCTCCATTTATCCTCTACAACGGCGACAACCGTTGGAAGAAAAGTGTGAAGCATATGAGCAGTGGATACGGATGACATAGTAGCTGTTGTTTCTCTTGTTGTTGGCATGTGCAAGCATTGAGTAGTAACAGCAGGTACTTGCTCTGACTGATTCAAATTGGTTTGAATAGATGTGGGCGAAGGCGAAGAAGACAAAGGGGTTGGTCGTTCGTCATGCAAAAGTGTGTGGTGGCGTGATCTACATTTTTTACAGCTATTCTTCGATTGACATGAACGTACGGAATGCGAAGGCGCAAGACAATTGAAACATAGTTTTTGTTGTTGTACAGCTGCCCGACGCGAAGATAGGGATAACTGTTTGAACTGAGCGCATTGCCAAAGCGTGTGATTTTCCTTGCATATGATGCATTGTTTGATCTTCATATCATCCACATTTGCCAACAAAGCGACACGACGTGAATGTGCTGAGCGGGGAAAAAGGCATACTTCAAATGTGTCACATCGATGAGATAGAAACTCGATGAATTCCCTAAACGACCTTTCGCTCTGATTATCGCATGTGTCTGCCCATTTCCTTCGCGTTTCTTCGTCTAATTTATTAAGCAAGAGTTGAATTAGCCACGGATCACGAGATGTAACATTTAAAGCATCCAGACCTCTGATAACCTGATCTGCTCCATCAACTACTTGGCGAAGTACTGCTGCATTGTTAGAAGTAAGAGTGGGCAGAGTCAGAAACGATTGCACAAGTGACCTAATGATGAGCGGTTTGCGGTCGTACCGCTTGACTAAGCGATCCCATGCTTGCTCATAATTGTCATCGGTAATACGAATATGTTTGATGCTGGCTAAGGCATCGCCTTCTAAATATGAAACTAAATATTGAAACTTTTGAGTAGCACTCAAAGTCGGCTTATTTCCAACTGCGCTAAGAAACAAATCACGAAAGGTGATCCAATCTTCGTACCTTCCGTTAAACTTGGGTAATTGAATTTTTGTAAGGTGAACGCTTTGCTCACTACGGCTAGCAGTGAACGTTTCCAAAAATGATGCTTGTTGCGTTGCTAAGCGATCAATTACGTCGTCTTCCCTGAATGTAGATGTTGTGCTTGCAGACGGTAAGCTAGCATGCTGGGCATGCAGGAGGGCAGGTGTTTGAAAATGCCTTTCCTCAGTTTGCTCCACGTCTTCAATAGGGTCGACAAAGTTTTCTTCCCCAGAATATGCGTACAACTCTTGACTAGTGCGCACAAAATCATTGTAAGCAGCCTCCAAACGTTCAAGTCTGTACGTAAGAGCTTCTCTAGTAAGAGATCCGCTCGGTTGCTTGGCAGCTTTATGGGCGCGATCTATTGTTAGCTTTGCCCATGCTCGATTGCGCTGCAATATATCCATGATAACGTTGAAGATATTTACTGCCGCGATTCGAGTCTTCGATTTAAAAATAGCAAATATAACCGGACCGTAAACGATTCACGAGCACTAATTCGAGCATCCGGCTCGAAGGACCAGTTTTTTGTATGGTCCTGAACAAAACCACACAGGGCGAGAATTACTTACGGCGGCGAAATATGTATTTTATGGTAGTGAAAAAACAACCGTTCACGCTTAATTAAAGGCGGACGAACCGATCTCTTTATTTTGCTGTTGCTTAAAGTGCACTGAAAATGTATAACGTTAACGCTACAAAGCGAACTTAAATATCAAGTGGACTGTATAAAGGAGTAACTGTTACTTCAATACATAACGAATGCATATGAGCGTACATACATACATACGCATCTGTGTATGTACATATGTACAAAAGAAGGTAATTAAACAACTTAGATAAAGGGTATGACATTTAGCAAATAATAATCTTCAGATATAGGGTGCATCGTTCCGCAACAGTTAATTTTCAAAATATTTTGAAAGAAAGTTGCCACTTGTTTAATAGCAAATTAAGTAAAAGCAATAAATTAATTGAAATTTCACAATATCGGTGCCAAACTATGCTTCAAATGATTTTTTCTTCAACTGACTTCACATATTTCCTTCGCATTGCCATACTATAAATAGTTTTATGTTTTATTATATTTAACCAAAATGTATTTGGAAAATTAAAATCGGTTTAAATATTTCCTTAAAAAATAGTTTGCTCATACTTTAAATGCACTTAACAGTATACATATATGTAGGCTGATGTAACTGCCGAAAGCAACAATAATCGCGTCATTGTCCCTTTCACTGATATCGTCGTCTGGAGCGGAAGTGCAAGCAAATCGAAACAGCGCTCATAATTTAACTATCGGAAATGATACTACAATTCCAATTAATAGTAATTTAAACAATAATTAAATTAAGAGACTAACTAAACCATCGAATATTACGCCGAAACGTTTTAGACGACAAGCAGCGACAACGCTGGCAAAGAAAACGACGACTAATTGCAACTTAATACAAATAAATATAAGAGATTATGTGACTAATTACAATGAGTTGCTTATATTGATTAAAGAGAAACCTCCAAAGATTAAAACTTTGTAAGAAACTCATTTGCAATCTTTACTTAATACGCCCACAGCAGTAAATTGTAATTTAATTATATCAAACAGCTCAAACGTTTTTGGAGGAGCTGAATTGTTGATATAAAATAAGGAAAAAATTACGAATAACCCATTTGATATGATTTCTGAAATGATAATTTCAAAAATTAAATTCACGGTATTCTCTTTTTATATTCCTCTAAACAAACCATTCAATCCTTTAGAGTCACAAATACTATAGATAACATAAGGACTTCAATGGTTGACATATAAATTGGGGATCATACAAAAACAATAAGATTGGAAAATGTATTAAAAAATTTATAGACGACAATAAACTCATTTTATTGAGCAATCGATTCAACATGGAAGACAGCCGCTTACTAGGTGATTTCGGTGATTTATTTGAAAATCTGGGATAAGGACGACGTTTGAATGGAATTTTTATGGACGTCGCTCAAGGATGTGACCGCGTTTGGATGATCGGTCTAATATACAAAATATGGACGTGAACATGCAAAACGTTCTTGAAGTTCTTGAAAGCTATGTTAGCAATCGAGTTTTCGTTTACGATAAAATGAGTTCGAAACGCCAGAATTCGATATCGCAGCCGGAGTTCCACAGGAAGGTGTTCTTGGGCCATTCCTGTTTAATCTCTACATAGCAGACACTCTAAAAGACCCCCGTCTCACATTATCAACCTTTGCGGATGACACAGCGGCCCTTAGCAGATCTCAATACCTAAGAAATGCAACTAGACATTTAGCTCAATATTTACTATCGTGGAGGAGTGGTTGGCCAACTGGTGTCCGTCACTGTACCTAAACATCATTACGATCTGGCAGACCAATGAAGTGGTGTATGATGATGAATGAAACTGAAAGCCAATGGTCTTCATTGGATCATCAACTCGCGTTCCCCACTTTAACTGGAGAACCAAATGCTTCTGTACACTAGTATTATAAAGCCATACTGGAAGTACGGGTCACAGTTGCAGAGGAAATGCATGCAACAGTAATGTGGGTAACATAAAAAGAGCTCAACCAAAAATCCTTAGGACAATCACTGGAGCTCCATGGTACATTCGGAGTAAGGTAGCGAAAAGAAATATCGTGAGACATTTATTTTGTTCATGTATGTATATTGGGACGATTCTCGGACAGCCCTATCAAGTCTGGTTTGGAGACAAAATGCATTTTTCGTACTTTGTCTTTGTTGCCGTAACGAGAAGTGCTTTTCAACTGCGTCAGAAAAAAAAAGCTGAAAATGTGCCCCTCGGTGTTGAACACTCACATGGCGAAGATTTCAAAAATGGGAACAATTTTTGCGGAATCCCATAAACACACCAAAATTATGTTTTTCCTATAAACTAGTTTATCAAATGAAGTTAATTTATTTTTCCAAAGAAACGTTTTCGAGATACAGATAAAACCCCTGTTTTCGAAATCCTTTCGCAGTTATTGCCATAAAATTCCAGAATAGCATATAAATCTAACCTTTTATGGGTACGGTTTCAAAAGCATATTGAGCTTCCGCTCTTTTTAGTGGAAAAACTTAAAAAAAAATAAATAAAATGTTTTGTTGAAGAAATATTTCAATACCAAAAAGGTGGACTCTTATGGTCATATACTGCACAGAAAATCTAAGAGTTAATACAAATTAAATAAAATCGGCCAATTTAAATTTTTACTACATTCACTATTTCAGTTGAAAAACTGCCAAAACTTTCCATTTCACAGTGCAACTGCCAGAATGTTCATTTGATGTGATATCACATTTTATATGGATTTGGGGCCGCTGATTCTGAGAACGGCACACACATTTTTTCATCACGTCTTAGATTTTGAGATGCAGGCTGCTGAAGGTATTTCATCCAACAACATTTGCATTCCTTTAGATTTTTTAACAGTTAGAGTCCTATTTGTGGTTTCGTCAATGAATACACTGAATTCCGAATTATAAAAAAAGAAAGAAAAGCTAAAATATTTATATTTCATCTGAAAAAGCGAATAAAAACTGATACAATTAGTCCTTCGTAGGAAATGCTCGAACTAAAATAACAGTTCCAATTTATATACTGAGTAGCGAAAATAAACAATACCTTACTTGTTTCAAATATAAAGGTAATTTTCACAAGACCGATTTTCTCAGGCTGTGGTAATCAAAAGGTTGATAATATGACTATTCCTAACAAAAAAAATATCTTTTCAGATTTACATAAAACTACTCGTGATTCATAAAGATTGATACAAGATCTACATTGATCTGCAGGTAATTTGTAGTTCCTGAAAGATTATTATTACTGAATCTACATAGGTCTTCTACGAATCTTCGTGGATATATGTGATCTACACAGTTCTACTAGAGTTCTACGAAGATCTGCACGAAATTCATGTAGATTTGCAGTGATATAATGCAGATCTCTGTAGATCTACAATAGTATATGACTAATATTGGTTTTCTTTGGGCAAAATGCTTACGTGTTTAGCTTAAAGCTGTCAGCGTGAGAGTTTTATGTAGATCTACTTTTTTCACCTGGGTTGCTGCTCTGTAGCAATTATTTAAATTGGCAACTTGAGAATCATACTAAAATCAGGACCTTGCAGAGGCCATCAAATTAGCAGATGCTGCAAAAAAGGAATTGATCAAAAGAAGAGAATGTGCTGTAGAGAGATTCAGAGAAATCTTTGAAAATGTGAGAAAAATTAGCAAAGAACATGACTTTGAGTTGCGGAAGCCAAGACTTGCTTCGTAACAATTTCAGCGCTCCAACACCAGCTGATTCAGTCGAAGATTACTATCGAATCACCATTTACATACCTTACCTCGATTCTTTTATTACACATTTACAAGATCGATTTTTGAATCAACGGAATATTTTATCGAATTTCGGCTGCCTATTCCCAAACAAGATGAAAATTTTTGATGCAAACTCATATGTTGAATTATTCAAATCATACTCTGCGATTTTACTTGACAATTCCAGTGAAATATGGATTGCTGACATTTGCAGCGCAGAGGCTTTTCTAAATGTTCATCAAATTCTTCGAAAAATGGCAGTTTTGCCCATAACTACGGCGACGAATGAACGCTCCTTTTCAACGTTACGTCGTCTGAAGACGTATCTTCGATCAAATATGACTGAAGATCGACTAAACGGTTTACTCGTAACTTCCCTGAATATACATCGGGATATCATGATTGATGTTCAAAGGGTTTTGGATGAATTTTTGGCGTAGAATACGTCTTACCTTACGGTATGGGCACCAATGTCAGGTTTTTATTGTTGTAATCTCTATTTCTTTAATTATAAGGAAACGGCTCGATTAATTTTTTTTTTTTTTTTGTAGTCAAATGAAGATGTTAGCTTTCGTTTGACATACATTTCATGTTGGTTGATATCTTCCTAATATTTAAACTTCTCAAATGAAACACATGCACACAAATATGTGTGTGGTGTTTGGTTGAGTGTTTGCTGTTGGGCGATTTAAATGTACTCGTGCAGCCCTTTCTTTGTATTGCATAATTTTAGGCGGGCAAGTTAAAGTAGAGTAAAAGAAGAGAAAATGCTGCCAAGCAATGCAAAAAAAAAAATAAAATTGATTCGCGTATGTTATTTATCATTTATCTTTACTATTGATAACAGCCATTGACTTCGTTTTTGCGAGAAATTTAATTGATAATTTAAAAACATTTTTATCCTATTTTTCCTATCATAAGCTTATGTATATCATCCAAAGTAACTATCAAATAAAGAAATTCATTTGCTTGTATTATTTATCATTTATTGTTACATATGTTTTCTGTCTTATCGGATGGCGTATTCTACGTTAAACTTAATGGCCGTGTCTCTGACACAGCCTGCTTCTTTTTTCGGTACCTCGAAGAATCCGTTTGTTGACTGAATGCCAATAACTATGGTATTATTCGCCTTTTTTTCTTTTGACTCAACGTTTAATAAATATGCAATTTTTCACTATTGAAAGTCTTTCATTATTTGTTTTCCGTTACTATTATAATTTTAATTGGCAAATATCATAAATTGTATGAATGCTTTATACAATCAATGTTCATCTTCAGTTTCAATTTTGCATACACCATGTCAAAAGAATTCGTTTTCAAAAATCATAATATTTTCTGAGCATACAAAAGTTCAAAACCCCCCCGAAGACAGTCCCCTGCGCACGGGCCTGTAGACATGTCCATTTTGATTGAGAATTTGAAAGAAGCTGACATTTGAAGAAGCTAGTGTGCTGATTAATTTAAAATATAACAAATTTCTATGGAGTTCAATATTCAGTAAAAGTGAGAATAAATAATTTTAAACGAAATCGCTTCATTTGGGGCACAATGGATCTTTAAGGTCGAAGTGCAATCCTCTAATATATATCTAAGGTTTTAATAATCTATTGATTATTTTAAGTACCCAATTTTTGTGACTACGTGGAGGGGTGCACCCCTAGACAAGGCGCACTGCTGAATCTATAGCTGTGAACAAACTACATCGTCCTCTAAATGGAGACATTGAAAGCTCCAAAGCTTCGCATTTTTACCTCACCTGAATAAGTCTACTTGACTTTCTTCTAAAGGGCGTTGACACGGCTCAGCACTAATCACATCGTAAAAAAAAACAAAGTAAAAAAAACTAAGTATAACTTGATTTTTTTTTTTTTACATCTAACTTAATCCAAAATAAAACTTAAGTTATTTGAAGTTGTAGTAAGGTTGAGATTAAAAATCAAACCTTCCCTAGGGTCTTAAGATTTTGAACAAATGTTATGAACGTAAATTCTAATTTTCAGTTGATTGAAGTTTCTTTGTAAAAGTGTAACCGAGCTGTTTGCGAAAATATCGGCAGATGGCAGTTGATTTTCATGAAACGAAGGTGAATTTAAAAAATATGAATAAATCATAAAATTTTGTAAATATCTGAACCAGAAGTTGACTTAAATTAATTAGGCAAGGCAAATCCGCGAATTATGGAATACCAGATTGCGCCACCACTGGCAGCGTACAGGCCATAGTGGGAGCAATCAATAATGACTATGATTACTGAGAAGAAAAGGAAGATGATAACTAGATAATTGCAATTGGAATTTGCGATCTCATTGCACGCGGTAGGAAATTGGTGATATTATATACACATATTGTTTTTATTTACTTGCATATTTCTAAAACTTACCCGTTTATATTTTCAGATTGAGTTCCTAAATTTTGCCAACGAGTAAGCTCTTTAAAAGGCAGTAGTGACACAAAACTGAGAAAATTTGTGATTAAAAAATGAAGTGTTTAAGTTCCTTTAATGACGTCAATCCATCAAACGAGACATGTGCGTAGTAATGGAAATACTTTAACGTCATCTCTATTGTCTACATCGTGAGGACAGAAATAGCAAGCAAAAACCCCCAGGGAAGTCCGAATGATGGCGAAATCAGAGTTGTAGAGTGTTCCGAGAAGGTTAAGTGTCCGCAGCAAGTTATTATATAAGTATAAGGCGATAACACAGCGCAGAAATCAATCAATTTTAAACAAAGAGTTATACAACGTTCAAATTGACACTATTTAACTAATTAACTGCCATATGCTTATGATCTGACAAAACTTACCAACCTGAAAGTTGCCAGGTTTAGTGCGCCTAAAACTATGTCGCAGAATATAAATTTGTTGTTACGTCCTCAGCACAACCACTCTTGTCATCATTGGAGGGTTGAAAACTGCTGTTGCCGCATAATTTTAAGCGGAGTAAACCTGACAACTGTCAGGTTGATGAGTTGTTTGTCAGGTCATCAGCAAAGGGAGGTAAGTACAGGTTTAGTTCAGGCAGTTTGCGTGTTTAAATTAACAGAGTGATTCCGCGAAGAAATATGACTGTTTTAATAAGTTCGCACTCTACCACCTGAATTTTTTAAAATATATTTATAGACAAAGTGCCAAAAAGTATGCCGCAGAATATATACAGAGATGATTTTACTCGTTTACCAACTGATTTTGACAATTTAAACAGTGCCTATTAACTTGTTTAAATCATTAATTTTAACTTAGTATTACCGAGTTATGTAGGTAGAACAGATATTAGACGCGTAATAAAGTTAAGCTGTTGGAATTATTTGAGAGTTTTATGTAACAATCCAGCGACCGAACTCTAAGAAATGAGAAGAGCAATTGATATCCAAGGAGACAATATTAGTATTAGTAACTTTAGGATGTTTTCATTGTTCCGTTGTCGCGTTCCTTTAGCTACATTGACATTCCCGATATGAAGTGATATCCGATGTCCAATAGTTTTCAGAGTGATCTTGCGTTGTCCCGTTTTAGTCTAATATATGCTTTGCTATTGTATTTGCTTCAGTCTTATGCGTTGTTTCATACAAAAATCCACCCCACACGAAGAACTTAGACCTTTCCCAACTTTCATGCAGACCTGTTTGACATGCATTACATTGCAAACTAAAGCGACATTTTTGCGTAGCCATTTCGTTCGAATGAAAAAAACAACATTGATTTGCGCCCCTTTTTATATGCAGATAGTATTTTTGCTCTGATGCTCATATTAAAATCACTTTTATTATAACTTTCGATGTAATATAAATAGCTGTTACAGCTCAGTCATAAATAATTGGAGACATTCACTATCTATAGACATTGAACTTTCAAACAAGTTAAAAAATAAAATTGATTATGAAGTTCGAAAAATTACTCTATCCTTATACCAATGTGGAGTTAACTGATTTTAGGTTATGGAATTTTATCGTATTTTAAATTATCTTTAGATTTGAGCATAATCACTTACATTTATTGTCTACCAATGAAATTACGTATAAACCGGGTGATTTTCAAGACCTATATACAAATTTTAACTAACAAAAATCCATAAATTTCAGAAAAATGCATGAAACATTTATTTGAATCGATACTACGGTCGATATAAATTCATGTTTTAATATTATATCATGCAAATGTAAGCTGCGCCTTAAGTGCTCCATCCGCTTAATCCAATTTGGCAAACCCTTTCCAACATTTCGGCCGGTATCTCGCTATAGACATGAGGCTTAACATAGCACCACAAAAAATAGTCTAGAGGCGTTAGAACACAAAATTTAGGCGGTCAATTGACATACCACAAACGAGAAGTAGACTGTTCACGGAATTCGCCCCTCAATAGGTCCATTGTTTCGCGTACTGTGTGGCATGCGGAACCTTCTTGTTGAAACCACATGCCATGCAAATCGAGCTCTTCCATTTTGGGCAAAAAAAGTTTGTTATCATCACACGGTAGCGCTCACCGGTCACAGTAACGTTGCGATTCGCATCATCTTTGAAGAAATACGGCGCAATGATGCCGTCAGCCCATAATCCACACCAAACAGTGGCTTTTGTTGGATACATTGGTAGGTCTTGCAGTGCTCCTGTCTGCTCTTCACTCCGAAAATGGAAGTTTTGCTTGTTCACGTATCCCTTAAACCAGAAATGAGCTTAAATTCTTGCACCAACTGTATTTTGAAAGGCTTCCCACCTATGTAAATCCTTTCGCAAAATTTTCCACGTTGTGGAGTAACAGCGACCCAATTGCTGTGAACGTCGCCAAATCGATAATTCACGGTCATCACTAACACTGGCCAATTGAGCTGCGATGTTTTCCTCAGTTCGTACACTACGTAAGCATGTTGGTGGTTTAGTGGTCAACAAAGGGTCTGTTTTATTGTACCCGACTTACAAACGAACTATCCCACTCAGATAAAATTTCCTTTACTTGCAAAAGCAACCCTGTGAACATCTTTTATGAAACATGGGATTTATTTAAGAACGGCAAATAGCTGTGCAAACAAGTTTTATGTTGACGTAGTTATATGTATATTTAAAAATACCATGCAAATAAAAATGAATTAGGTTTGAAACTGAAATTTTCCATGTATTTTCTTCCGGATCATTCACAATAGCGCAGGTTTTTGACTTCCCAACACTATATCTCAGGTTGGATATCATTTTACCCAGTTGGCACAACTCGCATATTTTTCCGAGTTAGTGTTGTTGCTTTAAATGCAATTCGTTATCCTGCCTAGTGTTCTTTTGCAACTGGGTTACAAGGAATCGGGTCTAATGTAAATTTAGTCACAATAGGCCGAATAGCCATCTCAGTAGGTCGATTAGACTGACCATAAAATAGAAAAACCGCGCGATGAACATTCTTAACAGAGCACGCATTTTGATAATAAATTTCAATAATTTGCAAGCATTGTTCTTTTGTAAGACGATTCGTGGTTAAATTGTAGTCCCAGCTGAAGATGTTTGACAGTGACACAAGACATGAAACGTTCGTGAGCTGTCAAAACCAGTGTTGCCAAAATGAAAATAGCTAAAAAATCACCCTTTATACATATATATCCAAAAAGGGCTTTGGCGCAATTTCCAAGATTTGTCTGACATACATATGTATTACGTATATCTGTACATATTCATACCATGCATACCTTCGCATCTGCCATTGTCCTGTTAACAATTCACCTTGGCATTGAAAGCATTATTTACATACAATGGTCAATTGGGCTTGCGCTCTTTCACTACCTGCTGCCATTTTACTACGATAAGTACAAATACTTATTCCGTTACGATGAATGCTATGCTTAAGAAAATATTTTTCTTTAATTTTTCAACTTAATATTACAAACGTTTTGCATATGCAGACATGTTGAAATGTATGTTGTATTTGCCATTCTTTACACATCATATGCACAACATATTCTTTTAGATTTAATGGCCATACGATATTTTGCTAGCGTTGCTAGCATATTGTTCGAAATTCAATCGATTTCTCATGTACATACGTACATACAGATTATGTCTAACTCCTGCATTCTTTGGTTTCCTGACCAGTGAAGAAAAAGCAAATATTTTTCTTGCATGCAAACTCTACGTCCTCAACCCCTTTTCGGTTTCGGGCCATGGAATGTCTCAAGTAGTGCAGAAAAAAATTTCTTTTTTAAACAGATACAACTTTTAAAGTACTTTTGCGTCTTCTTGGCAATGCCTAGCACTGCAACGTATTCGAAAGATTCGAAGTTATGCGTGTGCGTGTTTGTTATTGTAGTTGTTGCAAAGCAATTCAGAATTATTCAATTGCTCAATAAGATCATGAATTTCTATAAATTCTCCGCCAAACAGCTTTGACTTTTTGAAGCATTGTTGGTCGGGTAGCAATGACTGTGGCTATATAAATAGATTTGTATATACATATATGCAGTTAGGTACATACTCTTCTCTTTATTTTTACTAGTTGGAGTTAACTATGTACTTACATACAAACCTACACTATATATACCCTTACTTTTCAAATAGATACCGACTCTAAGACTTCGAATAGAACCCATCTGCTCGTCTGCTGGCGTTCATTGATTTTTCTCGCCATCACCCGTTTCCACAACCGAAGTCAAGCAGCTTTTCCTTGTCGTCAATTTATTCGAATTTACCAATAGAAATGCATGAATGAAAAAAGTCATGCGACTTGTTCAAGTTCAAGATTGCTCTCCATTTCCAACTTCTTTCGTCTTCGCCTCGCAAAGTGTTTTGCTTGTTTTGCCTTTTATTTAAGTTTCATTTTATTTTTTTATTACTTACAGCAAAAGTTTTGCGTTGATGGTGAAATTTATTGTGATTATTAAAAATAGTCAAACTAAAAACCACTAAGAATTTTAAGAAAATTTCAACATTGCTTCCATTGACCATTGAGCACTTCCGATTGGTGATTCTTATGAATACTATACTGCTGTAATGGCTCACTTCGATTACAGTTCGGTGTGCCATTCATTATTGGCTTCATTAGCGCTTTGGAAATTGCCAAGTTTGCGCAAATTTGTATAGTAAAATTTTCGAAATCAAAATGTTCAATTGCTTGGCATGCAGCATTTGTGTGCATAAATTTAGACGTACTTGGCTGTGTGTGTGTACATCTTAGACGTGCAGTTTTCATTAAGAAAGTTTGAATAGTTCAATTGCATTGAAATTGTGCAATTGAGATATTTTGTGGCAAGCAAGTGATTTTTGTGGTTTTTGAAATCAAGCGAACTAAAAAGAATAATTGTTTCTTTTTCATTTCAGTGGTTACGAACGAAAGCCACATTCATAAGCAATGGACAAAAAAGTGAAGTAAATGCTTAATGGAATGCAAGATTGCAATGCTTTATTTAACCCATTAAGCGCTAGTGTTACATATATAACGCTTGAACTGTTCAATTTTTTAAAGACAGAATTTGTAAGAAAATGTAAAGCATAGAAGAGTATGAGCATTAGGGGTGTCCTTATTTTCAAACATCGGTTTTCTATATATTCCCGGCCAGAAATCGGTTCCTTTATGTATTTAGATAAAACGGTAAAAGTTTGGGGTCAATTCGATAACATTTAGTGGACCCGGAAGCCAGCTGAAAAATTCAATAGGTCAGTATGGGCAAATATCAATGTTCATACATTCGCCTTATATTAGACGCAGTTTTTATAGTAGATATATTTAACAAAACATATATGTATACAAAAATAATTATTCCATTTTTGTATTCTTATTCGGTAATAACATTTAAAATAATTGTGATAATTTTGCGTATTTAAAAAAAAAGGCATGCAACACAAGCTTGATATTTTGCAAATTTACCGAAATTTGTTTCTACATTTTGAGCGCGCTGTTTGTAGGCAAACAAATTTCCTGAGAAAAAGTGAACTGTGTGGCGACAATAAGTTGTTCAGAAAATAAAATAGTAACTGCTCATAACGGGACATTTCTGCTGTGAAATATTTCCAAAAGCATGCAAGAGGTTCTTGTGCATATTGTGATTTTAATAAGTAAATATAATTGTAAGCGTTCACAAGCAAGAAATAACAATTATTTTGAAGAATAATTATTTGGTTTAATAAATACTTTAAAATTGTTTGAATTTCGGTGGGCGGTTGTGTTTAAAGTGTAAAAAGTGAAGTACATATGTATGTATGTAAAATAAACTAATATGTCTAGATAGCAACACGAATGTCAGTTGCCAATTTAAGAAAAGTTAGTTTGATTGGATACACAATGCATCAAATTACAGGTGCAAAACTTCCATCTAATCGGCAGGTTTTAGAAGTTTTGTTTTACAATATGAGATTTGTAGATCTTTCAGCAAAGGAAAGCGCAAAACTTGCTATCAAAGCAGCAACAACAAGCACGAATACCGATAAGAAAAGAAGATAAATGTGTTGAGAAGTTATTGAAACTGTACGAAAGTTGGAAAAAAATCCTGAAAACAGTTCCAGAAAAGAGATCCAATTCACAGGAAGAAGTCGTTGATATGTTTGTTGGAAGTTTGGATGATTTATTTGACATGGTCACCGCTAATGCGCTTGAAAAAATGAAGTTAGTAGAAGATAAGAAATTTCTTGAAATGCAACGTCAAAAAGGACGGCCAGGTTGCATGATGGGTGTTGATAAGGTTTTGTACGATCGTGAAGTGCGTGCGCAAGAAAGACAGGAGAAAGCAGCATTACGAAAAAGGCGGTATGAAGAACAAAATTCTAAATGTTCTAATATAATCGAGGAAAGCAATGAAAATGATATAGTACTTGTGGAAGCTGGAAATGAAAATGTAGTAATTCCGTTGAAAAAAAATTGTTTGCAAATTGAGTGTAAAAAGCGACGAGGCACTAAAAGTATCATAACACCACGATTGTTAGCAGCATTAGACAATGCCAAAGTGTCAGATGGTATGGCCGTACATATTTTAGTAGCCGCTGCTGAAGCATTGGGTCATTGTGTGGAAGAACTTGTTATTAATCGATCAACAATTCATCGTATGCGTCAACAAAATCGGTCTGCAGAATTCAAAGATATTTCTACTGAATTTAAAGAAAAGGTGAGTTCCCTATAGTTGACAATGCACTTTTATTAATGTTAATTTATTCAAACACTTAACAAGGTCAATGCAAATGGAGCACTAGTTGTTAATTTTGATGGGAAGTTCATGACAGATATAAAAGGTCGTAGTAAAGTGGAAAGAATTGCTGTTTTAATTAGCTACGATGGAACATCGAAATTTCTTGGAGCACCAAAGATACAGTCGTCGACTGGTGCAAATATTGCTGAAACTGTTTAACAGAGATTAGTCGATTGGAACATTGGAACATTGTTGAACTTGTTAAAGGCATATCTTATGATACAACTGCTGTCAATACTGGTGTTAAAAATGGAGCCGCAGTCCTTTTGGAAAAAAAACTGCAACGCAATCTCATGCACCTACCATGCCGTCATCATATGTACGAAATTATTTTGCGCAACGTTTTTGAATCAAAGATGATGTCAAACTCAGCTCCAGAAATACTCTTGTTTGAACGATTTGTGAAGGCCTGGCCAAACCTTAAGAAAACCTTGTTTAAAACTAGTGTTGATGATAAATTTGTGGCATCAAAAATAAGCCAAGTGGAACGGGACGCTCTTGTAAGCTTCTTGCAGGACGCTCTAAATTATACAGATACAGATTCAACAATTTCAGAAGCTATTATTAAAAAAATGTCTAACCACTTATGGTACATCGCCGAAGAAACAGTAGCGTTATCATTTTTTGACTTATCAGTTACCCACGCAGAAAAACGTAAAATGATAAAACAATTAAAAAGCAAGGAACCAGTTGTTCATTTAAAAAATAGCCGAAGCCACTCAAAATTTACAGATTTTCGAACTTACGAACTTAGCGATTTTGTTTCAGAAAAGACAAATTTTTTTTTTCAATAATTTTGGGTTATCTTCAGCTTTTTTGGGCGTGGATCCATCCCAATGGGAAAATAATTCAGATTTCGAAAATAATTGGACTTTTTGCCGCAACTTACAAGTTGTTAATGATCCCGCTGAAAGAGGAATACAATTTTTGCAAGACTACAACAAAATTTTAACGAATGATGAAGAGGAAAAGCAGTTGGAGTACCAAAAAATCGCAAAAAATACAAATCATACAAAAAAATTGATTTGATGTAAAATATAAATTTAAATATGTAATATGTATGAAAAAAATAAAAATGTACAATATTTGCCCATACTGACCTATTCAATTTTTCAGGTGGCTTCCGGTCCCACGAAATGTTATCGTATTGACCCCAAATTTTAACTGTTTACTTTAAATACATAAAGGAACCAAATTCTGGCCGGGAAACTGTAATATAAACATTTTGAAATTTCCCCTTACAAATAAGGACACCCCTAATGAGCATCCACTATATTTAGGTTATTCTGTTTAGTGCAGCAAAAGTAATAGAGTGTTGAACACGAAGCCGATTTTAAGTACCTACACATAAAAACTATCCAAAAAGCCTAGTACGTCCAGTTCAACTCGAACGCTTAAAGAACAAGCTAAATTTCGTCGCCTTAAGGTAACCACAACGTAGTTACTTGGTTATACAAAAAGACCGATCCTTTGCATGGGTCGATGATGACATTGAACGAAGTTTTCCAATTTTCAATAACAGTAATTATATAGATTGCACCGACTTAGAGCCAAATGAGCAATTCCAAAAGTTGTTTGATGACGATTTATTGAAAATGCTTTGCAACGTGTCAAACAGATATTCGGTCGTAAATAATAATAGGATTCCAAATATTACGGTTCGAGAAATTAAATTTTTTTTGGGGATTCTGATTATAAGTGGATAAGCATATTGGAGTCTGAACAAAGATATTCAAAACCGTGTTATTACTGATGCGATTAGACGTGATCGGTTTCGAGTTATTTTTAAAAGCTTACATTTTATTCATCGCATAAAGGAAGATTTGGCAGATAAAATCTGGAAACTGAGACCCATTACTGATGCTCTGCAGTAGAGGTTTGCAAAAAGAATTTGCATCCGGAACAGAATTTGTCTTGCGATGAATCAATGGTGGAATACCACGTTAGGGACGGTTGTAAACAATTTATTAGAGATAAACCATTGAGATTCGGATATAAAAAGTGGTGCTTCAACACGCCTCCCGGTTATCTTCTAAACTTTGAAATGTATCAGGGGAAAAATCCCAGGACAAACGAGCGGTACGCTACTAAATACGGAAGAACGCTGCCCCCTTATTTTCAATGATAGATGAATTCGATAACACTAGGAACCCACTCCCATTAAGATTATTTTTCGATAATCTCTTTACTTCAAAACCGGTTTTTCTTGGCTTAAGAGAGTTTGGGTAAGAAAGAACTGGAACAATTAGACAAAATTATATACCAAACTCTTGTTTATTGGGGTAACCCAACTACAGCTTAGAAGAATCATTGCTAATCATTTTTGTCGCACTTATGGATAAATCCGAGCTCCATGGAGATTTAGACATCTGGAATCGCAAATTGAGCTTGATGGTAGATATAAGCTAATTGACCATTTTATAGTTAGAAATGCCACCAGAAGACGGTGAGCTACTCTTATCGTCAGCGATCTGTAAATACCAAATGTGTAAAGTATTAAGTGGGCCTGTGTGTGGATTGTTTCTACAATTTACACTTTAGACCAGTTTGAATTTTTTTTCAAGCTACAAATTCATGAATATTCAAATGTTTTTTTTTCTATTTGGATGCGTGGAAAATTAAAACAAGAAAATGTGGTTTTTATATTATTACGAAAAATTGTATTACATAACAAAGACCCGCGAGTTTTACATATGTCACCGGTCGTTCAGACCCCCGCCTGATAGTGGTCGATACATTTGATTTTGGGTTTATGTATCAACCCTTGTAGTAACGGGATACAATTTTGATGTTCTAACTTTGTTTTTTCCAAAAAATTTCTCAAATTAAGCCTTTTTCGTTTGACACGAGCATAGTAGAATTTGAATAACTTTACCGATTGAATTAAATTGACGCTTTAGTAGAGGAGTAACCGCATCTAACTTTCATATACGTTAATTTACAAAAATCCAAAAAAAATAATAAAATGTAATTTACTCAAATCAGATATACACAATTGGATTTTAAATCGAAAGGAGAGGCTTACAAAAACCGTGAAAATGGGCGTGACACTGACCACATTAAACCAAATAGGTATCTCCCTGCAAGTTCCTCTGAGTAAACTCAACGAAGTTTGATACACACAATATCGGATCAAATCCACGCCCCCCTCTCAACTTTTTCAAATACTTTTTAATTTCATCTCCCAATCTCTCAATCATCCAACTTCATCTTGCATATGAAATTTGAGAAAAATATCTTTAATAGTTACCAAAATATCGAAAGTACGGCGATAGAAGTTATAGCTCTTATGTCGAGGATCATCTCCTCATCAGATTTCTTCTTATTAGACTTCCGTGGAGATCAAACCCACGCTCACCACGGCATACTCGTACTTCTTGTATTTGTTGTTTTTTCAATAACTCCCAAATAAATATGTAAATGAGCTTGAGGTCATAAAATGTATTCTTGGTACTAATTATCTATATGTAAATAAATAGATCGTGGTTAAAACTTGAAAACGACGAGGCCAAATCGGATACTTCCTTCTGCGCGTTTGCCCGTAATTACGAATATTACGCGAAGCTGTTGGACAAAAGAAAAGGCAAAAAAATGTCAGGCGCATGTTTCAATTTTCAGTTCAATTCAATTACAGTCCAACACGTGACGTTAAATCTTATATTGCTAAATGAGAACTTCGTTAAGATTTTGGACATATATATATATATATATATATATATAGTTCGTTGTATAGGTTCCGATGTAAGCAATTATTATATAGAGTTGCCTCCTTTCTAAAAGCTTAAATTCAATTAAAGTAATCAAATATTACAATACGGGTATTAACCGAAAGATTCATTTCCAAAAAAATTTGGAAAGAAAGTTGCCACCTGTTTAAACATAAATTAACTCAAATTAAAAAGTTAAATTAAATTTTACAATATTGTACTGAAACTCAAAGGTTAAAGAAAGCTTAATTTCAAAAATATGCGGATGGTTGCCACCTGTTTAAAAACTTAAATAAAATTATAACAAGTTAAATCAGGCATTGCAATATGGGTCGCAAAAGAAAGCATGGTATGTGATTCAAAGTTAGAGAGCTTAAAATATTAATTTTAGTGAATTTATGAAGCAGCCGTCGCAGCCGAGTGCACGCTCCCGGATTCGAATTCAGGACAAGCGACATCAAAAATTATAGAAAAAGTTGTTCTAAAGCGGTCGCCCCTCGTCAGGCAATGGCAAAACTTCGAGTGCATCAATCCCATGGAAAAACTTCTCACAAAAATCATTCGGCGTTCGGAGTGGTGTAAGCGTTATAGCGGACAGACAGACATGGCTTAATCAATTAAAGCTATTAATTTTAAGAACTTTGGTATATATGTATATATATGTCGATATTAATCTCAGTTTGCTTTATGCTGTTACACACAATCGTTTGGCGAACAAATATTCTGCCCTCAGGTATGAAAATAAAAATAATGTAAATATAAAAATTGCAAAATTCGAACCTGCAAAATTAATAGCTGCATAGTACGAGTATACAAATCTATATGTTTTACATTGCAGACGAAATGTTGACTTCAGCATAAACAATATTAATGTTTATTTCAATGGACACACAGGACGTTGGCACCAATACAAGTTACACTCCAATTAAAATCGGAGAATTAAGATTAATTGATAATTACACCTAGGTTCTTGACACAATAAGTATTACGGATTTGGAACAAATAATAGAATTGTTGAATACGCTTGGTTACAGAATAAAATTGCCTGAAATAAAGCTACTGCCATTACAAGGTTTGCGAAGTAGTTGTACTGTAAATCTAAATTGAACCCGTCTCTACCATTAAAAGAACTATGGTGTAATATGAAAAAGTTGAATGTTAACTGAAAACTAAAGGATAAGATTGACCCAAATATACTTTATAATTATTTTGCCAACGCCAGTAAAATCAAAAATAACGCTCCGGTGCAAAACTTTGTTGACCAATTAGATTCATAGGAAGAATTCAAATTTGATGGAGTAAATGAGACTGAAGCTTTAAAATCGGTTATGACTATTAAGTCAAATGTTATCGGGGTAGATGGAATATCCTTGAAGTTTGTGCAACTTGTGTTGCCCTTTATTTTGAGTACCCTAACACATATAATAAATCATTGCTTTACAACTGCATATTTTCCAACAGCGTGGAAAAGGGCTATGATTATTGCCGTTACAAAAAATAATATTGCCACTAACCCAAGTGATTAGATATTAGACCGATTAGAACTCTGCCAGCCTTTTCTCAAATCCTTTGCTAAACGAAATAATATATCTTCCCCATTGCAGTCTGGATTTAAACCTAAACACAGCTACTCTACGGCTGCTCAAAAAGTGAATTGCTAAGCTGACTCCCCTATGTCTAGAATCGTTACCTCTGGTGGGTTGCAAGATTCTGTCTTTGGTCCCCTTTTGTTTAGTCTTTTTGTCAATGATCTCTGTGTGTCAATGTGTCAGCCTTCATGCTTATGTCGACGATATCCAACCATATTTATCCAGTCGTGTTGGTCTTGTTGAGGATTTGCCATAATAGTGATCTGTCTGCAATTTCGCAATGGGCCTGTGGTAATTGCCTTTGCCTAAACGATGTGAAGTCTTACGTCCGATAGTAACAGTACCGTACATGTAGAGAATATTCCAAAACTGTCGATTGGTAATAGTGTCCTAATGTTAACTGACAGGATAAGACATCTAGGCTTTATTATGAATTCTATGAATTCAAGTCGTAAGTAATATATGTACATTAGACTGGCCGTACAATTTTTTTTTGGAAATTTAAATTTAATTTTTTTTAAATGTGTATTTTGATATAAAAAAAAACTTCAGAAAATTTCAGCCAAATCCAATAATGCCTAATGGTGCCTAGTTGACCTTGAAGTTTGGTATCAGAAAAAGTTTTTTTTCTTAGCACAGTCAAATTTATTACATTATTATTTACAATTCACATAATGAAATCGATGTACATAGATTTGCTAAAATTGTTACTTGCTGCAAACGAGAAAATCTAACGGGAAATAACAGCAAGTCAAGATTCTGAGAAATAAGTCATAACATGCTGCAACAAAGAAATACAAAGCCATGTGAGCTTTTTCATTCATTACTTAGTGGACATCTCAATGTGAAGAGAATATAAGTGAATTAGAGATTCATTAAAAAACATTATAAATGGCATTAAAAAAACAGCTTAGATCTGGAGATGATAAGGTATTTTTGGTGGGCAAATGTGAAAGTGAAATTTTAGGTACCAAATTACCGCCAATGAAGCAAGTTCTTCAATTTTTTTTTTATAAAATGCGTTTGGAAAATAATTCTTTGAAAAACAGCGCAAAATGCACGGTTTCTGTTGTTTCTAAATTTTGGAAAAAAGCCAACATTCCGATAATGTCAGAACAAAACTGCACTAAAACCTTGGAGAAACTGTACGAAAAGTGGAGAATTTTGCAGAAGAATGCCAAATCCAAGTATGAAAAACACCGGAAAATGAAAATGATTGAAAATTATATATTTGACATTGCAAGCTCAGATGCACTTGAAACAATAAAGATTCAACAAGATAGAGATTTTCTTCTACTTCAAAGGCAAAGAGGTCGACCAGGAAGTATGTCTGGTGTAGATATCCAAATGGTGAGAAAACAAAAACGAAAAGAACAGCTTTCGGACATCAAAAAAAGGCGCGTTGAAACGTATTGCGAGAAACCCGTTTGTTTGGATAATTTAGATTTTTATTTTATTATCATTGTATGAAAGTTTATTATTTTCTTGAAATATCAGAGCAATCATCTGCTAAGGATATTTCGGCTAGTACGGAGAGTAGCGAAATGGAACATTCTGTGGTCGATCTAAATTTATCATATGACCAAACAGTTTATTGACGATAGAGTGCTCGCAAGTATAGAGTAAAATTAGTACTAGAGATGCCATGCATTTAATTAGTGCAACTGCATCTGCGTTATTGCGTAAGATTCAAGAAGTCAGTCCCAACTCCACATCAATAACATTGGATGATTTAGTGCTTAATCGAACCACTATTCAGACAATGCGGAGAGATTACCGCCGCAAGGTCAACAGATTCTGGATAGTTTCAATGTAAATACTAAAATATTAATTTTTGTGAATACTGTTGTGAAGTTTTTTGTTTTATAAAAATAATATTTGGTTTAATTTTCCCGATTTAAGATACCTGAAGTATTTGTCCTTCACTGGGATGGCAAACTACTCCCAGAAAGAGTAAGAAAAATCAGATCGACTAGCTCTGGTTGTGACAAGCGAAAATGTGGAGAAATTGCTTGGAATTCCAAAATTGCAAGACTCTTCTGGTGAAAATATAGCTGATGCAACCTATAACTTTTTGATTAAATGGAAAATGGACAATTTAGTTGAAATAATATCTTTTGATACAACATCAAGTAACACTGGAATTAATAAGGGGGCAGCATATTTATTAGAAAAAAAATTGAACAGGAACTTACTTTTTCTTCCATGTCGTCATCACATTAGTGAGTTGTTTATAAGAGCTGTCTTCGAAAGCAATTTTGGAAATACTGCTGCACCAGAGGTCCTTATTTTTAATCGCTTCTCCAAGTTTTGGCCAAATATTAACCAAATTCATTTTCAAGGTGGAATGTCGGACGAAGATGTACAAAAAGTATTCACGGTAGCCGAATTGGAATACCATAAACAATTTTGTCTTGAAGCATTGAAATCTGAATACGTTCGGGCAGATTATAAAGAAGTATTGCAACTTTCATTGATTTTTATTGGGGAAGAAGTACCGAGTTTTTCGGGATTCCGTGCACCTGGTGCAACATCGCATGCTAGATTCATGTCGAAAATAATTTACTGTTATACAATTTTTCTGTTTCGTGAGCAATTTAAATTTACAACGATGTCAACGATGCAGCTGAGAGGGCGGTTAAATTAAAAACAGATTTTAATAGAGCGCTCACGTACGACGAGGAGGACAAACAATATCTGCTGCAAGTGGTGGAACATTACCGCAAAATATATCCGTCTCACACGAAAAGTTCCCTTGTAAAACAGGTATTTTAATATACATACATCACTCAAATAAATACATTATTCCAATATCTGCTATCTATTGTTGAAACTGTTTTTTCTCTAGAATACCCTATAATGCAACTATACGAAACTTCAAGGTCAACTAGGCACAACTAGGCATTATTGGATTTGGATGAAATTTTCTGAAGTTTGTTTTTATATCAAAATACACATTTAAAAAAAAAATAAAATTTAAATTTCAAAAAAAAAAAAAATTCATACACCGTGCGGCCAGTCTAATGTACATACATATATGCTGTTTTACGGCGATTAAGAATGCCAGCTCGTTTACACCTATTGAGAGCAGGAGAAAGTTAGTTGCTCAACTAATTGTGCCCCACATTACGTATTCTGAACTCGCATAAAGCAAACTAAATTCCATTTCACATATCCATATCACAAAATGGAGATTGTGTTCAACAATGGCACGCGCTACGTTGACAGCCTTAAAAAATTTGACCATATATCTTTATGGAAAAATACAATTCTAGAATGCAGCATTTTTGACTATCTTGAGGCAAGGAATTGTATAGTCATTTACAAACTTATAGAATATATAAATCCAGAAAATATCTTCCTGATAACTTAAAATTAACAAAGTCTAGTAGGCATCAATATCTGATTATTCCTAGATTTACTTACTTGTCCTCATCAAGGCTGTTCTTCATTAATGCTATGAGGCTCTAGAATCTTTCAGGGCGGCTTTAAATATAGGGAAACTACAGGCAGGGAATTCACAATTATTTAAATGCTATAAATTAAATGTGACTGCGGTTAAATTATTTTTTAATATTTCTAATCTCAAATTTAATCATAAGCATCAATGTAGATTCAGGTTTATGTCCTTAATTATTTAACTATTGGTTTAAGCTTAAATTTAAGTGAGCTAGAATTAAATTTTTAAATTTGTAACTTCATCCTGTAGAGGTGTTATAAAAAAACTAAAAGTACATTCGTATATCTTAAATAAATGTTAAATATCTTAAATAAAAAATTAAAAAGCAAATTGAGAACAATTTCCTCCGACATCTTAACCAAAATTTAACGGAAGGACTTTGAGAGCTCTCTTACATAAAATAGCAGAATCGCTTCAGGATAATAATATTATTATTATATTAAAAAAATATTATTCGAACCAATTCACTCGGTCACTAAAAAGTAAATGTAAAGGGCAACTTAGAAAACATTTTAGTGCAACTATATGATAAATATCTAATGAACTTATTGAAACTCGAAGAAGGAAATTGCAATATAAAATATAAAAAAAGTTGGGTGAAGGAACAGTAAATAAAGTACTCCATGGAATTCAAATACTTAAAATAAAAACTGTCTTATAATTGAAAAAATATAAATAAAACTAACTTTATAATAGAATTTTAAAATATGAATATTAAGCCAATGAATAACAGTTATAAAAAATAGTAATACAAAACTCTACGATAAATTTATACCAACAAACGACATCCCAAATATTAGAAAAAATACAACTTTTGCTTATTTTGCTTTTTGGTTATAAATAAGAAACTTTATATTTAAAGCAAATCAGCCTCGATTAAGTACTAATAACAATTCTAACATTATTAGCCTAAGTACAGATGTAACAATAATTTTTAACACCACGTTTTGATCCATTATTTTTTTATTAACAACAAAACAAAAGTCTTACAAATTTGGTCACTGTCTTACCCTATAACGACAATATTATCTACTGCAATATAAGTATTAAACTTACATAATATACTTATGTATGCAAATACAATAAATAAATATATGTATGATCGCAATCCGATATTAAACATTGCACTTGCACTTGGTACAGCTAATAGTTTACTTTTAATTCCCGGAATACATCTAACACTTCCGCAGGTAAATTGAAAGCACCATTAATTGCGATCAACAAATAAAAAATTTCTTGGAATGCACTTAGCATGTGAATATACAAGTATACTTTTAATAAATTTTTGTAACTTAGCGGCCGCCGTAGCCGAGTGCATAGCGTGTACGAGCTTCATTCGGTGGGTCCCGGGTTAAAATTCTTACGGGGTCAAGTAACATCTAAAATTATAGAAAAGCTTTTCTAATAGCGTTCGGAGTCGGCATAAAACTGTAGGTTCCTCAATTTGTGTTTCAATATCAGCACGCACATCAAAAATTGTAGGAGAAGTTCGGGCCAAATCGCTTAAGCAGTTATAGCACCAATTAAGTAAGTAAGTAAGTAACTTAGCAATTTATTAAGTAAAGATAGTTGAAGTTTATACGCGACAAACTTGATTAACACGTCTGGAGACTGCCATTTAGGAAATTTAAATATTGACATACATTCTAACTATGAATCCATGCAAATTTAAATTTACTTTCTTCCACCAACCTCCGGTGACTTCCATTTTATTTATAAACTATCTACCTAACTTAAGACTAATAAATAACAAAACAATAAACATTTGCCAAACATCTGCATTCCTACCTATTTGCCAACTAAAAACACAAATCCTTGTGTGTATAAATGCGAAGAAAAATTGAGTTTAAAAATTATGCAAATTACATTGCAAATCAACTTTCAGCTTAATAAGACCAGCCGTGCGGGATACTGCAATAAAAAATTCGTCCGCATACACGAAATGTGTAGCTACGTATATGTATACATATCTACATACATATGTACTAGTATTAGGGTATATCACTCCCTTAAAAAAACGGTATTTGCATAGAAATATGAAAATCTATTATAAGTTGAGAGAGGTTTTTGTCAATAAAAATAGTTTTTTAAAATAAACCATACATTTCTGATTAAAAATTATTAATTCAACATAGTCATTTTACATTTCTTTTTCATACATTGCGTAAATCCTTATGGTTACTTTTTTATACTAGCCTCTTCCGCTGAAACTGTTTCCTGATCTTCTTCTTCTTCTTCTGCTTAATAAGCGCCATCACCGCATATGTGACTTTAGCCGATTCCAACATAGTCAAAATTTGAAATTGTCAACAGTTGTTGGAGCTAAGACTGTTTATTTGATGACTGGAGGAACTTCCTTTTGTCTTCGTTCACTTCCAACCCCACGTGTTTAATAAGATTAAAGAAGTCACACGATAGTGAGTCACCCTGTCTGAAACCTCGTGTGGTATCAAACGGCTCAGAGAGGTCTGTTCTTATGCTGACGGGACTGGTAGCAGCTCAATGGCATTTTACACAGCCGTATTAATTTAGCAGCGTTGATATTCCACTCGTGAATATGTCGTCAAAGGCAGACCTTCCGGTTCTAAAGCTCGACTGATAAGGCAAAATCGGCTCGTGAACCGTTGGCCTCAGTGTTTCGAACAATAAGCCCGGTAGCAGCTTGTGTGCAATTCTTAGAAACCTGATTCTGTCATAGTTGGCGCAAATGACCTTTCTTGTGGATGGGCAGAGAGCATTCTGAAATTGCAATGGGTGAGCATGATTTCGTCCGGTCATAATGATCTAGCGCATACATCTAACAAGCTCTTCGGCAATATTCTCGGGTAGTTTGGCTGTTAATCCATCGGCACCCTCGGGCTTCGTCGATATTGGGTTACGGGACGATAATGCTGCCATCAGTGATTTACGATTCAGGATCTTTATTAAAAAATATAACCTCCACAAATTAAGAATGTATATTATTCCTTATTCCTACAAAAATTCGACCGATCATAAATCCTTTCATAAGCCACCGCACGTCCTAGTAAAATTTTCGGCTAGTATCTTTGCACTCACATATTTCTGTCCCTCTATTCATTTCTCAACTCCCGGCAGAGCTCCATATGTGGGATATTCGCCGTTGGATAAGTTGTTTTTTCGAGCTCGCTGGAATCTAAGAACTTCCTCAGTCCCGGAACGTAGAGTTTGCTGGGGAATGCTCTTAGTGATCAGGAGTGAGAGTCGATGAAGAAGTTGGTATCTATCAGTTGCTATTTGCTTGCTGCACATTAGCTGCGACAAGATAATAATCCGATCCAATGTTCGGTTCTTAGAGTGCACATACATTTAATAAACTGGATCTCGATCTGGTGACAGCCGCTTAGCCTGATGAATCTTTCTATGCGGGAACATGTTTCAAGCCCAGCAAAATCGACCAGCCTCAGTCCGTTAGTGGAGGTATGGTCGTGGAGACTGATTTTTGCAAAATTGTAAACAAAGATACCTTCCTTACCAAGTTCGGCATAGAAGTCGCCAGACCGATTTTGATATTGGGGGTCTCAGTTATAGTTCCATGTGAGACGCTCGAAAAAGTTATCTTTGATCACATCGTCTTACTCATCCGACGGTGCGTAGCCAAAAATCAGCGTGATGTAGAACCAACCTGGTTTGAACGACAGCACTTGACTAGGAAGTTTCCACCACCGAACTTGTGCTCCTTTATATAGAAGCTGCAATATACATCGTAAAGTACTACGGTTTTTGTGTCTTTCCCCATCAATTTTATTTGCTTGATGGCAGTGATAGTCCTTAATACGTTGCCTGTGTTTGCCATAAAAAAAGGAGGATTCGAACACTGGCTTCTTGGAATTTCTTAAGTGGCGGGTCCTAACAATAGAGTGTTTTTTAGAGATACATTTGTCTAGCCAGCCGCTTGCTCCACTTCAGTCGACCGCTCATTGCAGACCCTTGTGAGCTCTTAAACTGAAAACCCCGAAGTGACGCCACCAGGTTCGCTCCCTCACTTTAGCGCATACGGTGGAAGAACCGAAATTTGTTTTGGTGAACCACTTTAATGCGCACACATACATATATAGTATATATTTACGTGCATATGTAGCTTAGGCAGAGTTAATGAAATTGAATTTGCGCTGACGGAGGACCATATATTACTGAATGTATTTGTATTTGAATTTCATGTCATATGTGTGTGAAAAAGAACGGAGGCAATAAAAAGTTGCCGAACAACAGCAGTGAGAACACGAAACAATAAAAAAAGTGTGGGTGCAAAGCAAAGAGCAATAATAATATGCAAGGAGGCCAAGAAAAGACGGGCTGAAAGTTGGAAGAAGTCCTTGCAAGAAGCAGCCTGAGTGGAGAGTGGAGAAAAAGAAACAGTATATAAAGAAAGTGTTGGTAATATGTTGCCACTTCGCATGCATTTGGGTACTCTGGGTGTTTGTCAGTGTGTGTTTGGTGATGGTAACCATACGAATTGTTTGCATAAACGATTTAATCGAATTCCAATGCAAATTCAGTTAAATTTCATTTCCGTTGCTGATGCCACTATACGTTGCGGTAGCCCATCCAGCCAGCTAACTGCCAGCCCAGGCGAATTGACGGAGATGCTAATGCCTCGGCAAATAGTCCGGAGTATGTATTGGGTACAAGCATGCAGAGTTTCCGGCGGAAATCAACATAAGACAAGGGCAAAAAGTGACAAACAGACAGACAATCAAGTAAGCAAGTAAGCAGGCAAGCAAGCTGGCGGAAATATAACCAGAGAGACACGCGACCGATCTCAGAGTAAAAACAATGAATAGCAGTTGGAGCTTAGATGGCATAAATGACGGGAATATGAACTATGTAATGGTGAGGTGTAAGAAGAGAGAATGCAGTGAGATTTGAAACTATAAGCAGAGTGGAAATGAGTGAAGTTAGCAAAACGAGACACACACACACACACACATAAAATGAACCAGCGGTATTCCTGGGTCGTATAAATAACATTGACTTTACCAACATGACAGTGCGCGTGGTTGACGTGCGTCTGTGTGTGTGCGTGTGTGTGCGTGCTAGTATCATTTATATTTATTTGAAATGTTTTAATGTTATTTATATAATTGCAATCACAATGAAAAAGAAAAAAACCCACACGAATTACATTAACACAATTTCCGAAAATAAGAAGCATTCCACTTGCATAAACCCTCCACTTCCTTCCCGGGTATCCTGCTGTGTCGCAGAATTTGAAATGAATATTTTTTGCTTCAAAGCAGTTAAACAGACAGACAGCACAAGTGTCTTCAAAGTATTTGCCTTTTTCGGCAAAGGTTTCACATAATTTACGGTCGCAAAGCTACACCGTCTGGAGGGTTGAGTTACAACTGGAGCGCTCAATTAATGAGTTTAACAATGTCGGTGAGTTATGTAAATGTGGCGCTGTGCGGAGGCATTCGCTATTTGAAATATTTTTCTACAGAATTTTCGTAACTTTATTTATAATTATGTACATGCATGTGAATGGGAGTGTGGGAGTGAATATTTTTCTTATTTTTTGATCGCTTTTCATAACTGCAGGCCAACTTGCAATGCAACATTTAAACTTTTATAACGCTGGGGCGCACAAACAATGCCATTCGAAGTTTTTTTTTTTTTGTTTTGTACTCTCAAATGTCAAATTCAAAGGAAAATTACATTAAAAACGCATAAAATCTTGACAAGCGGTAATAAAGTTTTTAAAAGCTAACCAAAACAAAACAAAAACTTTACAAAAAAAAAAAAATACAGCAAATGAACATAACAAGTGGCAAAGTGAAAAAGAGTGATAAAAAGGGCTCTAAGTTTATGAAATTATTTTAATGAAATCTTAACGGGCGCCCCCAGGCTTAACAAGAAAGCAATGTTTGTGCTGAGGGCATAGCTCGCTTGTTGTTGTTTTACTATGTAACTTTTTTCTCTGCCACTCGATTTAACGTACTGCTATACTTTTTATGAAGTGCTAAATGTGAGGCAATGAATTTTTATTGTGAGAAAGGAGGGTAAATTATTTTTTTGGGAAAGAAAAAAAATTAAATGAATACAAAAAAATTAGCTATGCTAAAAAGTGTCAAATTTGATCTGATTTCTATAGATTTTTAGCACAAATTGAGATATTATAATAAATTGGCCTTTTAAGTATTCAAGGGTATTTTCTGTGGCGGAATGATTCTAGGAAATTTCAACCAGTAGCATCAGTATAACAAATAAATTAACGGCAAATATTTTCTTTTCGCCTTAAAATGCTGAATTGAATATAGCTACTCTGCTGCTTATCTTGTTCAAAGTACCTTGAGCTCAATAAAAGTTGAAATCATCACCGTCAGATCTCTTGTTTCGACTTATTATTTTGAAATTTTTTAAGTAAACCTTGCCTAGCGGCATGAGATTAATTTTTTACATCGCGTGAAAAAGATCGATACCGCGCTATGAATTCACCACATGAAGCTTAATGAGAAAAAATAAACATATAGCGGCATACCAATGTGTATGTCTGTATGTACGTATGGATGCACATGCATGTAAATATATATGTATATAATATGTGTACATATTATGCTTTTCCATCAGAGCATACATACATACATATTTAGCTTGGGACCATTTGAAGAAAAGTTCTAGACCCTTTCTAAACAACTATCAGATATATTTCGGGACCATTTCAAGACCTTCCAGTAGCTCGGGACTGGTTCACCATTACAACTTCTACTACTACTGCGGCTACTACTGCTAACTACTACTGCTAACTACTACTGCCTATACTACTACAACTACTACTTTCTAAATATACTACTACAACAAGACCTTCTTCTTGTACTAGTGCTAATTACTACCACTATTTTCGCTAATGTTACCACTAAGTACTACTAACTACTATTAATACTAAGTACTGTAAACCACTATAACTACTACTACAACTGCTTGCTAAATACTAACGACTACTACCACTAGTACTCCCATATTTAACTCTTTATCTCTTCATGAACTCGGAAAATAAGTTGTACTTCTGGCTCGCGCTTTTAGGGACAAGAGTATACGTTTTTTTAATTAAGGTTTTTAAGGTCGAACGATGGTAAAAATGCACAACAAAAATAATCTCTTTTATTAAGGGTATTTGCTTAATAAAAGTCTTAGTTACTACTTACAATGCTCCTTTGCTTAGATATGGCAAAGAACATAAAACTATACGAAGAAACGTTACTTTTGCTCTCCTCGTTGATCAACTACAATAAATATGGATCTGTTGTACGATATCGACTGGTCAATCAGTGGTTCCGCCGTCACGCGCAAAATTTTGGCTGCGTTATTTGATCAGGAGATACTGGCCACTCACACGCTGTCCGGCAAGCCATCACCGGCTTTTCTCGATCTTAATATGCCAGAGAAAGGTCGATTGGATCCAGGCGTGGTAAGCGATATCATCCAATTCATGGCTCTCACCAAGAATATCAACTGGGTAGCCCCTTCTCCTTACATTCAATCATTTACTCATGTGTACTCAAGGGAGGCGCTACTCTGTTGATCAACGAGTAAAGTAGTAAAGTAACGCGCTATCCCTTCTTGTACTTCTATATTCTTTGGATATGGCTAGAGATCGGCCGGTCGTCTACCCGAACCGAACATTTCCAACGACTAAGATGATAAATCAATGAGCATTAGCAAGTTCTGTTCACATAAGTTATTATGTTTTCAAAAATAACAATTCAAAATTGATTTGTTTAATGCTCGAAGCATAAGAATTTTATATTAGCGACATTCGATTCGCCACTTTTCTGCTCGCTATGTTTGAGCTATGTTCGCTTTCAAACGACGATCACGTGCTCGCTTTTTGGTGCATATTCATAATTTTCTGGTGCGCGAACATAACATTGGATACAAGAACAACAACTACATACATATATTCATGCTTAAAACATCCCTATTAGCGGAAATAATGAGTGCAAGCATTAAATTAATGCAATCAATTGGGTTTTTGCAAAAAGAGCGCGCACTCTTTCGTTGCACGATGCAGAGAAAATAAGGTGACGACAAAAGGACTTCCGTTACTTCGTACTTGCCTCGTTTGACGGATCGACGTCACAGATGGCTCTTTCAAAAGTTGATTTTTCAGAGTTTAGAGTGATTTTTACAAAAATTTAAACACTGAATTAAAAATGTGAAGTGCCGAGCTTTGTATTTTAGTAGTTGCAGGGCGAATAAAACACCCAAGTGCAGTTATCGCCTTCCTTTTTGTCTCGCAATTCCTGTAGCAGCAAATGCTGTGACGTGTACGCTACCGGCGTAGTCGTAATCTTGTTTTCTCCCATTCTTGCTTTCGTTGTCTGTGGGCAGCATTGCTCGATCAAATAACTCAGTGCTTTCAAATATTTGCCACTCGTTATAAGATAGAGAAACTAATACCGCTATACAAATTTTATCGGCATTTCCATTTTTCAATTGCTTCGGACCGCATATGAACTTACAGATAGCGATATGTAAATGTATTTGTTTTAAAAGTGTTCGTTTGGCAGAGAACTTGTACAAGCTTGTACCAAATCTTATTTGTTTGGTCAAAAATTTGCAAAACTTGCAAATAGAGCGCAATTTTAACATTTAATTTGGAGGGGAAGTTGCTAATTTGTGTTGGGACAAATTTTCCCAGCACGAATTAGCAAACAAGTCAAACAGCTGATTGTGGCACATGGTTCCACTTCAATCAACGAACAACCGGAAAATAATTGAAAACCCAACTCTATAAACAAAATGAAACAAAAGTAACGATAAAAAATTGTCAGCCTAGAAAGCTAGGCGATAGAAGTGAAACTTTATGGATCTCCATGGGCACTTGAAATGAAAATACTCACCCTAGCCAGCAAGTTTTATGAGATAGAAATATTTCCCCGATAACAGAAGCCACTATTCATTATTCTGGAATTTTTAAGGGTGTTAGGTTAATGAAAAAAATGGTGATGTTTTCGCCTCCACTTATAAAAAATCTATTCATTCACTTCCATACTTTCGTGTTCAAGAAAAGATACAATTGGTTTGTGGTATGAAAAATATGAAATGAAAACTCGTGATTGTAAATTATTTAAATATCTTGAGAAAATTGCATCTATTGTCTTGCCTGATCTGGTTGTTGAGTCTTTGGGATTATTTTTAATTTTTAAATTAAATTTACTTTCTAAAAATTGTACAAGTGGTTGAGCTTCTTCCAAGGCAAAATTTACATTAAAATCACCGCTTAAAATCATTGGCTATGCCATGTGCAAATCTTCTTCCAATTCTGCTGCACCAGAGGGAGTATATGCCAATAATGCTCTATGTATGAGGATGAATTTTATTATATCGTTAATTCTCTGGTTCGGAGCGATGTAGAGAACAATCATTGCCACACTCTGTCCGCTTTCTACGCATGCAACCCCTCTCTCGTTTTTCCTACTCCGAATCTGTCGCGTTTTCGTTTCTCTCCCATGTCTCCTTCCGTCCGACTGCCCCACCACGCGCGCCATCCACTCCCTTTTCCTGTCCCTTTTTCGTCTCATTCGATATTGGAATTACAGCCCAACAAGCGCAAAGAAGTTTCACTTCAAAAGCTCAGTAGTTTCTGTTTTTGAGAGAGTAACACGCCGTGTTCTTTGAATTATTTTACTGGCTAATTTTTACTAGGTTTTCGTAACGAACACTCCTTTTATCTGTGTTGGGACTTCGTAACGCGACGTTGAAATATCACTCTCTTAACGTTCAAGAAGTGTTAAAGTTGTTTAATTGGTATTAAAAGTACACACATGCTTCGTAGCTAAATATTTTTATGTACTTTTTTAACTCTACATTATTTTGTGTTGCTGAATATCAAATCCGAAATTTCTCCAAAATTTATTTAACAAATAAGCTAGTGTTATTATGGAAGTCTTTTGTTTCGGCTTTTGGAAAATGTCACTACTGATTCGCCGTACTTTTCCCTTTGGGTATATACACCGCGTTTCATTCAGATATTTCCATTTTTACACGAGTTTCATGAACTGTGGCGTGCATTTCATGCAAAATTTTTTAACCTAAAGTTTAAATTTATTTCCTTATCTTTACAATAATACTGCAGTGAAAAACTCAACATCCGATTATATCGACACTCTTAAGTCTTCACCTGGAAAACGATACATCGGAAAATGATGTATGGAATATGAGAGAGAAAATTCTATGGATGGAGAAATATTTATATATTTATGCACTATGTGAGTATGTATGTATTTATGTGCATGTGCATACTCGTATAATTCTTTCACAACACTCAACTCCATTCAATGATGGTTGGAAAATCATTCTTTTCAACACGTTGTCGTCGAAGTTCAAAGTAGACAAAAGTTCAAGTGCCTATAAATCCACGGATTTTCATTTGTCACTTTCCATACAAATATGTTTTTCTTGGTATCGTTATTTTTTCTTTGTCAGAAAATCGCATATATATTTACATACATGTGTATATATAGCTATGTACTTATTAGGGGAGTAAATTTTTATTCGCAGAAAAAGTATAAATATTAAAGCATAGATATTGTACTACTGTAAGGAAATACCTTGATGGCGTCAAAAAACATATGTGGCAGATATGTAAATCTACCTACTACATACTTACTATTTATGAATAACAGTAGGGTGGATATTTACGAGATTACCTACCCATTAGATAATGCCTGATGCTTACGGGAATATGTGAGTCTGATTCCCTGTATTGTGGTAACGATATTTCTGTTATATCAAGTTTCTTATACTTAAAAAAAAATTAAAACAAAATAACAAAACTGTATTTGCCTCGAAATAAAGAAGTATCTATATTTATTAAATCTACATATTTAATGCACATGATATTCGTATTTAAACATAACTCTGTGTTAAATTATTTTCAATTTTATTTTTTATATCATTGTACAAGTAAAATTTAAAATATTTACAGTCGTAATTATGAATTTTCCTAATGGGCATAAACATTCATATGCAAGTACATATACTCATACACGTGTAAATTTCAATATTGTAGGCATATCGGATTTCATACAGAAGAAAGTAGACAGTCGTGAAATTCAATTGAGAAAAAATAGAACCTGAGAACTAAAACTCGAAAATAATAATAAAACTCCATTAAAAAAGGATGACGGCTTTAAAAATTTGTAGCAAAACTTTTATTTGCAAGTAAGTACTTCAGTGCATCTTGTCGGCATAGATTCTACTAGGTTCTCACAGACCGACTTTGGTATGGAATACCAAGCTTCGTGGATTCTTTGTCAAAGTTCTTCCTTATTCTTTAAATTAGCGGGCCCATGATTTTCCTTTACAATCTTCTACAATTTCTCAATCGGGTTTAAATCCGGAGATTGCGAAGGCCACATCGATACCATGACTCTGTATTTCCTCTCCTAAGCTTGAATGTCTTTGTTGAGTATGTGGGATTAATTTCTTCGTTTTTCGGTCGTTGCACCCAGACCTTATCATTATTGCTCGCCATGTTTACTTTAGATTCGTCGAACCATAAAATGTTTCGCCACTTTTTGGAATTTTCCGGAGCGGACCAAGTTATGTGAGTTCTCGAATACGTTTGTCGATTTCGTCGCTGTCTTTTTGTCAACATTTTCGTGACAACCTGCCGAAGAGGTTCCTTTCTACAAGACCACGGGCAACAGTTTCTGAAGATATTTCCACGCTTATTTCCTTCTGGATGACTGCAGTGGATTTAAAAGGGTTGCACTTTGAGAGTTTCTCAATGAAATTGTCCTACTCTGGCGTCGTTTTTCGAGTTCGACCTCTCAGTTCGCATTCTTTTTGGGGCGAAAGAGCAGTAAACAGAAATTTTTGTGATCTGTTAATAAATTTTGCAATTTCCCTTTGCGTAAAACCATTTTTTTTGGCAAATTTTGTATGTTCCTCTACCGAGCAGTGCTTTCCGCGACCCATTTTTTCTAAATTAAAGCAAATTTCACTAAATACGACAATTTCTAACATAATGTACACTTACAATGCAATTTACACACCAAAAATCACTTTTATTGCCTTTTTCCTTCTTCGATTCTTTTATATTGTCACAATAGTAAAAGCCCATCGTTGCAAGTTTTAAGCGCAAAAGTAACAGTAAAACGAAAACGGTCTTCCATTACGATGTTTTAAACGACAAATAGTGTATAAATTCGATTACAGTGATTCTATTTTATTGTCCGTAACTGTATATGTATTTTAAAAGTTGTATATATATACGCTTATGTGCAAGTATGCACGTACATATATTCATTTAAGTTCACTCTTTGTGCAAATGCATTTTGTAGGCTCTTTGTTACAAAAAAACTCTGAACGCAATTATTTAAACGCTGGTATATTTTAGTTAGAAGCTCTGCAATTTGAGGAGTCTAGCATTTTACTTTAGCTACAATAATACATGTGACAATATTTTTTCAAAAAAAAAAAGAAAAATTACAGTTTTAATTTAATGAAATAATTTATTTAGAAACATTTTATACTTCACACACTTCACCCCCCCTTAAATCTAGTCTGATTTTACATTGGTTGTTTGGGTCGGGTCGATCTTTTTATACTTTCCATGAAGATGAAATAGCATTATAACTTAAGTCCCATGAACGAGAAGATATAAATCCATACAGAAGATACCAACCGATTTAGTCATGCCCCTTAGTCTGTCCGTCTGCCTGTTTGGGCGCAAACCTTTTCCTCATATTTAGAGAAATCTGACTGAAAATTTGTTGAGTAGATGTACTAATCCTGCCCGCCTTGCATTGCTGGGGAAATAAATAAGAGTAAATACCACTATATTTCCACCTTATAATAAAAACTATATACATTTTTTTTGGTGTCCTGCTCGATAACACGCCACCTATAATTGCCCGTATGAAAAACATGGATTTTCGCAATTCAATCCACATGTTTTTAGTGATCGCACTTGTGCAATTCAGAAAGCAAGTCGGACGGGAAACTGCAATCGTTTTAAATCAAATTCAAGATTGTTTTGGATGACTTGTATTATTGGAATCAGAGCATCTTCTCCTCATAGTATACCATGGAAAATTATCTCTTTGACGATACTGGACATCAATTTTTATATAGCAGAGGTGATATTCTATACCTAATTAGCGATAATTTTCGTACCGATATCGCAAATTGTCGATGTATTAGTGATTGTATTATTCCATACGATTTTCAGCAAATCTCTATCTTGAAATTTTACACTTGCTTTCCGACATTCGTCGCAAAGTTACCGATGCCAAATTTCGGTCGTTAGGTTTCCCGATAAATATAACTATATTTTGCAGGTTATGTTTAAAAAACTCCTGAATAGTAACTAAAAATATTACAAAACTATTTTAAAATTAAATCCGAAACAAATATTTGTAGCTAAGATTTGTTGATCACCCAAGACTGCTGCTGTTAAAAAAATGAATAAAGATAATGGTTTCATAATTAAAACAGAAACACATAAATGTAAAGTTTTAGATGGCGATACGTGTTGGGGAAATTAGTGGATAGAGTTCATTTGCAAGACACGCACAACCCATTCGATTTGGAGACAGCTGAATATATAAAACTATGTTACCTTACTCCGTATGCCACAGAATCTATCACTGATTACATTAAAAATGAAGTAAAGGAACCTTCTGTCCAACATTTATTTGACTGGAAAAAGTCCTACATTAATAAATGGTGCTGCTCCATGCTCTATTTGCCACTTCAGATCAGATTTTAATTAATCAAATGCTTCTTCATATTCACACTTTTTTTTTGACAATAGGTCTGTAGACGTACTCTCCAGTGAAAATACATCCAGCAACTTGCCGATAACCAAATTTATGACAATCGCTCTCAGTGAGAGAAACATGCAAGTTTGGTGCGCATTCAAAAAAATGCAAAGATAAAATACAGAAATACCTCCACAATTGATAAATTGACTTTCCCGAGTACACAATGAACTTCATAAATTTGTACGTTTACATCTTTACTCACTTGTTCTACTTTTCATTTGCTTTAATAAAAATAGCTAACTGTATAATTTATAGAGCTTGTGGCCAGGTTTGTATTAGGAATAATACATATGAGAAAACAGCAATTTTACATCTCCTCATCAGAAAGAAAGAAGTCTGATGAGGAGATGTGGTGATCTCCGAAATAGCAGCTATCACTTCTGCCACTTTGAAAAATCGTTGTTTTCTCATATTATTCCTAATACAAACCTGGCCACAAGCTCTATAAATTAAACAGACGATTCATAAAAAATAAGGCCAAAAATAAATAAAAAATAGCTAACATTTTTAATACTTAATTGTTTTCTATTTGTGATCAACTAAATAATTCCAATTAGCTGTCTCTCTCGGTAAAAAATTGTTACCAGTAAAAATTTATCCAGTAAAAATTTGCAATTGTCATTTTCGATCCCTCAATTTTCCCAACTTAACAAAATCCGAACAAGTTGTTTCGTACGAGATCGCCAAAACATGATAATTCATAACGATTGTTTCGAACTAAATATTATAAAGTTTTATGTAAAAAAAACGTATATATTTACATGCATAGGTCTTACCAAGACGAGTCGTAGCCATCTACAGCGCTAAATAATAGTTACATATATAACAAACATTTCGCTAACGCGAGCGATGATTGTCACAATGCTAAAAATGTGACGGGAATAACACCACATTGCAAAATAGAGGTGCATTTACATATTCGAGAACAATTATGGAGGCACCAATTTACCAGTTTACAATCTCATTTGCATTCACAACGCTGCCAACTTACCTTTGGATGGTGGTCGTAGTTTTTTGCAGCCAAAATAGCACATCAGCGAGCTAATGATGGTTTTGGAAAACTGTTTTAGTTCATTCTTCAAATGATGCTACGATGATACCAAAACTAGGTAGAAAATATACTCTTTGTTTTTCTTTGTTTCATCAGCTGCTACTAATTTATGAAGAATTCGACGAAAGCTGCCTTCTGACAAAACAAGATCGCCGCCGTTGCCTATTTTCTCTCAAATCTTGCAGATTTAAATTAGGCACCTCACGTGACTTTTTGTGCACCATAGTGAATTAATCTCAAAACTTTTGTCATGCCTGAAACTTTAGGTTCACTGCATATTTAACACCAACTTCGAAGTTGTCGTCGTTATTGAATTATTGCGGGCTCATGTCGCTAAATGTCGATCAGTTAAATCAAAAGCAGAACGTTTTGGTGCTCCCATTCAAAGTTTATTCATCCTGAATGAGAAGTGCATAGGTGGATTGTTTCAGTACAACGCGACAAGGCCTTGATATGCCTCATCTATAGGATATAGATGTAAGGAATTTAGTTTTTCGAAGTAAAACTTCTTTGGCGGCGAATCGCAAATGGAAAGTAAAATGTGTGGCAAGATCTCTTGTCCGATTCACCACACATAGAAACCAGTTGGACCTAATCAGATTCTAATATCAATCAGCATAAGCTAAATTAGTTCTGGTATGGTAAATTGGACGAGATTTTCGATTAGAGAAACGATGGGATGGGATGCAACTTCTTTGTAATCTATAGGGGGATTCTCTATATGTAGCACGGTAGCAAGATTGCAAGAAGTAAAAATTTCTTATACCCAAATATGCAATACCACGAGAACGCCTCCTATTGTTTAATTGTAGGAAATGTACAAAAAGGAAATGTGACTATTGTGAACACTTTCAGCTGCAAGAAGAAGCATTTGTTTACATTCTATTAAATTTTGCAAAAATGCCACGGACTAGCGAAAATCAAAAAATTGTTAACTATTTGATCGAAAGTGCTGCTGATAACATTATTCAAGGTAATATAGTTATTCAGAAAACAACAAACAATTAAAAACTTTAAATTTTCAGATTATTCAAACTTTTGGCCCATAATGGATGAACTAAATGCAGATCTTCTGGTGACTCTTTGCTGTTATCGCGGCAGTTACCAGAACGTCCCCAAATCTTTGGAATGGAGATCGACTGTTCTTCAAGAGTTCGATGAAGGTCGTTTTCGACAAATGCTGCGAGTGAACCGAAACCAGTTCGGATTGTTATTGTCTTGTATCAGTGACAGTAAAGAATTTAATAATTGGCATTCCATCAGACAATACCAGGTTGATCTTCAGCTAGCCATAGTTTTATATCGTCTGGGCTCATCCGGTGAAAATGCGGCAATTCGAAAAGTGGCTAAAATATTTGGAGTTGGTGATGGAGAAACCATTTACAAAATCACCAAAAGAGTATTTCGTTCTTTTTTGGAACTACAATCCAAATATATAACGTGGCCTGATTCATCTGAAAGCCAGGAGATAGTTGGAAATACATATCACGAGCTACCGCATTGTATAGGTTATATCGATGGCACTGAATTAAAACTAGGCGAAGCGCCTGTACTTAATCATTCAGTATTTTTTTCAAAAAGTCGTATATATTCAGTAAAGGCGCAAGTCGTATGTGACTACCGAATGCGAATACGCCACGTTGTAGTAGGTCACTATGGAAGCGTTCATGATGCGCGTATGTTTCGTACCAGTGCGCTATTTACTCAAAAATCTAATTTTTTTTCTGGAGATGAATGGCTTGCAGGAGATTCTGCATATCCATTGCTAATTAATCTCATTACTCCATTTAGAATAAATTCCCAACAACTTACATCTGCTAAACGTAAAGCTTTTAATTTACTGCATAGTAAATTCCGTGTGAGGATTGAAAATTGTTTTGGCTTCCTCAAGGAACGGTTTGGTAGCCTTAAAGAATTACGGACTTCTATTTACAATAACGCAAGCCATAACTTTTGTTCAAAGTGGTTTCTTGTGTGTTGTGTAATGCACAACATACTACAAACGACCTCTGAAAATTTTGAATATGTTAGCGATTTGCTTTATGACGGAGAAGAAGTAGATGAAATTACCCACCATGAAAATAATGAAAGAATAAGAGAGGCGGAGTTAAAACGCCTAGCATTGTATGACCTGATGTTTGACTAATGCTGAAAAACAAAAAAACATTATATTTATATACATACATACCGATGTAAACAATTTTCCTAAGTAAAATAATAAAATCATATTTTAAATATATGTACATACTACATAAAAAGGATTATATTTATTTATGTTTATTTATTTCTTTACATTTTTAATTATTTTTATTTTATTTATATTTTTTGTCAATTTCATACTTTGCTATTCTTTCCTTCTCCAACTCTAATCTTTTTAAATTTAATTCTTCTCTTTTCCTGTTTTCCTCATTTTCATACTTAAGTATTTCGAATTCAAATTTTCTTTCCTCCAGCTTCACTTTCCTTTCTTCAATCTCTATTCGTTCCCGCTGCAAAATTGTTAGCTGCCCGATGGCTGACTTTTGCGGTGCCACCCGAATACTTCTTGGAGTACTTGATGAAGTAGGTACCTCGGGAGGTAGCGTTGCCGAAATTGTGGGATTTACTTCAATTTCCAGCAGTACTTCATCTTGTGATGCAGGGGATGGAGAGCAAGGCGAAATATCCGGCACCAAATCTGTGCATATTACCACAGGCTCAATGGTTGCACCTGCCCGTTTGCCAAAAATTTCCCGCAACCGGTTGTAATGCGGGCAGAGCTTTAGTACTTTCGCTGAAATAATTTAATTAGGTTATATTATTATTATCAATATATGTATAAGTCTATAATTCTTCTTACCATCGATACCTCTGCCGTCTGCTTCCATCACACCTGCACCCGTTGAAGAAAGCCAGTCGTTTGCTTTTGCGAATTGGGACTTCAAGTGACGCACTTTCCACCGCACCAGATCCCAAGTCGCACCCACTTTATATTTTTCTATAAATTTTTTATAGAAAAATTGGGCAGAGCCTAAATAAATAAAATTCATTTAACGGGAACACCTACACATTTAAACAAATAAAACAAACCTCAAAGCTAGCCTCCTGCTGGAGGAAATCAAGTATTGACTCCACCTCCACGTCCGTCCACTTTTTATTTGGCTGCTGCCGCTTCTTCTTTGCTGGTGGAACACCGTCGCAGTTCATTTTAGTCTAAAATAAATAAATATAGCTATAATTATGAAATAATATTAATTCAATTGATAAAACTTACCGTTTGCCGCAAAAATCAAATTACAATTAATGTCAAACAGGTGGCTCAAGGTTGCATTTATCATGCAATGAATTGTGATATTTGAATATACACGGGTTTCACGGTTGCACGAATAGGAAATACTTTTGCTTATATTTTGTTTTTGTGCCATTGCACGGATTGGAAAACTTTGCAATCCATGCAATCCGTGCACCATGCAAGGGTTTTGCAAGACTTAGAGAATCCCCCTTATATTCCTTGTAGTTAAGATGAAAGATATAACACAGAGAAGGCCAGTATGAGAAGAAAAGCGATGTATACAAAGCGATATAAAGCGATAGAATAACCATTACTTCTAATCACACACAAATCGCATTTTGTAAATACCTAGTTCAGGGAAAATTACGTGCCGCACGGAAACCAATATTATATAAAGTTAAAGTGCATGGTCTGAAGTTTTACACAAACTGTTCATATTTAAATTCCTTGCTTACGAGGTATTTGATTTGAAAGATTTATAAATTTTTACAGCGCATCAGTGTGAAGATTGCCATAAAAGAAGGAACAACAGTCCCTTTTATTTAATTTAGTCTCTGTTTTTGTTGTTAAATTCCTATTTGCATATTTCTTACAATCCGAGGTAAGAAACTCGTGTCGCCAAAGTCTCCTATTTAAATGTCAAAACAAGGAGTTTCTTTTGCTATAAACTCTTCAAAGCTAGACACCATATAAAAAAATTTATCGGATTGAGAATTAAGTGTCATAAAAAACGAAACACACTTGATCAGACCAATCATGTGTGGACTCTCTGGGTTTCGGCTCATACCAGGAAGGAGACGGAATTGCGACAAACGAGTAAAAATGAGGTGCATTAACTCTTTGTAGGCTCAGAACCATTTCGGGGTAAAGAAAAGGTGCAATATCCACTTTGGGCAAAGAAGAAGAGAAAGCCCGTAGGGAACTATACTGGGAAAATCGACAGAGCAAAAGGAATGTGGGTGAATACCGAGTAACGGATGGCAGTATGCATTCCAGAGATTTAGGGTCAATACTAAATTTTATTTCGGATGCTGGATTAAAGGATATTCCTTCACGAAAAGGGGCGCAATAGCTCTGAATGTCGCAGAGTTCTTTCTCCCAACCATAATGCTAATAATAACAATAAAATGAAGACTAACAAGTAAAAACAGCGCTGTCTTCGGCTTCTTTCATGAATGGAAGAATAGTAAAAAAACGTGTTATTGTATTACAATTTCGTATTACCTATAGTTAAAAGCGAAAATTTCCTTCAAATCAATAAAAATAATTCTAGTAAAGGCATTGTTATAAATTATTTAATGCTTTTCCTTATGTAATTAAAAAGAACTATGTTTTAAGAAGGGAATGGTTTTTGAATATTTTTAATATCGTATCGACGCTTGATATTCAACATTTAAAAAATACAAATAATTAAGTATTAATATGTAAGACCTACATATGTCGGTCTTTGAAAACAGTTATCAGATCCGTAAATAGTTCCCAAACGTTTAACGCTATGATTCATGTGATATTGCGCTGAGCTTATTACTTTTCGCAATAAATATTTGTCCTGAATTTATCTTGCCGATTTACACTGTGAACTCCGATCTTGATGAATACTAATATATAGCTAATAATGGTTGATGTTTCTGCAAAATTTCAAGCCTTTAGCTGCTTAAATGGAGGAGTTATGGCGCAAAATTCAATATCTGAATAATCGGTTGTATTATATGTTATAGTCACCCGATCTGGCCGATTCCGACAAATGTTTAATCATTTGTACAACGAGACCTGCTCACCAAATTTCATCAAAATAGCTCTAGAATTGAGGGACTAGTTTGCGTTCAAACAGACGGACAGACGGACAGACAGACGGACATGGCTAAATCGACTCAGCTCATCGTCCTGATCATTTAGGTATACTTTTTGATGGGTCTATCTCTTCTCCTTCTGGCACTTACAAACATCGGACCAAACTTAATATACCATTTCATTCTCATGAAAGGTATAAAAACATGGAAATAAAATCGGAAAGTTGGCTCACACATATCGAGCCCTAACTGTAGAAAAAAACGTAAATGGCAAAATTTTCTTTTATATGCAGAAATCTTAGATGCTGTTCGCTGTTTCAGGCATTTATTGAATGTTTCGGCTTCGAAAAACTTTTCGGTAGGGTAGGTTAAAATAGAGATACTTATATTGAAATATTTAACTCACCCGCGTAATAGCATGCCTTGATACAACCCTAATATTTAAAGTGTTTTGGCGGTAAAGTTCATCAAAAACGAGATTTTTTTACAAATTATACATAAAATATTAAAATATGAGTAGCAAATGGTTCGTTTCGCTGGAGAGAGGGCTTATAGCTAACTATATTGTGAAGACGGTTGCCACCTGATTGAAAAATCGAATTCGAGAGTTCTCAATGGAGCTGTCCTTCGACTACGTTGTGAATTTCGAACAATAAATCGAGTGGCACTAAAACCCAATGACAAAAAAGTTTCACCAGTCAACCGTAATCGGCAATCATTATGGAATACACTGTAAAAGACCAGGTCTTATCTGTGTGTATTCGAATAAATGAAAATGAAATGAAAGGGGTAGATTTTTTTAAACATTAAAAAGTTAAAAACCATAACTAAAAATGGATTAAAAGTTAATACCCGCGATGAAATTATTTATTTTCTTTCCTTCTGTTACATTCGAATTAATAATGTTAAATAATATATTATAATATATTGTTAAACCGAATGCTGTGCGAGCGAAGTCGCGGGTGAAACCTAGTATTCTAATAAAACTTTATTATAAATTTTTTATTTACAAATATTTTTGCGTTTCAATATTCTAAGAAAACAGTTGCATGCTAAACTAATTTAAATTCCAAAATAGCTGGTGGTATTTTAAATAAGTAAATTCTTAAATTATGATTTGTTTGAATTGCCTGTAGTGAACTTAAAATTAACTTGCACTTAGATGTACATAGTTTCTAATTTTAACCACCAATTTATATATCACCAAAAATAATTTCATTCCTATTCAACTTCTTTCACGTTTAACTTTTGTAGCTTCTTTTGTTGTCTCCGCGCACGCTTCGAGTTCATTTGTTAAATTTTTTCATTCTGCTCAACGGCGTAAATCATTTCTAGATCCAACTCAAATAAAAATTGAAAGTAAAAACCCATTTGCAATGTCCGGTTAATTTTTATTAAACGATAATTTTTGTTTCAATAAATCGATGACATCCGCTGACGAAGTGTGCTGTCTACCTATGGCTTCGCCGCGGTAGGCGTTTATGGCATATGGAAGCGATTTGCTTAATTTTGTATTTGTTTTTGGACTGCCGATTATAGGCATTTTGCTTAAATGATGGATTATTACACTTTGTAAGCTAAAGAACTTATGATAAGTGGATAGCAAATATCCTTGCAATTTATAGCCGCCGAAAGTTATAATAGCTGTTCCGGCTACCTGAACCTAAATGCAATGTACATACCTGTGCATTAAAAGAAATAAAAGAGGTATACCCAATAGATGATAAACAATTTCAGCTTCCCTGTGCCAAGATCATTTGCGAATAATGCTAAAATTCTACCTGTCACATTACATATACCTACGATGGAGATTTAGGGGTATTCATTGCGTGGATACGTACAGGTTTCATATGAAATTTATATACTATAATTACGCACAATTAAAGTGTTTATATATAAATCGATTATTAACAGTCGTTAGTAAAATAGCCGAACGGATTTCCATGCGTTTCTTTAAAACAGCAATTACTAAGAAATTTGCCCAGCCATAACTGAAAAGGCCAGTAAACCAGAAGGTACATTGCGTCTAAATACATTCAAAGAAATTTCTCAAATAAAGGATTGAGTCAAGGTAAAAGAATATAATCATAACGCTAGAGAAATGGAAAAGTGCTCAGTTCACTTTTTTTTTTGCAAATATATTGTTATGATAATAAAAAAACATAAATTAAATATACATACATCTTTTACGAAAATTTGTATACAGTTTTGAAGTGAAATTCCTTAGGCGGCGCATCGCAAATGGAGAGTAACATTTTTAAAGCTGATTTCGTTATATAACTGAGACGAAAGATACAACGTTGAGAAAGATAGAACGAAATAGGAAACGACGTAAGCACAACAATCCCATTCAAATTTATGCATTTTTTTAAGTAGCCATTTCATTGAAGACTACTCACCGCGCAGGGGCAAATGGTGTATCAAATTAAAATACGTGGTCTGAAGTGGGACCGTGTGTAGAAGCCCACGCAAGTGGAGAAAGTCTCTGCTCATCATTCACCTGGGAGTTCATGCTGCTCACAACTTCCGAGTGATTTCGTCCAAGTGTCCTCTGGGTAGCTCCGCAACATTCGTTTGGCTGTGAGCTAAAGTGAGAAGGGGACTTGGTGGTGGTGCTACTCTGACGTTTTCGGTGTAAGGGCTTACAAGGGTTTTGCAACGTCTGTGCATTTAGTAGATGCGGCTGCGAGCGGGCGCCTGACTTAGAGCAAGCGGCGCGCTATATAAATGTGCCCTAAATTAAAAAAATGCCACAGAATCTGGTTGTGCGCAGTCTAGGTAAAGGGCAATTTCCTGTACGAATGCAACGGTGACCGGCTAAAAAACAATAAGACCGCTGGTGCTGACGGACTGCTAGCAAGGCTATTCAAGTGCAGCGGCGAGGAGCTGGTAATGTGCAAGCACCATCTCATTTGCATAATATGGTCGGACGTTTGCATGGTTGCTGATTGGAATTGAAGTGGACTCCGGCAATCCACAAAAAGAGATATCCTGCAAAATGCATCAACTACCGCGGAATCAGTCTTCTTAGCATAGCATACAAGATTCTGTTGAGGATATTGTGTGAAGGACTGAAGCCCACCGTGAACGAACTGATTGGAGTTTATCAGTGTGGCTTTAGATCTGGTAAATGTAGACACACACCGTCTTTTTGTCGATTTCAAATCCGCTTTCGATAGCACGAGAAGAAGCTGCCTATTTGCCGCAACTTCTGAATTTGGTATTCCAACAAAACTAATACGGACATGTAAAATGACGTTGAGCAACACCATCAGCTCCGTCAGAATCGGGAAGGACCTCTCTGAGCTGTTTGATACCAAACCAGATTTCAGACAGGGTGACTCTCTTTCGTGCGACTTCTTTGACCATATGTAAGAAAAGATAAATCGAGCTAATTCGAGATAATTCGGCTTTTTCAAAACAGGATAAAGAAGCGATACATAGATGTGGAGGTGAATGAGGGCAAACGACGTACTTCCTATGATCTAATAAACAGTCAGCTCTCACTCACGTCTTAGCTCCCGCATCACTGTTGAGAATTATAAAAAGTGGAGGACTTTGTTTATTTGGCAACCAGCATTAACACCTATAATAATGTCGGCTTGGAAATCCAACGAAGAATCTATCTTGCCAACAAGTGTTACTTTGGGCTGAATAAGTCTCTCATCATGCCCGTGCTATTGTTTGACGTTGAAGTATGGGTGCTCCCAGTAGCGGATGACACGGCCCTTGGAGTGTTCGAATTAAAGATTTATGGACCTCTGCGTTTTTGGGACGGCGAATACCACAGACGATGGAACGATGAGCTGTATGAGCTTTACCGCGACATAGACAAAGTACAGCGAATTAAAATACAAGGGTTACGTAAGCAGGGACATTTCGTGCGAATGAACGAAAATCCTCCAGCCCTGAAAGTATTCAACGCGGTACCAGCTGGTGGTGATACAGGAAGAGGACGGCCACATCTGCGTTGGAAAGACCAAGTAGAAAAGCACTTGACGTCACTTGGTATTTTCATTTGGCGCCAGTTAGCAGGTAGAAGGAGTGACTGACGTAATTTTTTGTACTCGGCCAAAATCTCTTAAGAGGTTATAGTGCTAATAAGGAAAGTAAGTAAGGTATTATTTGTAAAAACGCAGGAAATCGGATTTTCAATCTAAGCCGTACCCGAGAGTATAACGTGTGAATTATAGAAAAGTTCTTTCAAATTAACGATTTTATTATATTCCATATTTTAACCTCCAAATTAAAAAGCAAAATGGAGGAATAGCGAATACAAAACTTAAAAATAAACCAACAATAATTACCAGAGATTTGTGACTTTTGTTGTGATTTTTGTGACAGAGTTTGAAAAGAACGTCTGTTAAGCAGAAAAGGCAGAAGACTACCTGCAATTGAAAATGTGCAGGGTTAAGGATTTCCCACAATTGTAGAGCGCGATCCTTTGTTTTTATACCAAAGGTAATGAGTGTGTTAAGTGATTAGTTGCTAATTTACCTAGGCTTGTATTTAAACCGCAACTGTAAAGATGATGGGCGTGTACCTGCAGTCATACAATATTCAAGCTAATGTATATATATAATGCAGATATTCGTAATAACTAAGAGGCAAATTTTTATCTATCGCTATAAAAGCTAAAGGAAGTTAGTGAGCGGGCATCATTCGTCGCTAAACGCAACAGTTGAACAGACCAAAAGTTCAATTGACCAAAGATTCAAAAATACCAGTAGTATGTCCAAAAATCGAGCATTGCCAGCTGTCAACCGGGAAGAGTTCGAGTTGACTCAACAGCCAACATTGAGTTACATGTTGTTCGTGCATCGTAACGAACTGCGAAATCGTGAAAAACTTTTCGACCGTTGTTTGCGTCTCGTCAAATCAAAATTTTTTATCACCGATACCCTCATCACACAGGCGAAAAAAAACTTTTCTCATCAGAGTAGCTTTGTGGACTTGGCCACCCTCAATCGACAGCAAATAATCAGCAATCGCTTGAAATCGAAAGTGTTAAGAATGGAGTCATTTAAAAATCTAAGCATCACAGAGAAAAGGGAATATATAGCGGAAGGAATGAGGAACCTAGCGAAACAGCAGCAGACCGGGGAGCAAAATAATGAACCTTGTGCTAAGCGGCAAAAATTGTACTAAAAAGGGAGCGGGGGTTGGAGAGCACGCGCTTTAAATTCCAATCTACTACCAACAAGTGCTTTAAAATTTCGAGTTGCGAGTTATTACCTTTCTGTAAAGTCCATGTTTGATAAATGTAGAAAATAAAACATTAAATGTATTATATGAATCTATTTGTTTTTTTTTTTTTGTGAAGTCACTATAGGCGATAGCGAAATTTTTTTTTTTTTATCGGCGGAAGAATTCTTGGCATATCAGGTTAAAGTGCGGTGGTGTCGCAAATAACAGAAAAATTTTGTTAGTAGAGTTATGTTCCTGTTTTTTTGTTGTTGTTCTTTGCGACTTTGCGTCTTTAGATAGCTCTGCAAATTCTAACAACATTTTCTACACAGCCAATGTCGCAATTATAGATCATATTTTCGAAATTTGAGTAAAATTCCTACAATATCTATAAAATGGTCGAGTTTTTTTAAATTTGTTTTAATAATTACCGTAATATGGGGGTGGGGAGCGTTGGGTTTCACGATTTCCCAAGTTGTCCTTACAGTATACCAAATTTGGCAGAGCTAAATACAGTTCGGTAAATATCGAAATATCGTAGTTTTTCATACGATTTATTCAATACCAGTTTACCTTGTTTGTAGTTTGAAATAAATTGCAAATTTATATTCGAAAGCACGCATTCATTTGTTTTTTTTTCATTACATTTTGTATTTTTCGCCCATTTGGGCATTTAGTTTGGCCAAGTACTTTGGATAAATACAACGAGGCAGCTTCTAATTGTCGTTAAGAATATGTTAGTGAATCGCACAATCGTTAGTGCAAACGACAGACATTGTCGACAAAAATTGCTATTGGAGATATTTAAAAATCGTGATAATTGGTGACTGTACACTGAAAAAAGAGCTAAAGAAACATTTTCATTATTTTGGTGTCATAATTTGTTCTTCAAATTGCTATATCTTCTCCCGATTGAGTAAAGGTTTTTTCAAAATTAATGAAATGAAATCTAAGTTCTCCAAAAGTAGTGTAAATTTATTTAACGACAATTTATTCCCAAAACTCGATGTCGGAGAGTACAGCGTTCCGTGGTTAATAATAATAATAATTTGAAGCCGGCGTCCGCCAAATAACTCGAGAACTTAAGAACTGAAGGTGAACTGGTATTGAATAAGTCGGATCAAAACCAATTAAAAAAACTACGATATTTCGATATTTACCAAACTGTATTTAGCTCTGCCAAATTTCGTACACAGTAAGGACAACTTGGGAAATCGGGAAACCCCACGCTTCCCGCCCCCATTTTTCGGTAATTAAAAAACAAATATAAAAAACTCGACAATTAAATTGATATTGTAGAAACTTTACTCAAATTTCGAAAATTAAAAAAATCAAAACTACACCCATCTCTCTAACAACGGTAAATTATAAACTAATATTGTAATTACACAAAATTTACACATACGATCTATAATTGCGACATTGGCTGTGTAGCAAATGTTGTTAGAATTTGCAGAGCTATCTAAAGACGCAAAGTCGCAAAAAAAACAAGAACATAACTCTACCAAAAGAATTACTGAAATTTTGTTCCTTTTTCTATTCTTTGCGACACCACCGCACTTTAACCTGATATGCCAAGAATTCTTCCGCCGATAAAAAAAAAAAAATTTCGCTATCGCCTATAGTGACTTCACAAAAAAAAAAAAAACAAATAGATTCATATAATACATTTAATGTTTTATTTTCTACATTTATCAAACATGGACTTTACAGAAAGGTAATAACTCGCAACTCGAAATTTTAAAGCACTTATTGGTAGTAGATTGGAATTTAAAGCGCGTGCTCTCCAACCCCCGCTCCCTTTTTAGTACAATTTTTGCCGCTTAGAACAAGGTTCATTATCTTGCTCCCCGGTCTGCTGCTGTTTCGCTAGGTTCCTCATTCCTTCCGCTATATATTCCCTTTTCTCTGTGATGCTTAGATTTTTAAATGACTCCATTCTTAACACTTTCGATTTCAAGCGATTGCTGATTATTTGCTGTCGATTGAGGGTGGCCAAGTCCACAAAACTACTCTGATGAGAAAAGTTTTTTTTCGCCTGTGAGATGAGTGTATCGGTGATAAAAAATTTTGATTTGACGAGACGCAAACAACGGTCGAAAAGTTTTTCACGATTTCGCAGTTCGTTACGATGCACGAACAACATGTAACTCAATGTTGGCTGTTGAGTCAACTCGAACTCTTCCCGGTTGACAGCTGGCAATGCTCGATTTTTGGACATAGCTACTACTGGTATTTTTGAATCTTTGGTCAATTGAACTTTTGGTCTGTTCAACTGTTGCGTTTAGCGACGAATGATGCCCGCTCACTAACTTCCTTTAGCTTTTATAGCGATAGATAAAAATTTGCCTCTTAGTTATTACGAATATCTGCATTATATATATACATTAGCTTGAATATTGTATGACTGCAGGTACACGCCCATCATCTTTACAGTTGCGGTTTAAATACAAGCATAGGTAAATTAGCAACTAATCACTTAACACACTCATTACCTTTGGTATAAAAACAAAGGATCGCGCTCTACAATTGTGGGAAATCCTTAACCCTGCACATTTTCAATTGCAGGTAGTCTTCTGCCGTTTCTGCTTAACAGACGTTCTTTTCAAACTCTGTCACAAAAATCACAACAAAAGTCACAAATCTCTGGTAATTATTGTTGGTTTATTTTTAAGTTTTGTATTCGCTATTCCTCCATTTTGCTTTTTAATTTGGAGGTTAAAATATGGAATATAATAAAATCGTTAATTTGAAAGAACTTTTCTATAATTCACACGTTATACTCTCGGGTACGGCTTAGATTGAAAATCCGATTTCCTGCGTTTTTACAAATAATACCTTACTTACTTTCCTTATTAGCGCTATAACCTCTTAAGAGATTTTGGCCACGTACAAAAAATTACGTCAGTCACTCCTTCTACCTGCTAACTGGCGCCAAATGAAAATACCAAGTGACGTCAAGTGCTTTTCTACTTGGTCTTTCCAACGCAGATGTGGCCGTCCTCTTCCTGTATCACCACCAGCTGGTACCGCGTTGAATACTTTCAGGGCTGGAGGATTTTCGTTCATTCGCACGAAATGTCCCTGCTTACGTAACCCTTGTATTTTAATTCGCTGTACTTTGTCTATATCCCGGTAAAGCTCATACTGCTCATCGTTCCATCGTCTGCGGTATTCGCCGTCGGAAAGCCTTAGAGGTCCACAAATCTTTCGCATAATCTTTCTTTCGGACACTCCATGGGCCGTCTCATCCCCTTCTGGCTCTGCCCATGCTTCAGAGTTATGCAATAGCACGGATATGATGAGAGACTTATAGAGTGCAATTGTCAAATTTGTACACCAGAGCACACTACTCCGTAGTGTGGCAACTTTGTTCACCTAACGATTGTTCGTAAGAGCATACAGCAATCGAGAGAGATATATACATATACTTTATATACCGAAATGCTCAGAATGAGAAGATAAAAGGGTTAAGCCATGTCTGGCTGTCCGTCCGCCCATCGGCTAACATGAGTAATCATTGAGATATCTCAACCAAACGACTACATAACGGAGTTTTGTGAAAATCCAAGGGTGCGATATTTCAACAACTGTCAAAGATAATTTGACAATTTGACAGGCTTTGGCTTTAGAAGGAAAAATGTGGGTTACCAAATTTTGTTCACGCTTTGGGTTTCAAGTCAAGTGTGAGATATTCCAGCTGATCCCGGTACACATATTTCCCTCGGCAAAATCGGATATTAACCAGACCCAAAAAAAACCAAAAACAAGTAGTTTACTCAAATTGGACATGTACGATTGGTTTTGGTGCAACTAAGATGAATTACATAAGTCGGTTAAAAGCTACACTCACCTCTCATCTACCGGAAAATTACAAAAATTAATTGTAGTAACTATACAAAGCGATTTGTATGGAAACGAAAGAAGAGATAGGTCGAAATACGTGAGTGCGAAGAGCTCGAGATGCTAGCCGACAGAGAAAGCGACCGAAAAAATTATGTCAAAAGATGAGGCGACTTACGAAGCATTTAAGACTGGGCCAAATTCCTGTGAGAACACAAACGGCGACCTGGTGACTGATGTCCAAAGCACACCTAAATTGTGGAGGAAACATTTCTCCACCTTGCTAAATGGTGACAGCGAAAGCGTCGCCGGTGAAGATGAAGATACCGAACCCCAAATCGCTGATAACGGCATCAACCGCGCTACCCGACCTCGGCGAAGTGCGAATGGCAATAACACGGCTAAAGAACGACAAAGCCAAAACATCATTCAAAGACGAACTGATCGGACCTTGTCAGTGCGGCTGTGGACCTGTTAAATCGATCATCAACCAGATATTTACGAAACGCTAAATATTGGAAGAGACCCTTGAGAAGACGAACGACATTTGGGCAAGGGCAATGCGTGAATGAAGTTTCGTTGAGATATCTCAATACCTACTCAATTTATCTGATTTATTTGATCACTAATTTTTATTCAAAAATTGACAAAAATATATAGAAGGAAGTTATGATAACAGCTAATTTCAGCTAAGTGACATTTTGTTTACTGAAACTTACGCTTTCATTTTGCTGTTTACTTCTAGTTTTGAATAATTATAAATATTTAGTTCCATCACCATTCATCATTTTCGATGCCCAGTATTTTCGGCGAGTTATGTTTAAACAGCGTCATCTGTTGTTCAATAGTCAAAATAAAATAATATAATTATTTATCAACATAATCGGGCAATCAATATTTGCATTTGTATTTATTTTTTTTAAAGGTGGTTTAATATGGTTTTGTATGAAAAACAAGTTTTCATCAGATAAGCATTCTTAGTAGATATCAACAAATCTCAACGCTAGAGTTTCATATCATTTTCATATATCACCCCCAATCCTACTCGACTCCAGCAGTGTCGGTAATTATTTACCATTCAAAAGGAGAATTTGATGAGATATTTCATATATAAAATAGATATAATATGATGAACAAACACATGTACATTGAAAGCGCTCCGTTTTTGCATTATGCTTAAAACTCCACAAGCGCTAACAGTTTTGCATATACCAGACTTCGCTATTTTTTGCCATGTTTCAAAGCGTCGATTGTCAGCTCATAGTATCTTGGCAGCGTATTAACCCATCAACGTTGGCAGTCGCTGTTGCAAAGCTACAAAATCCTGCTTCACACTTCACGCAAATGTCTTTTCTACTTGCCACATTTCTCATATTCCTGCGATATAGCACTTTATATCCACGAAATTTTGGTAGGTATGAATAAGGTGGTTTATTGTTAGGCCTGCTTGAATAAAACGCTTTGAAATAGACAACGAAGTGGATGGCAAAAACTCGACACAAACACAGACACAAATCGAGGAAAAGTGAAAAGCTCATGACATAAAGTTGAATGTGTAAAAAGTGAAACTAAGCCGCCATCAACAACATTGCCACCTTCTCAAATTCCCGCTTCACCACCAATCAGCCGGCGTAAATGCGCCTGTCATCATTTAGCCATCAAGCTGTAGCAGCGAATGTTAACAGACGCCAAATTGTAGGTGGGAAAAAATGCTGAAAAAGCGCGGGTTTAACTATGTGATGACTACGATGGTCGTCACTTTCGTCATCATTCGCTTGGTATTTGCATCGACTTTCAAGTCTTTAACACCACGTCGGAACGTCGTCATCGTTGTCGCCTCAGTTGACATTGGCCGTGGCCGTAGTGTGCCATTACCATAAACCCTGAATGGCAGTGCCTTTGTGTTGGCTGCCATTGCTTTTCTTGTATTGTTTGGTCAGGCAATATGTTGGTGCTTAGACGACTTACTTCATTTACTTGAAGTCGGGGATAAGATACCCAAAAAGGGATGTCGCAGAGTTATGAATGGCGTGAAATGCAAAGTTGCTTATAGATTGCAATTTTCTTGTGAATATGAATTAAGGCAAGTGGGAAAGTATGTACAGTTATGTAGGCTAAAACTATAATTGGAATTTTCCAGTTATATTTTGTAGCCGAATCGAAAGTTGTGCTTGATTCACAATATAAAGGAGATAACTGTACAGTATACTCGTAGATAACAAACATTGAAAAATCTTTGAAATCATTATTAATAGCCTGCCACAAGTTTGGTCTCAATACTTTTGAGTTGAACTCTATCGCAGGCAACGAAATTTCGCAACAAAAAATGTTTTCGTTACAAGTTACGTAACCTCTTATCTCAGGAGTGGAGGTACACCTGACGTAAACCCGAGTGTTGTCCTAACTATACAAACGAACATTGGTCCGATGACTAAATTTTAATATATACATAGAACAAAGACAACACAAAAAAAAAACATTCTCAAAATAGTTAAAACAATGGCGGCTGGATGCTGTGAATGCTTTCGCCGAATCAGCTGTTGTCGTTAGCACGCCAAAAGTTTTCTCAGTATTCATTTTATTGTCCCTTCCTCTTTGTGCTTTTCGCTTATTTTGTTTTAATTTTAGTCGGCCAAATTGGATCTTCCATTTTGTTTTTCCTAATTTTTATACCAAATTCGTAATTTTTCTTTTTAGTCAAAAACTCCCAGGTATAAACTTATAAGAAAATACAAATTATTTTTTAAAGTTTAGTCGGCAATATTGGATGCATTTTTTGTACGACATTTTAACACCACATTCGGAATCAGCGCTATCGAAACTATGTCTGCTTTAAAAAAGCAACAACAAACAAATAAATACTGGCATCTAATAAAACCGATGAAACATTAAAATTTTGTTAATAAGAAAATTATACTAACCATTTCTTGTGTCTTCTCCATTTAATATTCGGATAAAATATTATACCCTATTTTATGTCTGAGTTTACGTCTAGTCACAAGTTAAAGCCACATGAAAATCCATTCAGTACCCAGTAGATAATTTCCAAAGTTAAAAGCCATTCTCAAATACCTTCATTTTTACATCCTTTTCTTTATTTTTTGTATAGATTTGCTTTCGCTACAAAGAGAAGGCTTCCAGAAAGGCGCGTTGTAAAACACACCAAGTAAGACCTTCTTATTCTGCTATCTACAGAAGGGCTTCCAGAAGGACTTTTGTTGTAGGACGACTTCCGCCGGCGTTTTGAAGCCAAAAACCATACATACTTACTAGAAGGCATGTTGGCAAACACTTTTCATCGCTTCTCGGTTAAACCTTCTACAATGGCTTCACTTAAGAAGGTCCCCCAAATTATCCAGGAGTTTCGGAGATAAGTCAGTTCAAACGGATAGACAAAAAATTAAAAAATTACCCAAATGTATTATTATTATTCTTGAAATAAATTTTCGGTAGTAGTGCTTCTTGAGGTTATTGTCTTCTTTTTTTTAATGTATTAACTATTATTTCATTAGGTAGTTACTAATACGAAGCTCCAGGGACGGCGGAAGACGTGAGTATGGTGAAATTTGCAATTGTGGGTAATTACCCACCTGAAAATTCGAGCAGAATAAAAATTGTCATTTAGAATTTGACAGAATTTCGCACTTCATATGACTTGTGCGGAAAAATAAAAAAATTTGGACACTATCAATAGCGTGCCGCGTTTATCGTCCACATTACATAAATAAATGATGGATAACCGCACGGTCTTAAGATTGATTTGTAGTACTTTGATAATTCTCCGGAGGCAAGGACTAGCATACGGTGGTATGATGAGATGAGAACTCAAATTTCATTGCGATGTTGAAATAAAACGAGCTGAAGACGTATTAGGGTTGGAATCATGGCTTAATAGAACGAACCACACCACGATATTCAAAACCATATCCTAGAAGCGATACCAAATTTTTATCAGACAATATCCAGGCAATCAAGGACGCAGATTATTATTAATACTCCAAGCCAAGACCAAATTTCTTTTCATAATCGAGCAGCTAAAGCAGATCTCGTAGCCCCAGAATACTTCATGGGATTTCATACTACATATAATAGATAATCTCGTACATTATTCGATAGTGTTACTGATGTGCTACTTCATTTAAATCTGCCACTATCAAAGCTCACGGGCCAGCGCTATGATGGAACTGCTAACGTTTCTGGAAAAATCTCAGGGCTGAAACAACGGATCGAAGAAACAGTCAATACTAATCTTGCCGTTCAAGATGGAATGGAGAAAGTACTGACAGTAAGAAAATTTACCGGGGAAGTAAAGGATCTGATCAATTTCGTTCATTATTCACCAAACCGTCTAGCACAATGTAAGGGTCTACAAGAAATAAAACAATATGAAGACAAAGCCCCTGAGGCATATTGTCCGACCAGGTAAGATAAGTAGTTTGTTATCAAATCAAAGTTTCGGCCGGCTCGCTCTACGAGCGTGTGTGAGCGGATTTTCAATAGAGCCGTTTTGAAAACAATACATTACAGCTTTGGAAAATTTAATTTAAATTTTTGGCGTAGAATACGTCTTACCTTACGGTATGGGCACCAATGTCAGGTTTTTATTGTTGTAATCTCTATTTCTTTAATTATAAGGAAACGGCTCGATTAATTTTTTTTTTTTTTTTTTTGTAGTCAAATGAAGATGTTAGCTTTCGTTTGACATACATTTCATGTTGGTTGATATCTTCCTAATATTTAAATTTCTCAAATGAAAATTGTATAAACACATGCACACAAATATGTGTGTGGTGTTTGGTTGAGTGTTTGCTGTTGGGCGATTTAAATGTACTCGTGCAGCCCTTTCTTTGTATTGCATAATTTTAGGCGGGCAAGTTAAAATAGAGTAAAAGAAGAGAAAATGCTGCCAAGCGCTGCAAAAAAAATAATAAGATGGATTCGCGTATGTTATTTATCATTTATCTTTACTATTGATAACAGCCATTGACTTCGTTTTTGCGAGAAATTTAATTGATAATTTAAAAACATTTTTATCCTATTTTTCCTATCATAAGCTTATGTATATCATCCAAAGTAACTATCAAATAAAGAAATTCATTTGCTTGTATTATTTATCATTTATTGTTACATATGTTTTCTGTCTTATCGGATGGCGTATTCTACGTTAAATTTAATGGCCGTGTCTCTGACACAGCCTGCTTCTTTTTTTTTCTTACTTTATATATGAGTTGTGCGTATAAAATTACTCAAGAGCATTCTACGTAATCTTGACGATATTTTTTCGAGAGCTATTTGTAGGTCGAGAAGTCGCCGGAACCATCGCAAGCAAAGCCTCGGGTTTTTTTAGAGCGCATGAAATCATTTTCATTCTTTCTTATGCTGATTGCGATGATAGAAATTTTTCTTCGGATCGAAATACTCAACAAAGATCTTCGAAAGTCGGAGATTTGCATAGTAGATTCGTATTGAAAAATATAAGCTGTTACCTACACCCTATAGGCTTCCCTTGAATCTCAGTTTGAAAAACCTGTTTTGCAGTGACCACGCAAAATTTCCAAACGAGTAAATGGCAGCAATGGTGAAAATCATACATTTGCAACACCTGAAGATTCTTTCCGAAAGATATATTATGAAATTTTTGACCAAGTTATTTGCTCTCTAGCAAGTAGATTATAAAACCCTAGAACAGTTTATTCTTGGTGAGACGGTAGATCTGACGAAAATCATCGAGTTTTATAAGGGTGAGATTTTGACGAATGCAGACTAAATAGCGATAAAGATATGTCTCTATGTATAAATACTGACAACGAATAGTGCACCGGACTTGTTCCTGAATATGTACGCTTCATCTACTTTTACGATTCCAGAGTCTTCTTGCTCAATCGAGCGAAGTTTTTCGGTTTTGCGTAAGCTAAACAATTATTTTCGTTCGGCAATGCATCAAAAACGTCTTAACAATGTTGCCACATCCAATTCTTATCCGGATGCAGTTGAAAGATTAGATCTAGAAATCTTTATGAATGATTTCATGATTTTCCATCAAAGAAAACGTCATGAAGAATTTTTTTGTTACTTCAGTGAAGAAAAAGAACTCTGTTTTTGTCACGACGTGAAAGGTTAATTTGAAGAACTTGGTATTCATGACATATAACTGAATGGTGTCTTTTCATTGACGGCTCAATAAAAAGTTTCTTCTACTCCATAATAGGAATAACTTTCCATCTATTCCGCTGGCACACTACGTACATTTCAAGCCTGTTAATTTTTAAACATTTGGACTCAGAGCATTAAAAATAAAAAAATTACGTATGTAAAACTCGTGTGCAAAAATGTTGTAGACCGGTGTAATGAGCGGTGCTCGTATACCGACAAAACACAAATGAAAATTTTTATAAATTTAATTTTAATTTACATATTTTTTCATTCAAACACTTTAACTGTGCATTGTTTTCATCATTCGATTTTTTTTTGCAAGCGTGTTGCTTGCGGTATTCAAACTTTTCTCTGTACCGTTCACCTATACGTCATCATAGATAATATGCTACTTTCACCATCGTCGACTCCTTCAACTACTGCGCCATTTCAGCAATAATCTGCGTGGATTATGTCGAAATTGGAATATCGTATACAATTTTCATACGTGATTTGACTTTTAAATTGGGAACAGCGATTGCAGCGTGTTTTTTTCCGTCACTACCCTTAGATATTATTTTTATTTTCCATTGATGTTATTGTTATTGCTGCAATTTTTTGTTGTCAACATCATAATAAGTGTTGAGGGTATCTCCTTTGATTTTTTTTTTACTTTGAATTTAGTTTTGCATGGCCTGTTGAGGCGAACTCGATGCTGCGGCTATTGCCGCACATTTTTCCTATTCGAGTTCGAAAGTTGCGACGCATGCTGTCCATTCTATTTTCCCTATCTACTAGCCTGCCCGCCAAATTTTCTATTGCTTCCTCTCTTCTCTATACTTTTCTCTGCCTTTTTGCCTGTTTATCTCTTCCCTTCGGCTTGCCTTTTTCCCACTCAAACTTGACTCGCATCAGGGCTTTTAATATGATTAATGTGTGCTTGACGCGCAAACTTTTTTGTACTTTGTCCAACTTCTCGATTGTCTCAGCCAACACACAAACACACACACACACATATGCACATAGATTTACGCGGTTAGACATGGGCTTGCATTTATATGTTTGTGGGTTTTGTATTTGTTGCAAACAAAAATATTTGCACGTAACGTCAAAACCGCCAGCGACTTAACCAACTCGGCGGGGCGTCCAATCTACCAGACACTCTGCGATTTTCAATTCGCTTAATCGTTGCATATGCCACGGCGCCACAAGTTACACACACACACTCATGCGCATACGATGAATGCATGCAGTGTAGCTTGAAGTGGAGCTTTACTGTGAATTCTATGTACATAGATCTTGCTCTACTCATCTCCTGCTACTATGCGCGCCTTTTTTTCTACGACTCCAAGCCTCATTGCGCCCGTCCGGAGCGCGCGTTTATTCTAGCGCGTGTTGTCATCGTTTTAAGTGGTGTAATTTACAAAAGGATTATACAAGTTCGGAAAGGCAGCGAGAAAAGAAAAAAGAAAAAAATCAAACAAAAAAATTCACAAAACCAGTCGCATCACACACCCTAACGAAATTTCAAACACTTTCCATATGGTAGTGGCAATTCTTCAGCTGCTCTGCAGTCAGTCGGCTTGCCTGCTACGTGGCGAAATTATGGCTAATGCGTTCTCCACTTGGCGACGTCTTCATAAAATTTCCTGCCATCGCAATGGTTTTTGTAGTCATCAACACAGCGGGTGTTTTGGCCCTGATTTACGTTACTTTTCTTTTGCTCAGCATCTTTTCATACAGACATATGTAAGTGAGGGGGGAGAGGTGCTGCATAGATATAAATGCGTTCGTAATCCCCATTTCTTATTCAACTTCCCTTTCATTTAACTTATTCCTTCCCCTTACACTAATCCTAGTCATCTTTAGATTTTTATATGTAGACATGCGCGTATACCTGGTTGTGTTTCATGTGCCAAAAATAATGATGCCGCTTCCGGTTTTAGTTTTTATTATTGTGTTCGCTCTTTCTTTTTATTATGTGTTTTTTTTTATTTCACGCATGTGCCTTGAATATGAAATTAAATTTTACGCCTGCAGATACTTGAAAAATGTATTTGTAACATTGCGCTACGTGGGGACGTACGCTGATTAACAGAAAGTTAACATGTACTTAGTGCAGAGATTGTTGTCAACGTGGAAATATGTAATGGCGAAGAAGTTTATAAAAGTTGACAATATAAAGTGACAGGAATTAATCTCACAAACAAAACGCAAATGTGTAGGCAACATAAACATCGTAGCTAAAGTCGTTTAAAGTTCATTTAGATGGCACTTGTGGCTAGGCTGTACGTTAAACGTGACCCTCCAGAAAACAACAAAACATAAAATTTAGAATTTAAGTGCACTTTTATTTTCACTCGATTAAATCCACATTTCATATAAAGGGTGTTTTTTTTAGACTGATAGAACTTTAAATTGAAATAAAATACATAAAAAATGAAGTATGATGCCAAATTTGCCTTTTATTTGAAAGATATTTTCATGGCATTTAATATTTAAAAACAATTTCTGGCATATGTCCGCCACGACTAGCCTTGGTGAATCGGATGCGATCAGTCCAATTTTGAACCATGAATCATTTTCCATATTGTGGATGGACCAAGTCCAACTTGTTGCGCACGGCGGCGAATAGACAAATTCGCAATTCACAATGCACAAAGTGCTCTATAAGTTTGGCGAACGGAATACTGATTTTTAAAGTAAATTTCCACAATTTGTAAACGTTGTTGCGGGGTCATTCTCTTCATGATAATTTGTCAATGCTTACTGAACAGAAATGTCAAAACGGAATGTCATTTACCAGCTGTCAAGCGCAGGCTATCCCTATCGAAAGTTCTATCAATCTAAAAAAAACACCCGTTATTTTCCTGCTTTATTTGCTCCGTAACCGCCTAGGTTGGGTTCTAATGCCGAACTGGTTACTCGTTTCTTTGTCTCGCGCGAGATGACGTCAATTAGAAACCCTAGATGACAACAAGCCCTTCTTATCATTAACTTACGAAGCACATCGATCCACCATATCGAATATTTTCAAAACTGCAGCGTTTACATCATTTTCTTAAAAACCATCAATCTTCTGTAGAATGCATCGCACAATATTTTCCAATATTTGAGGTACTCGTTTTATCGAGAAGATATTACTGATCAATTGACTACTTGGATTACAAAGAAGCACCTACCAGCGGTAAAGACATTATAATATAATACCAACATGATCAGAATGAAAAGAGAAACCAATTAATCGTTAAGCCAATTTCGCTAATTGAAAGTTACAAATTTAGTGACTTGAGATGAGACTGATTTATAAAATACTGGCATAAATCTATATACAGTGAATCAACTTAGTTTAGGTACAAAGACATTGGCCTGTAGTCATAGTCCAACATAAAAGACGACTTTAGTTAGTAAAATACTAAAAAGATAAAGCTGACTTTATTTTTAGTCTTGTCATAGTCAGTTTAGTACATGGTTCTAACTAATAACAACATTGTCAATCAGTAAATTTGCAGAAATGACAATGCTGAAAATATAGAGATGACATTTTGGAGGGAAAAATGTCGAAAATGAACTAATGGGCATATTTTATCGAAGGATATTTTTTTAACTTGATAATTCCACAATAAAATGGTGATTTTATTGCTATTAATAGTTAAAATAAGTTTGAAAAGACTTTGTATGCTTTTATATAAAGATAAAAGCCAGAATTTATGTGGAATATTGTACTTCTTATGCGATATTACTGTTTATTGATTAAAAAACCCCATCTCCAAGAGGCATACTATATCAGCTGGTATTTGTTTATTATTTGCAAATGAAAAATTAAACTCGATGGAGGGCAAAGCAAGTGTAAGTAGTGGCTTTGTCGAACCGATACCGAGAATAGAAATCACTGTCGTCTAATTCAAAAGGGTTGATTCTGGTTTTATACATTTTTGGACGTCTAATCAAAGTAGCATCACTAATGATGCTAAAATCCCGTTCAATATTATCAAAATGGCTCATTTTTTCCTTTAATTTAAGTTTCACCAAAAAACCACAACTTTTAGCCCCGAAGATGCAGATTTATAATTATTTTGACAGTTTACTAAATGGTTTAGTAACAGCTTTTCGGCACTCTAACTTTAAATTCGACTTTAACCGAAAAAGCCGGGTTTAACTCGACTATGACTAAGATAAAGTATACTTTAAGCTAAAGTATGCCTTAACGTATTTAAATCCGACTTTAATTTGACTATGACTACGGTCCATTTTCTCTAATAAACCTATAGTTTTTTCATTTAAATTAGTAAAAGGTAATTTTTTTTTTGGTAATTCAAATAACGAACATATTTTAATGCACTTATTTAAAAATCAGTATTTTTTCAATAAATATAATAAGAAAAACTTAAATTCCATTGATTTCACGTCAAAAAAGTTTTGGTACAAAAAACGAAAGGGAATTAAAAAAAGATTTATGCAAAAAAAATTGAAAAAATTAGTACTTTGTGGGCCCTTCTTTATTACTTGCAAGCGGCGATGCATGATGTTTACTAGCACGTTAGTGTCAGACTTTGTAATTTTAGCCCATTCAATCTCTATAGTGGCTTTTAACGTATCCTTGGACGAGATATTGTGTTTTCGAATCCTTTTCTTTAACAAATCCCATATCTACTCTATGGGATGAATATCGCGTGATTGTGGTGGTGTTTGGAGTTGCTTCCAGTTATATATCTAGAAGCCATTCGCGAACGAGATACAACGAGTGTTTTGGGTCGTTCGTTATCTTGTTGAGAAAGAAATCGGCTGCTGTCGAGACCCAGTTTTTTGCACGCTTGGTCGCAAATTTTGCTTCAGAATTTTCAGATATATAGATTTGTTCATTTTGTCTAAATTACCCAGGCCAGATGCAGCAATACACCCCCAAACCATCCACCATGTTTCACTGCAGGTATTAAATTATTTTCTCGCATCTCTGCATTGGCACGCTTCCACACTTTTATTACTGCGTCCGACCCAAAAATGTTGAATTTTGATTCGTCAGTGAATACAACAAATTGTAAATTTTAACCGTTTTTTCTTATTTGCTTTTGATATGAATTGTTTACGTCGCACAGTTCGTCCGTAAAAACCAAAACTTTGTGCAGCACATTTCTCACAGTTTGAGGATTTAAATTTTTTTTTGAAATTCGACATTTATATTACTCGTAATCTTTACTGCTGATATACGAGGATTTCGCTTAACGGCAGCTTTCTTCGTAGGGCATCAAAGCTTTAGGTCTGCCCAACCTGTGTATTATATTTAGATCTCCGTTATATGCATACGATTTTATAATGATATAAACACTTGAATGTCGTTTTGCCACTATGGCGCCAATTTCACGTAGAGTTATATTTTCCAAATATAATTTTAATATTTATTTATTTATTTATTTAGTATTAATAATCTAGAAAGTAATTACATTTCATACAGATTACAAAGATATTATATATAAAAAGTACAAACTAAGTAATTTATAAATTTAGTTAAGATTTGAAAGAAACATAAATAAATAAGAAGCACAAGCTAAGTAATTAATTCATTGAGTAACGATTTAAAACAGAATTCCGTATACGAAAAGTCTAGAGTGGAAGAACTTGAGAATAAGTTGAATTCCTTCCGTCTTAGTGGCGCCACAAGAAAGATAACGCACAACAATCACTCAGTAACGAATATACATAACGGTTCTTTTAAAACTTTTGTTGAAATTAGTTGTTTGAACGATTTTTAGTATAAATAGTTACTGTACCCAAACTTAATTGATTCACTGTAGCCCTAATTGCTCTTCTCATATTCCACTTCGAGCACATAAACTGGAATGTGTTTCAGATAGAGATATATATTTATGAAACTTAAAGATTTCCAAAAGCTTGAAGAAAGGGCATCAACAATTCGATTGATCGAAATGAGAGCGGGAAAGTGAATTCCGACCATATAGAAGTTTACTCTACACTTTCTTTTTTAAACCAAATGATAATTATTAGTTAGAAATTTAAAAGCAGATTGTATCCAGCGGATATTATTTTAAGTTAAGTTCTATTAAGTTGGATAGGAACTACATTATCTTTGGGATATCTTGTTTTGTTACACTAACAGAATTTCAGACAAATCTATCAGGCCATATCGATCAAGTAAGAAAACTAATTTCGTATGGAATTTTAAAAATATCAAAATACATAGATCGTGATTCGGTTTGGGTTTGAAAAGGAATACACGGCTTATAAATTTATAGCAATATGATATATGTATGTATGTATATCTCCAGCTAATTGCTCAAACTCTACCAAAGCTTGCCCAAAGTTATAGAAATCACCACCTATCAAATTAATAACGGTAGTTCATAAAATATCAATATAGCTATTCGGTATTTAACTAAATCAAGTGCCTATATCTCGAATCTTCTGTTATCAAACTTTACTAAGTTTAGTAAATACTATACATTTCAACTCAATATGCACAACTTTGATAAACTTAGAAAGCGTATGTACAAATAATAACTGTTTATTTTAAATAAAAACATGCGTAGGGTATTTGCAGTTAGGTTTCTTCCGACCGTAAACTCTTCTTTACCTGTTCAAAACTGTAATTAACTATACCAAGTACTGGCTGCACTAAACGGAGACAGTCAAAGTTTTGTTCATATTTAGGCTGCTCACGCTAATACGGTTAAAGGGTTTAACATTTTTCGGTTTACAAAAACAAACTGAACTCAAACTAAGTTCGGATGTAAACCAAGTTGAAATATTCAGCGCAAGCTTTTTCTCAAATAAACTGTACTTGTTGTATGCAATAAAAATGTAGCCTATTTCTTTGTTACAACTTACCTCCAAACCCATTGAACAGATTTCAACTAAATTTGGTCAGTATTTTTCTAATGACTTTGGCACAAACATAAGCTATAATTTTATCCGTAAGAGGGCACTTGAGTCGAGATATACAGAAGAAAATCCGCATTTACGGTCAAAATATAATGATATGAAATAGAAAGGAAATGGTTCCGGTGCAATAAAAAATACTTTATGCTGGAAGCGAATTATTCAGAAAATCTCTGTTACTAATCCCTTTTTCTTGAAATTAGAAACGAATAATGACGTGCGACGAGAAATACAGAGACGTATAAATATATACAAAAAATATTGAAAATATTTATAAAAATCCATTAAATTGTTCTATAGTCGATATTTCCAGAAAATCGATACGTAGTGATCAACAAAGACGAAGTCGCAATTATCAACTATTCTTATAAATATAAATCAAGTATTACTGACTTATCGTTCAGGTTGTTATCAATTATTGTATGATTGGGGTAATTGGGGTGCTTTTTTATTTTTTATTGTTCGTAAAACAAAACAAACGTATTTGGTATTTTATGATTTTTGATGAAAAAATAAGAAATGCAAATTTTTGAAATAGTAGAATAAAATTTTTCACTCAAACAAACAACACCTCAAAACAAAGTTTTTAACTTCAAACATATTTTCCATCAAAAAGTCGTCAAGGAAAATTTATATTTTAAATATCTAAGGATTCTTATTATTTAATATAAAAATGAATGTGGGTCATTTATAGGCGCTGTGTGAAGTTTTTAGAATAGATTCATGGGAACCCCGGAAGGGAAATTTTTAATTCGTCTTATCTCCGCAACGATTCGGGGTAGATAAATGATATTGCCTATCATTTGTGAAAAAATGAGCGATGCCGTATTCTACAAAAAAAAAAAAAATGCCAAATATAGATTCTATATCTTAGGCAATATATTATCTTTTGATAAAAGGCGAACCCATGCCACATTTAAAAGGAAATTACTATTCACCTTATGTTTGACGTAGATATATGTATGATATTTGATATACACATATTTTCTTTAGATCAAAATACCCGTCCAATTAAACCAATCCCACCACGCTAGTACAATAATATTTTGAAAACTTATACGACTTTTATCGATTTAAATAAAAAACAGAAATTAGTATGATTTTAACGTGGCATATCCCTTTTCTAAAATTTCAGTTTTTTACATAGGTATTCTCGCTCTAATTAATTTCTTCTTACGGGATGAAGAAAAAAGCATACACGTTGTTTAGAGCAAATATTTATTCTATCGAATTTTTGTACACATTTTACATTTTAACTCAGAAAATTATAAAAATCGGACAAAGATAATGGCAATTTACAAAAATAAAGAAATATAATACTTTACTACCTTTCAAAGGCAATTTTCTCAAATTTAATGTAGAGGATGGGGTTTTATAAGGAAAAAGGCAGTACACCATTTAAGGTTTTCAAATTAAGTGCATTATATTAAATATTTTTATTGCAAAATAATTTGAAATACAAATTTGCGTCGGTTGTTTACTTCAAGTTCAGTCATAGAATCTTTCTTACTTGTTCTAAATTTTCTTTAATTAGTTTTTTTATGTATTTGGCAAAGGGCTTTTGAAGTTAAATCATAATAGATATTACACAAAAATGGGGCATTCTGTGCCAAATCGGACTCCAATCTTTGATTTTATAGTACTAATTGAGAGAGAAAATTCCGGTTTTATTTCAATTTTTGTTTATTCGTTTTCGAGGTATCGATTTTTGAAAAAAAATGTTACTCATTTTTGAAATGCTCATAATTTTGCGAAACATTTACCGATATGCATTTGACTTTGGTTGGGGCAAACTCATTTAGACACCAATATAATTGAGTTATGCATTTAATACTGTACTTAGTTGAAAAACACACACACTCAAAATCAATCTAACTCATATTAAGACGACGAAGATCTTTACGGTGCTCTGAAATGTAACGGAGACAATTGTTTCGTAACAGTTATTATTTGAGAAATACACATCTTATATTTCGCCGAAAGGAGTTGAATAGTATGTATATCGTAAGGTTTATTTTTGCCGTTGGCAATAAGTTTTATTTCCAACGTTTTTTACATTTCTTGATTGTCTAATAAGAGTCACTTCATCTTAACCCTTAACTATATTTTTATTTTCTACTTATGTTTATTTATATCTTTGTTTTTCACATCCCTTCAATTTTCATTATCTTTATGTTCTTTTCCCTCTCCATCACCAGGTTTGTCAATATCAGTATCTTACAGCATTGCAAATCCCACTCACACTGTCTTAATTTATGGCTCATTCTTGTAAAATCTGTCTATAAATTAAGTTGAAAAGAGGTTTATATATATATATATGTATTTAAATGTAGCCGTTTGTTGTGTTCCCACTTGGGTCAAAACCCGATAAACGGAAATGCGGTCCGTAGATTCCTTATACCCATCACCCGGACATAGGGTATATTTTAATCCCTTAAATGGCGCTTGAGTCGAAGTATTCAGGAAATCCGTATTTATGGTTCAATTTTGATAATATGGTGGAATATTAAAAAACACTTTTATGAAACATAAATTCGCTAGGTGACACCTATGGAAAGTTATTCAGGAAATGTGTATTTATGATCTGATTTCGAAGATATTGGATAGATACATTTCGAAAAGAATTATGAATATTTTTATAAAAAATAAATGTACTATACTTTTGATCCTATTGTGATGAAATGTAAAATTTATAATGAAGGTGTGGTGAGAATAGCTTTAAAGATAAATGGATCCACTAGGTGACGCTAGAATTGAGTTGTTCAATAAAATGCGTATTTATTTCTATTTTTTTTAATCTATGTATATCGAAGAAATTAGAAAGCTATGGTGCTGGTGCAACCAAAAACAATTTTATGAGATAAGGATTCCCTTGGGACACTAGATTGCTAATTGCGTCAAAACATTGCTACCAACTTTAGAGTTGACTTCATCTGCACCGTTACAATGGGGCAATATTTTGAATTTTTAAAAAATTTCCTGTATGTATATGGAAATGCAGACGAATTCGCGGGTATCAACTAGTTTAACGTAAATCAGGAGCCAAATTAAGGACAAATCAGTGTTGGTGCTAAATTTCATCGATAATAATCGAAAAATTGGTTCTCCCACAACCATACTCTAGATCGTAAATTAAAAAAAAAAAATATTTTCATAAACAAAGTTTCAATTATATTAAAAATTTGCACAATTTCTCACATTGCTTCTCTTGGTCAAACAACCAAGCAAGTATGTAGCTACATAGCTGTGAAGGTAAATTTGGAGTGGCACGTGTGAACGAACTTGGTTTGAGCGAAGTTATTTGAACGAAAATAAGTAATTTAAGTTGTAGTGTGAACATGATTTTATAAACCTTACTTACTTACTTAATTGGCGCTATAACCGCTCGGAGGTTTGCATTTGCCTGGACGATCGCTATTAGAAAAAACTTTTTCTATAATCTTTGATATTACTTGGCCCGGGCAGGATTCGAGCACGGTACCCACCGAATGAAGCGCCGTATCGTACCAATGAACGATTTTATCACGCATCGTAAAAAAGTAAATTATAGTATACAATTCTTATCGCTTAAATAAAAAAATATTTCTATCTAATAACTGCTGAGTTATGCAATTAGTGTTATCAGTAGGGGGATGATGAGTCATTAGATCCAGATGTTCACTGGCGCCCCTCGCACATGGGTACTACATTCTGTATGTACTCGCATCTATAGAATCGTCTATTTAAAACTAATTTTGTAATATTGACAACAAAGAAAGACCTAATTAAGTAATTAATGTGTTCAATGCGCTTTGCAGGTGCCATTTGAAGCAAACAATACTATTTACGTGCATACGGAAGTAAGCATTACATCCCTGCAGTAACAAATTATCAACTATCAGTTAAAATTTCATTACTTTTTACTAACTATTTTGTAGTGATTTAAATTAAAGGCCCATTTTTTAATAAAACACCCAGAAAAACATTCTTTTTGTTAGTTGGCAAGTCGTGCAGAAGAATCCAAAAACGTGAGCTGTGGCAGCACTAATTGCCAAAAAAACAGCGTCAAAAGTTTGACGTTCATTTATCAAATCACAAAAAGAAAACATTTAAGCAAGGCGAATTCATACAAGGTGATAGCATCCCATGAGCTGAATGCTTGTTCTTCTCTCCGAATTCGCTAGGTTGTTTTGTATACACCAACAAAATACATGAGCAAACTGGGCGAATTCAGTTTTTTACATTTCACTCGCAAAATTACACTAACAAAATACACAGCGGATTCGCCTTGTTTATCTTAATATCACCTTCTATGGATACACCTTGCATTTAAGCGTGCCGTAGTCGTGCGTTCTTTCTACGGAAATTAATTAATAATAATAACTACAATAATTTAAGGCAAATGATTTTTTATAAAATATTTCAATAAATTAATACTGTCAGTTAACTTGATTATACTAAATTCATTGTTTCAGTGTTTAGTTTACTTTAAATCAGGCAATACGTAAGTAAGTAGATGTAGTAGTTGGTTTATTTCGAATAAAAATAGTTACTAAATAATTAGTTTACCTGTAGTAAAATGGTAAAATTACCACAGGATAATTTGTGCCAAATAATAGTTAGCTAATAGTTAACTGTCAACTAATGCAGAGGTAACCAGGGCTGACTTTTTTCGGCCGTCGCCGTACAAAAATAGTTAGCTTATCTCAAACAAAATATACAATTAATAGTCAGCATTAGTATTTCAGTAAACAGATTAAAGTTAGGTTTAAACTACCTTCACTTCCTGCAGGGATATGTACATACTTACATATACAGTATGTGTGTACGTGCCTATGCCGTAGGCGATAGAAATTGTGCTTGACACATCGGTAGTTGGCGTAAGTTCGAAACTGACTTTATGTGCATAACTTACTAAATTTTTTTTCTACACAGCAGCGGACCGCAAGCCACAAAAAATCGAATGGTGGACTAGATGTTTGTTCTGGGAGTGATTTTCGCAAAAACCTCTACAAAAGCAACATTAAATAGAGCAAACATAGAAATCACTTTAAAAGCTCGGCCTGAAGCCGGCTGGGTTTTTTGTTTGCGCCTCATTTAGCTATTATTATTATTATTATAATGCGTTCATAAATCGATTGTGCTAGGCAGCTGCTAATTACATATGCAGAATACATTTACATATTGTCCACAAGTGCAAGTGCCCATACATAGCTCGGGCACATACAAACGAGGAAACAGTGCAGCGCATATGCATATCTGCTTTTAATTTTCTATATTCGCGAATGCGTTTGTACGTATGTATGTGGGGTTTTTTCTGCCCCAACTTTGGCATTTTAAATTGATATCAACATCTATGGCTTTCGTTTACCTTTGCTTTTCTGTTGTTGTTCTGCACTTAAATAAATTAAATTGTCAATGATTTGCAAACAACCGCAAAAAGTACACAACAAAATAAACAAGTAAACAAATGCATGGATAAAAAGTAGCTAGAATCTACATATTGTGTGCAAATGTTTGCAAAAACGCTAAAATTAAAAAGTTAAAAATATAATTTTTTTTTTTTAGCAATACTCGCAAAAGCCAAACAACATGCGATGTGCCCTGTCCCGCTCAAAATAGCCATGGCGGCGATTGTGGTAACATTGGTTGCTGTGGTTGTGGCTGTGAGCAAGCGGAAAGGCGATTTGCACGCGTATTGTCGAAAAAGTGGTATATGTAAAATTTCTCGAGGGTTATGCAGAAATTCTCGCAAATATATTGGAGAAAGCTGCAGAAAGGAAAAAAGCAAAAAAACTCTTTCGGGGCAAACACCAAGGCCATCATAAGCTTTTTTTCGGCTGCCCAGCTGCGTAGAAACAACTTTAATAACTCAGACTTTTTAGCAGCAAACGGAAATTCTTGGGTTCAGAGATTTTCGAGAATCTTATAGTAAGCTATGGTAATCTGTCAAATTAGGTGGTGTGTACGAAAAAAGCGAAGTTGGTATGATTAATATGGGATCCCACTGGACCAATATTAAGGGCTTGTTGGTTCAGGTATAAATATCGGAATAATTTTTTTGGGTTTAACACTTCAATGGAAATTAAAATTGGACAATTTCGATTTATATTTGAGTTACTTTGTTCTATTTTTTTGATACGTGGTTATCATATTTTTTCTGTCATAAGCAATATTTTATGTAGTAGTTTTCACTTAACCGAAATCAATTTCAAAAGAAATAAATTGGAGTATACTCAAAAATAAATTTATAGATCGGAAAATATCTATGTAGATTATATTTTTTGATCTTTTGTACTACTTCTAGATTCGTCTTGGCTTACGTCTGTAGCTTTGGCAAATTAAATCCATCAATAATACTTTAACTTTATATAGTTTTAATTGTATATGTTTACACAGTTTTTACAATTTGGTTTTATCTCGCAACTTAATTGAGATTTAGTTCTCTAAAGAGATTAAGTGGGAAATCTTTTGAGATATGTCATACAAAATTAAATATGGAAAACATGTTAATTTAAGTTAAATCCCCAATTATATTGATCAATAAATACAATATTGGTCGCCGTAGCCGAGTGTGTAACGTGTGAGCGCTTCAATCGGTAGATCCTCGGTTCAAATCCTGGCTCGGACAAATAACATAAAAATTGTTCTGATAGGGGTTGACCCTCGGCAGACAATGAAAAACATCCGAGAGGTTTACTGCAATGAAAAAACTTCTCACAACTTCTCAGGTTCGGCCAAACATCAAACTGTGGTGTAAGCGGCATGGCAACTTCGAATTCACAATTCATGTCAAAAATTAAAAATTGTAAAAATTGCGGCGAAGCGACAGATCCTAAATTCAGCAAACAAAGATCACGGGTTAAAGAAGAATCAATAAAAAAAACATGCATATTGAGGTAGCGACATATCAATGGCTATGTACATACATATGGGATCATTTCGGTTCTATTTCAGGAATATTTTAGGACAAGTATTGGACTATTTTCAGTAGTTCGGGACTGGTTCACTACTACAACTACTACTACTACTAGATCTAATACTACCACTAATTACTATTACTACTACTACTAACCACACCTACAGATAATTCCAACTAATACTACTACTAGTACTGTCTACTACTACTCCTAGTTACTACTACTACTAACTACCACTCGTACAAATTCTACTACTACTACTGACTACTAATAATACTAGATGCTAATACAATTACTAATTACTATTACTATCACTACGACTACTAACTACTACTACTACTGATAACTAGTACTAAATACTACTACAACTACCAATTACTACTACTATGAATTACTACAGATACTTTTACTAACGCCACTAATTACTACTACTATTTTTGTTAACGCTACTATTAAATACAACTACAGTTTTTATTAATACTACCACTATTTTTACTAATACAACTACTAATTACGGTTAGTAGTCTTACCAAATTCGACTACTCTTTTTACTATTGCTACCACAAATTACTGCTACTACTTGTACTAATTACTACTACTATTTTTACTAAAGTTACTGTAATAAATATCGGCGGTGAACGATTAACGTAATGTGAACATGGCCCTAAGTGCCAAATGTGAATATGTCACTAGCGATAAGCTCATCACTATTTGTAATTATTTCTTAGCAGGGTTATTTAACTATCGATAAACACATCACTACTTGTATAAAAAGGCATTGGAAGGGTTCTGCATTTCCGGTTTTAATTTTTTTAAATTTTATATAACAAGCGCACTGGCGTGTTACAATCTGTACTGTTGTATTGTTTAGCAAATAAATATTTATATAACCAGAGCACTAGCTTGTTACAGTTACTACTACTATTTTTGCTAATTTCTACTACTGTTTTTACTAATGTTACTACTAATTACTATTAACTACTGTTGCTACTAAATACCATTAAGCGCTATTACTACTACTACCGCATCTATTACTATTACTACTTACTACTAACGCCTACTACTAGTTAAAAGTGAATTAGTACAAACAATTATGCACTGACTTGAAAATTACTTTATTTTTCTTTTCGCTTACAAAATATTATCAAACCGAATGCATGAATGTGATCGAAAAATTTTTACAGTTCGGGATCATCCATGACATTGACATTTTACTATTTCCTTTGTTTAATTAAAATATAATACATTATTCACTAACAAATGTTGAAATATTATAACCAAATAAAAGTTAAAAAAACTTCAACTTTGAGTCAGCGTAGCTTTAAGAAAGATTTTTAACAAATCCCTATAGGCGAATTTCGCAAAAGAGCCATAGTAGGAGAGGTCGCAAGAAATGAAAAAAATACGTGGTTTAACCGAAAATCATATATAAGTAATTTTTCACTTTTAAATATGTATATATATACGTATATGTAGGTGAGTAAAATTTTGGCCAGTAAAGTACAGATCCTTCCTAACAAGAATAATAGCTAAGCAAGGATATTATTTTTGTTGCATACTATTTAAATTATGCCTGCGCTGCATCCAACGGCCGTTCCCTGAGTGGTCCCATTGAGCTTTTGTACTCTGTTTCCCAAATATTGCTCTCAGCATCTCAAGAAAGCGTCGATGCTTTTCTTTATTTCATAACTTGAAGTCTTCATCTGGCTCTTCGGAAACGCCTTCTTTTCTTGGTGCACTCTTTGCTCAAAATTTTCATGAAGTCGTTCCACCAATAGACAGCAAATTGTTATTTCGGTCTTAACGTCCGCGGCGCTTACTCATCGCAAGAGGCGTATCAAGGTATATATATATACAATATAAAAACCTAAACTGTAGCCATCTAATTTGGACATGTAACTGAGGTACAGAGGCTGCTCATATTATTGTGATATCAAAGTGAACCCCAAACTATATAGTAAAAAAATTTGATTAAATACCAAACTCTATGTAATTCACTTTAGCTCCATAACTTGGTTTCATATTATCATATAAATCTCCAACACTTTCGAAAATAGTAAACACATATTCGTTGATGTTTGTGCAAATATTTCGCTTCATATCCTTTCCAAGTCTACATTTGATTGCTTCATATTCAATCGCCTCTTTTACTATCCACTTTTCCTTCTCCATATTTGTATGCTGTTGATGCAGACATTTATCATATTTCATTGTAAACAAATGCCTGTGCCAATAGTCAAATATCATAAAGTTAACGGGACAGACGGAAAGGCATATGGACCAAAACAAATAAAATCGAAAATGCAGACTGGCGGCGGCCGAGCAGACACTCACAGTTGTAACCAAACCAAATCATTACATTTCCATTGCAAATATGAATTGCTATGCTTCAGCTTTTGCTCTAGGAAGCTCATTAGCATAAAACATGAATGTTTACTTTGTATATGCCAACATAACACAAATACAAACGCACACTTTTTCATTACAATATTTTTTTTGCTGTTTATCGTTTTACCTTATTTTTTTTTTTACTTAAATGATAACCTTTTTTCAATATTATTGCCCTACACTGTTAAATTGAAATCCATGCTGATTTCTGTGCTGGCACGCAATAAAAACTAAATCGAGTTAGAAATAATAAAAACAAAATAAAGATTTTTAATTGAATTATTGCTCAATTGTTTCGACTGGATTTCGAACCTGTAAATTTAACACTTCTAACAATAATGATGCTACATATTGTAGCCCAGATTTAATTAACCAGAGAAGAAATTTATGAAATCGTATTTAAAAATAGAAAAACGCATTCCAAACCGTACACTTGATAGGAGTGAAATTTTTTTAAGAAATTAAGAATAATGCTTAGTGTTTATTAAAGCAAGTTTTTGACTAATGAAATGAAATGTGACATTATATGCTAACATATTAAACGAGTATGACATTTTAAAACAGGTGTCAAATCGAAATATAATATGTACAAATTTTGTCTGTTTCAACTGACAACAATTTAGGACAAATGTGGCCTAATGTAAACCAAAGACAATAGACATTCAATGTGCGAGACAGACAGAGATAGATCATTCTAGAAGATGTACATTAATACAAAAAATTTCATCCGAATATTTATCTGTTTATTAAATATTTACACTGTCATTGTACGGCGAAAAATCCCCATTATAATTTTTGCTTTCAAAATTTTTACTAAGCGGCCGCTATTTAAGATAATCTAATTAGAAAAGAAATGAAAAAAATTATGACTGGAAGTTAACCCTCGTGGCCTATTGGTCAATCAGAAGTTTGTCGTTTTATTACTACGTTGTACTAAATTGTTATTGTTTTGAACAACAGTGGATGTTCTTTACATATATGTGAAGTTCGAAGTGTGATTATTTCAGGAATAAAATATTATAGCAATGTTATATGCTACAGAGTATAACAGTTGTGATTTTAAATAACATCTGTGCTTTTGAAACTTCCACTGTCTCACAGTGTTGTTTTGATTGTATAAATTCAAACATATTTTGTATAGTTGTTTCGTGGGGTGTAACTTTTTCTGTCCGATATAAATCTAAAAAAAGGTTATAATATCCACTTTAATTTGATGTTTTAATTGTCTGCTTTAACATGCTTCTATTTAACCCTTTGTCTACCAGCCGGGTTCAGTGGACCCGAATGAGATTTTATTGTGTTGCCATATCCATATCTCTTGCTTTTGAATAATTAAACTCTTTGACTTTGTTTATTTCTAAGTATTTAATTATTTTCTAGCCTTATAAACAATTTTAGATAATTCGTATTGTTATAGAAAATTTTCTAATGGGAACTACAGTCCCTGTCCGTTGGATCCAAAGTATTACTTCATAGAAAAATTGAGTTATCAAATCATACTAGAGTTCTCCGGTTTGATAATGAAACTGCTAGAAGGGATGTAAGATCGGTTGATAAACTGCAACCAAGTCCCCAGTATTTCGGAATTTGGAACGGGTAATTGAAACAGCTATTCATATCAAGTTGAAGTATAGCAGTAGAGGAAGGCGCCCATTCGGCAGTACGTCTCATCAAAACCAGAAAGATATGACATCAAGTTTTGAGGAGTTTGTGTCAGCTCTACTTCAAATGATTGGAAGTTTGAAATTTACTGGGGAAAAGTTGGAGAAATCAAAGAAAAAATCAAGATAAAATTCAGGTGAAAATATTGGTAAAAGCCATAGGAAACTTTGGACGAAACATACCAAGTAATATTTTTTTAAAATTCGTGTTTACTTGAAACTTATTTACAATACAAAAAACTGATAGGAACAATCAGAAGAAACAAACCGGACTTGCCAACTTGCTTTACAAATCTTAAGAGCTACAAAATATTATCCACATTATTAGGATTTCTTAGCAATAAAATAATATCATCATACTCTCCAAAAAGAATAAAAGGTCTGTTATTGCGTAGTTCGCTATATAACGATAAGAATATCGATAGATAATGAACCAAAAAGGAAGCCAGACATATATTTAGACTGCAACAAAATTAATGATGTAGTTGAAACTGTGGATAAAATTATAAGGAAATACAACGTCAAAAGACGAACTGGCACATATTCTTTGATAGTTTTCTATAATATGGTCGACATAAGTGATTCATGGAATTCTCGTAATTTCTTATGGAAATTGTTGTAAATAACTATGAAAAAAAAAGAAATTTGATCACATAATTTAGAAAACAGCTGACTCAACACGACGGAAATTGTGAGAAACTCTACAAGTACAGCATATGAACCTCCAAGTAAAAAGGAATGGTGGCGCTAAAGTAATCCTCCTATCAGAAAATGCTATAAATTTTGCGATTGGCCCCTAATGTCAGTTCTGTTTTGACATTTGTGTAGTAAACACATGCGAAGTAGTAAACACATGCGAAATACACTGCTCCAGAACGCGGAATATTGCTGACTATTTATTTGACCAATAATCGGTCGGTGACTTTGGCACAACGTGAATTTCGTCGCAGATTTCCTGGCCGTCCAACGCCTACTGGTGAAACACTGCGACGTTTAGCCGCTCGCCTCGAAGAGACTGATACAACACGAGATGCTGCCAGGCGTGGCAGACCCCGGAGTAGCCGTTCTGCAGAGAATATTGTCATGGAAGCGCCGTCGACATCGACCAGACGACGTGCCACGCAAATGGGTATCAGTCGACGGTCTTTACAGCGAATTTTGGTACAAGATTTGAAGATGTTTCCGTACAGAGTCCAGACGGTGCATCAGCTGTTAGCTGCTGACCGCCAATCGCGTCTAACATACGCTCAAGCCATTCTTAATCACCACCAAGAGGAAGATGATTTTTCATCAAAAATAATCATGAGTGATGAGGCCCATTTCCATCTTAGCGGGTACGTAAATAAGCAAAATTTACGCTTCTGCGGCACTGAAAATCCGCTTGTAACCCACGAAGAGCCATTACACCCGCTCAAAGTCACTGTATGGTGTGCTGTTTTCGCTGGAGGAGTCATCGGACTATTTTTCTTCGAAGACGTCGCGGGCGAAACGGTTACTGTGAATGGTGAGCGCTACAGAGCAATGATCAACGAGTTCTTTTTGGCGCAACTTGATGAATTGGGATTGGAAAACATGTGGTTCCAACAGGACGGTGCAACGGCACAAACTGCACGTGCCACAACCGATATGCTGAAGGATGCATTTCCCGGGCGCCTAATCTCCCGTTTTGGCGATTTGCACTGGCCAGCAAGATCGCCTGATTTGACCGCTCCAGACTTCTTTTTGTGGGGCTTTTTGAAGTCGCGGGTTTATGTCAACAAGCCTCAGACTCTTGCAGCTCTTAAAGAGAATATCCGTCAAGAATGTGAGGACCTATCGCCGGAAGTTTTTGCCAAAGTGATGGAAAATGCCATAAAAAGGGCTCAAATGACAATCAACTGTGGCCGCGGCCATTTACATGACATCACTTCGACTTGATGTAAAAAAATTAAAAGACCAAATAAAAATAATCCACAAGAAGAATCAAAGTTTTTAACTTTTTTTTTAAATTACAGCCAAAAAACATCGGAAGTTTACTTTTGCGCCACCTTTTACGAAGTTCGGAAAGATGGGAATACAAAAACAAAATATTGTAAACAACATGTGTGTGGAGAATATTCTGTTTCAGTATGTAAAAAATGATTTCAATAAATTTGTCTAAATACAAACTACATAAATTTGAAAACAGAAGCAAATACCCACGCATTACAGTAGAGTTTAATGGACCTGGACGGTAGGTAATGCTAGTTTTGTAGGTAATGCTAGTTTTTTTCGGTAGATAATGGGTTAATAAAATTACTATTTTCAGATGCCATAGGTTCATGTATTGGTTCGAATTTCAATTAAATTAAGAAATTTATGAAGGTTTATTATTTAGTTAATCAGTTTTTTAGTTAACATAAAATCAATTCATATAATTATATTGAAATTTCGAATTTAAGTAAATAATGAGTTTAATGGATTTGAACATTTAGGCAAAAACTGAGTTAAACCAAAATTGAATATTTAGGCAAAAATGGATATAAATTATAGGTAACTATGGATTTCACAAAACACAACTCTTATGGCTATCGGTTCTTACTCGAACTGCGAAGATGATCTGACGATATGATACGAAGATGATAGGGTTGCCTGGCTTTAACTCCACATATTTGTGCGCGATTTAATATTTTCTATTCGATGGATTTGTTATATGTGCGCGCACCAAATCTTTCACGAAGAAAGCTAGTTAGTTAGTAAGGTAGTTTTTTGCGCTAAATAATAAGATTGCTTCATGGTAATAAAAAATTAATGTTTTGGACATACAATTTGGGAACGAACTAAACCAAGCTATTAGCCGTTTCATTAATTTTTCTGTTTTTTGTTTGAATTAAAAATATATACCACTAAAACAACACCCGCTATGTCAAATATATGACAACAGCGAAACCAGTTAAAAAGAGAGAACCTATTTCAATGATCGTTCAAAAAAATTTTCAGTTTGAATGCTACTTTCGAGTTACCTTCAAATATATAACAGTTTTTGAAGCGTTCAAAAGTGTTTGCAATTCGGCTTGCAGTCCGCCTATGATGGCTTTTCGATTTATCCTTCTTTTTATTCACATGGATGAAATTTGAGACCATTGTGTAAAAATTTTGTTTAAAATTTTTCCTTCCATGTAATTTTTGCCACTCTCAGTAAAGGGTGGTTAAATTTTAAGGGCCGATGTAGAATTTGAATAAAACACAAATTATTTTGAAAATTCTTGTAATTTCTTTTTATTATGATAATATGGTGTGGTTCAATAATGTATGGAGCAAAATATCGGCCAAATGTCCGCCGCGACCTCGGCGGCACACCTCCATCCGATGGTCCAAATTTTCGATGACGCTGCGGCATAATTGAGGTTCTATGCCATTAATGTGCCGAATTATCTCATCCTTCAGCTCTTGAATTGTTGCTGGCTTATCGACGTACAACTTTTCTTTCAAATAACCCCAAAGAAAGTAGTCCAACGGTGTCAAATCCCATGATCTTGGTGGCCAATTCCCATCGCCACCACGTGAGATAACACGGCCATTGAATTTGTCGGACAAAAGAGCCATAGTTTCGTTGGCTGTGTGGCAAGTGGCACCATCTTGTTGGAACCACATACATATCATACACATCCATATGCTCTAATTCGGGTCATAAAAAGTTAGTTATCATCTCACGATAGCGAACACCATTCACAGTAACTGCCTGACGGCCTCATTTTGGAAAAAATACGGGCCGATTATGCCACCAGCCCATAAACCGCACCAAACACTCTTCTCACTCTTTGTGGGTGCATTGGTTTTTCGAAAATCACTCTTGGATTATCATTCGCCCAAATGCGGCAATTCTGCTTATTGACGAATCCACTGAGGTGAAAATGTGCCTCATCAATGAAGTTGATTTTCTTCGAAAATTGATCATCCACTGTTGCCATTTCTGAAATTGAAAAATGTCAAATGAAATGCACAAAAAAACTTGACGCTTAGGTGTGGTTCACATTCAACATCGGCCCTTAAAATTTAACCACCCTTTATTTTAATTACCGGCTTATTCATTCACGATAATTTAATATGCAAATTATTAGTGTAAAACTTTTTTTCAAAATTTTCTTTGCAATATTTTTGTGACAACTATATTAATTTTTTCACTTTTTATACTATACAATTAAATATGTATAAAATATCATTTACAGAATATTTGTTCTGTTGATATGATTTGAATAATTAAACAATAATTCAGGCGCAGATGATAAAAACAAAGGATAGAAAAACTAAATACAGCACATGTGATTAACAATATTCGTATGCAAATTATTCGAGTGAAAGGCAAAAAAATGCAAAAGTTACATAAAATAAATTAATTTAAAGGAAGAGAATTTAAGTGCTGTAAATTACTGTATATTGTTATTACATAAATTTAATAAAACACAACTGCTTCAAATACATCACAATTATATTACAAATGAAGCCGCTTTAAAATAAAATAGTACTAAATTAGTAATCAGTCTTTAAAAACTCATAAAATAATGAAAGTTATTAATATAAATATAATTCAGCCACTTTAAACAATTTTATTTAAAGCGTATTATAGCTTAACCTTTTCACTACCTTGTAGGTAATAGATCCCAGAGCAAATTCAAAAAAATCGACAAATATCCAATATTCACTTAATTTAGGTAAGAAAGTGCCCCATTAGTATTTTAAAGTATTCTCTTTCTGTCGTCAGCTGATTTGCTGTGTTTAATTGCCATTAAAATGCAACTTACATATTTCGTCAAGAGATACTTGACTTTATAAAATTCATATATTTCGTAAGTATTTCATAAGTAAAAGTTATTTTTAAATAACATTCAGGTAAGTGAGAAAGAATGGGCATAAAATATATGGTATTTTTGTGCTTGTGGGAGGATGTATCCCACCGGTAGTGTACAAATAATAAAAATGGGCTTAGTTTATGTTATGAAAATGTGGAAACAATTTTTTTGTTTCATGATTTGTAGAATAAATCGAAAGAACCCACGTGGAAAGTTGACGGAAGACGAAGTGACTGCGATGGTAAACAACAGCGACTCCGAGGTAAGCGATTTCAGTGCGTCCAGTTCGGAGTATGTGCCAGATTTCGATGAAAAAACTGATGGTCTTTCGAGCAACTCCAGCGAAGATACGAGTATATGATAACGACGCGCAAACTTTAAATAATAACAACTCAAGTAACCTTGTAGTATGAGGATAATCTTCGGATTTATTTCGTCATCGATTTTCTATTAGAGAAGAGCTTGATCCCGTCATATTGGCTTCAATTTCAAGAAAATCCAGTGAGCTTGAAATATTTAAGTGTGTAAATATTCCCAGAATCCTTATTGATATTTATTGCACAGTGCACAAATGAGAGATTAGACTTTTTAAACACAAACAAAAACGTAGTACGGGACTGACTGATGCAGACGAAATTAAAATAGCTATTGCTGGAAATTTCACTTGCAATGGGATATAATAAATTTCCTGAGATTTCTGATTACTGGCCTCAAAATGAATAAATGGGCAACAATTTTATAAAAAAAACAATGCCACCAAATCGCGTAAAAAATGTATTTGAATAAATAAAACAAAAAATTAATAAATAAAACAGAAAATAAAAATGATAAATATGTTTAAAAATGTACCAAAAAATGAAATGAATGAAATTGAAGAGGATACTCTTGTTTAATATTGGGTCTATAACTTAATTCATGCGGTTTGCTAAGAGATGGCGTAACTTGTATGAATTCCATCGTTCGAATATATTCCGAACATATGTAGGAAAGCTACTGTCATTGTACGTCTTTTCAGTATATGTCACTCATTTGAAGCATAAACAACAACCATTTTTTTCTTCATAACTTTCTTCTTCTTCTTAATTGGCGCTATAACCGCCTAGGCGATTTTGGCCGATTTCAATATTGCACGCCAGCCGCTCCTCTGCTTTGCTGCCTGGCGCCAGTTAGATATCCCAAGTGTAGTCAAGTCCTTCTCCACCTGGTCTTTCCAACGTAGAGGAGGCCTTCCTCTTCCTCTGCTACCACCAGCGGGTACCGCGTCGAATACTTTCAGGGCTGGAGCATTTTCTTCCATACGTACCACATGACCTAGCCAGCGTAGCCGCTGAATCTTAATTCGCTGAACTATGTCTATGTCGCGGTACAGCTCATACAACTCATCGTTGCATCGTCTGCGGTATTCGCCATCGCAAAGACGTAAAGGACCAAAAATCTTTCGGAGAATCTTTCTCTCGAACACTCCAAGCGCCATCTCATCCGATGTTGATAGGGTCCATGCTTCTGCGCCATACATTAGCACGGGCATGATGAGGGACTTATAGAGCGTGGTTTTCGTTCCTCGAGAGAGGGCTTTACTGTCCATTTGCCTACTCAGCCCAAAGTAGCACTTTTTGGCAAGAGAGATTCTTCGTTGGATTTCAAGGCTGACATTATTGTTGGTGTTGATGCTGGTTCCAAGATAAACAAAGTCCTCTACTTTGTCAAAATTGTAACTGTCAACAGTGATGCGGGAGCCAAGGCGCGAATGCGCTGACTGTTTATTTGATGACAGGAGGTACTTCGTTTTGTCCTCGTTCACCTCCAGACCCATTCGCTTCGCTTCCTTGTCCAGCTTTGAAAAGGCAGAACTAACGGCGCGGTTGTTGAGGCCAATGATATCGATGTCATCGGCATACGCCAGCAGTTGCACACTCTTATAAAAGATGGTACCTGACCGGTTTAATTCTGCAGCTCGAATTATCTTTTCTAGCATAATGTTAAAGAAGTAACACGATAGGGAGTCACCCTGTCTGAAACCTCGTTTGGTATCAAACGGCTCGGAGAGGTCCTTCCCAACTCTGACTGAGCTGGTGGTGTTGCTCAGTGTCATTTTACATAGCCTTATTAGTTTTGCAGGGATACCAAAGTCAGACATCGCGGCATATAGCCAACTTCTTCTCGTGCTGTCGAAAATTGATTTAAAGTCGACAAATATATGGTAAGTGGCGATCCTCTTCTCACGGGTCTTTTCCAGTATTTGGCGTATCGTGAATATCTGGTCGATGGTAGATTTACCAGGTCTAAAGCCACACTGATAAGGTCCAATCAGTTCGTTGACGGTTGGCTTTAGTCTTTCACACAATACACTCGATAGAACCTTATAAGAAATGTTAAGAAGGCTGATCCCGCGGTAGTTGGCGCATATTGCAGGATCACCCTTCTTGTGGATTGGGCAGAGTACACTTAAATTCCAATCGGCGAGCATGCATTCGACCGACCATATTCTGCAAATAAGCTGGTGCATGCACCTTACCAGCTTCTCGCCACCATGCTTGAATAGCTCAGCTGGTAACCCATCAGCTCCAGCGGCTTTGTTGTTCCGTAGCCACATAATTGCTATTCGAACTTCATCGAGGTCGGGTGACGGGATGTTAATGCCGTCATCAGCGATTTGGGGTTCGGGATCTTCATCTTCTCCGGCGACGCTTTCGCTGTCACCATTTAGCAGAGTGGAGAAGTGTTCCCTCCACAATCTAAGTGCGCTTTGGACATCAGTCACCAGATCGCCGTTCTTGTTCATACAGGAATTCGCCCCGGTCTTAAAACCTTCCGTAAGTCGCCGCACCTTTTGGTAAAATTTTCGGGCGCTTTTCATGTCGGCTAGCATCTCAAGCTCTTCACACTCACGTATTTCGGCCTCTCTCTTCTTTCTACGGACGATACGTCTCTCTTCCTTTCTCAACTCCCGGTAGCGTTCCCATACAGCTCGCGTTGCGCCCGATCGCAGCGTGGCCCTGTAGGCAGCATCTTTATTTTCCGAAGCGGCGCGGCATTCCTCATCATACCAGTCATTTTTTCGGGTTCGCTGAAAGCCAACGACTTCTTCAGCGGCGGTACGCAGTGATCGAGAAATGTGATCCCAGTGCTCGCAAATTCCGGTTTCTTGAGAAGTGCTCTCAGTGAGCAGGTGTGAGAGTCGAGTGGTGAAGTTTGCAGCTGTCTGTTGCGATTGCAGCTTTCCGACGTCAAGCTTTCGCTGTGTATTTACACGCACGTTTTTTGATGCACAGAGGCGTATGCGCATCTTGGCTGCGACAAGATAATGATCCGAGTCGATGTTCGGTCCTCGGAGTGTACGTACGTCTAATATACTGGAAGCATGCCTTCGGTCTATCGCAATATGATCGATTTGGTTTCGCGTTTTTCGATCTGGAGACAGCTGAAACCTGGTGCTACAGACCACCATGTTTCGGGCCCCGGCAAAGTCGATCAGTCTCAGTCCGTTGGCGGAGGTTTCGTCGTGGAGACTGAATTTTCCGACAGTGTGACCAAAGATCCCTTCCTTTCCCACCCTGGCATTGAAGTCACCAAGCACGATTTTGATATCGTGACGGGGGCAGCGCTCGTAAGTGCGTTCTAAGCGCTCGTAGAAGTGATCCTTGATCACATCGTCCTTCTCTTCTGTCGGTGCGTGGGCACAAATCAGCGAGATGTTGAAAAATCTCGCTTTGATGCGAATCGTGGCGAGACGCTCGTCCACTGGAGTGAACGACAGTACTTGGCGACGAAGCCTCTCTCCCACCACAAATCCAACACCGAACTTGCGCTCCTGTAGTAGATGTCGCAAGGCCCAACGGTTTTCTTGCCTTGCCCCGTCCATTTCATTTCTTGGATGGCGGTGATGTCAGCCCTTACTCTTACGAGGACATCAGCCAGCCGGGCAGCGGCACCTTCCCCATTAAGGGTTCGGACATTCCAGGTGCATGCCCTTAAATCGTAGTCCTTAAAACATTGCTTGTGGTCGTCATCAAAAAAGGGAGATCTCATCCGAGGCACATTGAAATTTTTCATTGGGTATAGTTTTTTACGTGGCGGGTCCCAAGCCCAGCGCACAACCAAATACTGGAGGGTTGTTTTGTTTTTGAAGACACATTTATATAGCGAGCCGCTTGCTCCAAGTCAGACGCCCGCTTGCAGCCGCACCTCCTGGTGAACAGACGCTGCTGACTTCAGTGAGCCCTTAAACCGAATATGTCGGAGTGGCCCCACAGAAGCTCCCTCTCTTTCTGCCGTGACCCAAGGCTCCACACGGGTTGGTTACCATATCTCACACAAGGGTTGCTCACGTTGCCCAGAGTGCGCGACGAGGACGCAAGAGTAGGGATTGAGTGTAGCCACTCATCTGTAACTGCAGACCCAGAAGAGTTACCACACCCCATTGCACTCCATTCATTACTTTAATATGAAGAAAACTTCTGCCGAATGTCATCGTATTTTGGTGGAAGTTTATTGTGAACATGCTCTAGCTGAGCGAAGGTGGCAAAAGTGGTTTGCACGATTTAAAAGTGGTGATTTTGGCTTGGAAGACGATGAGCGTCCTGGGCAGCCAAAAAAGTTTGAAGATGAAGAACCGGAAGCATTACTCGATGAAGATTGTTGCCAAACGCAGGAAGAGCTAGCAGAATTTTTGGGTGTCACTCAAGCAGCCATTTAAAAATGTTTAAAAGCACCTGGATATATTCAAAAGCAAGGAAATTGGGTTCCACATGAACTCAAGCCGAGAGATGTCGAAAGGCGGTTTTGCTTGTCCGAAATGCTGCTGGAACGCCACAAAAGGAAGTCATCTTTGCATCAAATTGTTACTGGTGATGAAAAATGGATCCATTACGTTAACCCCAAGCGCAAATAATCATAAGTGAAATTCGGCCAACCAGCCAAATCAACGGCTAAGCCGAATATCCATGGCGCGAAGGTAATGCTCTGTATTTGGTGGAATCAGAAGGGTGTGCTGTATTATGAGCTGCTAAAACCGGATGAAACCATCAATGGAGAACGCTACCGAACACAATTTATCCATTTGAAGAGACCAGTAGCCGAAAAACGGCCGGAATATGCGACCAGACACGAGACAATAATTTCCCACCATGACATCGCTGGGCCCCACGTTGCTATTCCGTTTAAGAACTATGTATTTGGAAAACAGTGGATGGGAGGTTTTACTCCACCCGCCTTATAGCCCAGACCTTGCCCCTTCTGGCTACCATTTGTTCCGATCGATGCAGAACGCCCTCAATGTAATACTTGCCTGCCAAGCCGGCCTAGTTCTTTGGGATGGGATCCACAATTTGCCAGAAAAATGTGAAGAAATAATTGCAAACTAAAATATAATCTAGCAAAAAATAAACAATACCGTTTGGAGACCAATATAAATTTAAACCACAAGAAAACATCGCTTCTAAGTAAAGTATATACGAATTTAAAGTGAAAAAAATTATGGTAGCAAATTCAAAAGAGTAAAATATAAAATGCCTACGGTTTACCAGCGCCAAAAACAATGACAACAATTGTTCAAAGTGGATTTGCTGCCAACTAATTTTCAAAAGCGCACTTGAAAGAATCGCAAACCGACAAAAGCACAAAAATGTGGCAAACAAAAAGTCAAAAATAAAAACCCAAAATAAGAAACGATGAAAAAAAGTTAAAACTTAAATTATGGCAACAAAATGGAAATACAGACATAGCAGAGAATAGAAGAAATTATCATACCTAAACATTCGAGGCATTTGAATGTTGAAATTTTGCTAATAGAGACTTGACTCGAGTGCATACAATACAAGGTTTATAATGTATGCACCAATGTACGTCTGTTTGTACATATAAATATAGGTATCCCTCTAGGAAAGGGGAACATTTCTCGATGCATGTTATACAGTTTCTAACGAAAAGATTCTCATTTGTTGGAAAGTTAATTGCATATATAACATATGATGCCATTAGTGGAATATATTCCACTTCGCCACGCATCGAATGCATGGGGAAATTTTCTAACTCCTTGAATTTTCAATAAACGACGAAACTTGTTTTTTCTCTATAAATCGAACATATGAAGATTTGTATCTATGTACTCATGAAATGCGAAGTAAGGACCTTTCAAAAGAGGGCCCAGATCTCGAAGAAGAATCATGTATAGTTGTATCTGACGAAAGATACATGCGTCTCAGCGCTATGGATGAAAACTTAAATAAAAATTTATTATTATTTTTCGCCTTATATGTTAGAAAGGACTGTAATTTTATTGAGCTCGAGACCAGGTTTTCATTAGGAAAAAGTCTGATGAGCAGATGCGGTGATCTCCGAAATAGCAGCTATACTTTCTATCACTTTGAAAAATCGACGTTTTCTCATATTACTCCTTAATAAAAACTTGGCCTCAAGCTCCATAAAATTACAGTCGTTTTTAAATAAAAATGTAAAAGTTTTACATTAAATTTTACAATAAAGTATTAGCACTAATTTGTAAAAAAAATTTTTTAGTAAACTTCTGCCAGCTTTCCTTAAGAAGGGATGTAAAAATATTGTTTCCATATGAAGCGTAACAGAGACAATGCCCATTCAAAACTTCATATTTGTTTCCATAAGCAACGAAGAGGAATGCTTCTACATTCCAAATTCCATATTTTTCTCGTGGGGTTGATATTATTTAGCTGCTACATTTGATTCGGTATTGCTTGCATTTATTTTTCGCTCAATGCACACACACACATACAAACTCTGATCACATCAGTATGAAATTATTTTGGGCAAAGTGCCCAAAAAGTCTAACCATACGTACGGCCAAGAGGTTTTGAGCGCTCAAAGGAACACCGACCGAAAACCACTGGCCATTACCGTCATACCGGCTACCGACCAACTATGTAACTATTCAGCTAACCAAAACGGTCAACCAACCAAAAGACCAAACCATACAAATACAAATTAGTGTAATAAAACGTTTCATAAAATTTTTGGTTAACAAATACCATGAAGTGTATTATTAATACACTGGGCAAAGTTTTCTTTTATTTTTATATGTAAAAATATACAGCTTCATTTGATATTTTAAGTAGTTTAATTTTTTCCAAAATTCAAATCAAATTTATTGAATTTTAGTGAGTGAAATAATTGGATCAAAATGTACACATAACTATAGTGTAGTGTCAGACTCCCTTCTCTATAAAACGGATTTACTATATGTGAAGTAATGAAAGGTTTTTGGATATCCGCGCTAGGATTTTGTAAAAATAACATTAGGCCTATTTTATTTATGTTCTTGGTCGAGGAAATATATATTCCGTGAAATTCAGCCTGATATATTGTGCTTCTTGTTTTATTTGGACGCGGGGGAGCTTTCTCTAACTAATATTAGTTACTCATAGATATTGTATTCAGATTGAAAATATATATACAACATGTGTTATTTTTTATACAAGAAATATATAATATTACATTCACGTGAGTTTTAAATACCTTTTGAAGTGAAACTTTCTATATGGCTTGGGAAACGGTTCCGGTGAAACAAAACTTTACCCACCTTTTTATGTCGAAATAGGTAGACGAATTTTATATCCAAAAAGCTCGTTATATATAGTACATAGGTTATTGTTTCTAAGCAACATGTTGCCCGTTTAAAAAGTTAAATTGAACTAAATTATTAAGTTAAATAAAAGTTTGCAATATGGGCGTCAAACGTAACGCATTAATGTCGGTATTCGGTAAGCAGTTTCTAGTCACTAATTGAGACTTTGCGGTGGGAAGATTGATTTTAAAACTATTCGGTATTCAGTAAGTCTCAAAATAAACTCTAATTTGTCAGATGGTCTGTAAAATCTGTAAAGCATAACATAACACTTAAGTTTCATAACACATAATCAAAAAAAACTATTTGTTTACATTTGATTATGTATCTTGTTCTGCCATTTTGATCGAATGGACCAATGGATGAGAAGCTGCATTGTTCATTGTTGATGGTTCGATTTCTTACAAATATTTTAAATAATCGGTTCACATTATATGCTGTAATAAGAATTTTGAACGTTTAATTTCATAAATAACTTTACAATAATCATTTTGTTGTAAATTTAAAAGATCAATTATTCCCTTGACAAAGAGTTGAAAAAATGTATTGTGTGCTATCGATAAACACATTTTCAATGAGGTTGATTGTGCATCTCTAGCTGAACATACGATCAGCTGATTGTCTCTACTACATTTCACCACAATCTTTGGTGAACTTTTTTGAGACTCTTGCTTACAGAATACCGAAATCGTATTAAGTCACAATAAATTTATCTAATTGAAAGCCTCAAATTGAGTGACTTGAGATGAGGCTGAGTTACAGTATACCGTCATAAGGAAGATTGGTTTCGAAAAAATTTATAAACAGGTTACACCTTTTTTAAAAAATCATGTAGAACAATAAATAAAATGATATGTAACGAAAGAAGCTTATAAATAGAAAAATAATAAAGAAGAGGATTGCCATCCAGTCATTATAGTAAGTTAAACCATTTTTATTTATATACAACAATATGAGTATCAAACGAAAGGTAAGCTTTGTTTAAAATATATTTTTGGATAAGATCGACATCTGTTTAAATCAACTCAACTAATAAGTTAACTGGACTATAACAACATTAGTGTGAAACCACAAAATTTCATAAGAAACTACGTGCGAAAGGGATTGCCACCTTTTTAGAAAGATTAAGGTTTAGGTTAGGTTAGTAAGTTAGATTAGGTTTAGTAAGTTAACCAAAATGCTACATCTCCGGTATTTTTGCAACATAAAAAAGGCTGTTGGAAAACTTAAACGCAAAGGAATTATAACTAACTCTATTTGAAAATATATTGTAATCTTTTTCCATTCAGGGGTTTTCCCAATCAATATACACTTCTGCCCCCGCGTAGGGAATTCACGCAATTGACCAAGGTTTTCTTTATAAAGAGTTTGTGTATTTTTGACTATTTTAAAGTAGTTTCAAATTGCAACAAAAATACAAACTAGATTACGATTTCAGTGTCGCCTGTAAATTTTGGAATTTTCATTGCTGGACTCCAGACTAATCAGCATGATTCAGAGTCTAACCATAAGTAGATGCAGTGGAAGCTTTAGGAGATAGTGAGTAAATTTTAGGAATTGATTGTCAGCCTAAAAGGGGGCTACAACGAACGGCAGAACTACGGGCACATACTGGGGCAGACTCATAGGAAATTCGTAAAAAAGACGGGGCAAGTTAGTTCAAGGGGAACTTTATTTGAAAGACACACGCCCACTCACATCAATCGGGTTGAGTCGGGTATTTGAAAAGCAAAACTATACCTCGGAATTCCTAGTGAGTTTTTTATGTTTCTAAAGGCTCATCTAAGCTCAAAGTACGTTATGATGCCGCATAGGGAGTCGGCAAATCTTAATCGCTCCTAAAATCACTTTGAACTTTGTATGAATCTTGAAACATTCCCGATTTCCTCGCATCTAAGGTGCTACAACATACCAAGGAATTGTCTGCCTAAAATTGAGAATATTCTTCTGGATAGAGCGGAACAACGGCCCAAAAGATTCAAAATCATGTGCTTCTCGTTTTTGCGCTGACAAGGTGTTACCATTTATGACATATGTTTAGCACTAAGTGTCGGTCATAACTGTCAGGTAGTTTTACAAGTGATTTCGTTCCGCCATTTGTCATTTGTCACATCGAAAAACCTATCGGAATCAAGTCGCAAGCAAATATCGAAGATAATTCTCCTTTCACCACTTATATCGCCAACGGGATGCTTAGTGCCGAGTGGTGCTACTATATTCTATTATGAAACTCAGATCATTAGTCCAAAACCTACCCTCGTTAAGAGGTTTGCGATATTTCTATGTTACCATGGAGGTCGGCGATTGTTTCCTGAGGTTTCCTGAGTATTTGCTTGACGCCTGGCTATTAGTGAAAGTGTAGATAATTTTAATTTTGAATATCGAGTGACGAGTTTCGCGGAGTCTGTTTATTATTTTGGGTTCCGTTCCCACCATTTTCCAATTGGCCTAATACAAAAGTATAAAGGTACCGTTATTTTCCACATTCTGCATGAAATATAGAGTTAAAGCTTATCTCCTAGCTAATATGAGGTTTATAAATTTAGCTCCTTCATTTACCACGATAGTATCCCTCCCTAGATTTATATGATCGATAAAAGGTCTCTTATATTCCTAGTGAAGAGGGCTAGGTCTGTGTTTACAGGATTCACATCCAGTCCTGGGCCGTAGCATCACAGGAATAGATTGCTGAGAGATATTTGAAGTAAATCAACCAATGGTGAAAATTTTTTGGCTCAGATTTGTATTACAATATTTAGGCTATAAATGGCAATGTATTTTTTTTACAAGGAAGGCAAACCACCTTTTGGAATTTTTGGTTTATCTAATACCCTGCAGAGTACTTCTAAAGTAGCAAATAAATGCTCGAATCTTGAAACATTTTTGGGGATATATATTCTAATACTAACTGAATATTAAACAAATGTATTTACAAAAAAAAAAATGTCACTCAGAGCTTTGAGTAAGGTTAAGACCGCCATCCAACTAATAATTTTTCTCACTGTACAACTAAATACAATTGTTTGCTAGCGAAAAAGTTCAACTTACCACAGACAAATAGACAGACCGGCAGCAGACAGACAGACAACAGGCCATACAGGTTCGGTGATAGTTTTCATTGTGTCCTTATGCCTGTTCGGTGGACCCTATGCACATTTTATGTCGGCTTAATAGTTTTGTTTTCCTTGCGGTTACCAATGGAAAGAGAAATGGTAGCCAAAAATAACGAACAGCATGGCCGACCACATACATACATACGTGGGCAAACCTTAGCGGCGAATAATAGTGAAGAACCATATACTCACACCGGGATCTATGTATTTTCAAGTGGATATAGTTACACATTTGGGCCATTCGGGTAGCGGTAATGATAAAGTGCTTAATTTCTATATATTTGTATAAAATTCTATGAAATACTTGCATACGAATATTTGCAAATTTCTATGTACGAGTATGCGGCGTTGTGTATATATATATACCTAAGAAATTAAAAGTGGTTTGATGAAGCCGGAAGTTAAACGGTAATTTATCGCAACGGCGACAACGACAAAGATGAGGGTCTTACGTAGTTTGCAGCGATAGTGAAGAAGGGATAATTTGATAGTTGTGGTCGTCACAGAGGGTGTGTTGGAAGGGATGAGCGCGTGGCATCGGAGTGAGCAGAAAACTAGAGTATTTCAATTTGGGGGAGGAAATGAAAGAAAATAAAATGAAGGCACAGTGGCAGCTTAGTTAGTTAGTTGGCCCTTGTCATTGCCATTGCTATCGCCAATGCTGCTCACCGCCACTTGAACGTTAAATTGGTAACAACCATAAACAAAAATGTCACTTAAATTATATTATTCTGGCGTTGGACTCGTCGACGTTGACTGCAGGTCGAGCCGCTGATAAAGAGCATGTGGTTTTGGTGGTCTAAATGCGCAGTGTAGCAGACTTTAGGAGTCGAAATTGTCATACTACTCGCACATACATACAACTGCGGACTGGCAGATTTTATTTAATTTTGTTTTTTTTTTTTGTTTCACTCTCAATATGCTTTGCGTATGACATGGCGTATACTTAATATACAACTTTCTGTCATCCTTTTTGCTTACTTGCGTTGGCTGTCTCGCAATGCATTTGGCCCTTCAGCAGCTTACAGCAGCTATGCCATTGGCGTCGACACGACGACTATGTTGACTGCGGCGACGACATGTCACGCTGCGTTGATTACTCTGCTGCGGCGGCTGCTTGCTTGCCAACTACACATATAGACAGACAGACAGTCAGTCAGTCAGTCAGCGCCATGATCGTATGAGTGCGGATAATTTATGAGATTACGGGATAAATATTTTAGGGTTTTTGCGGTTTATTTGGTGGTGGATTTTTATGCTGGGAATTTAATTTTGTAGCACTTCATATGATTTCTTTTTCTGTGCAAGTGGTTAATCTCGTAATGCGAAAACGGGTCGCATCAGCCATATTCGTTTTATTCAACATATAGCAAAGATTCAAATTGAGTTTTCTAAACGAATGTACTTTAACTCAATGCGACAAGACTATAGCTTTTAGACGTTAGAAAACCAGTTGTAGCCGCGTTGAATCTATTTGGTCAGGGCGTACATATTGACAAATTTTTTGACCTCACCTTACTCTTTAACCGTCATCACAATACGTTTTATGTAATTGCCATGACTAGTTGAACAAATATGACCGCTGTAAGGTTGGTAACATTTCAATTGCCGGACCCTGTAGCTACGAGCTCTACTTAAGACTTGTCCAGACGATTTTGCCCGGAAAGTCCGGCGTTAACTTGAAACTAGAACTTGCGGTTTTCGAAGTTGTTCAGATTTCACAGACATTTTAGGCATTCGGATTTAGCAACTTCTTCTTCATCTTTATTTTGACTGTTTTCAATATAGCACACCAGTCGATTCATTGCTTTGCTAACTCAAGACACCAAGTGAAGCCAAGTCCTTCTCCACATGATCTTTCCAATGTAAAGGAGGCCTCTCCTTTCATTTAACGGAAGTTTCTCTTGAATACTCCAAGGATCATCTCATCGTCGTTCGTCGTTCGTCGTTCGTCGAGGAAGACCTTTATAGCTTCAAAATTGTAGTTGTCAAGAGTTATGAGCACTTTTATAAAAAAAAGTCATCTGCCCGTTTGAATTTTGCTGCTCGAATTATGTTTTCCAGCATAATGTTAAAAAAGTCACACGACAAACTCCCTGTCTGAATCCTCGTTTGGTATCAAACGGTTCGGAGAGGTTCTTCCCAATTCTAACGAAGCTATTAGAGTTGCTCAGCGGCTTTTAACTTTACAGGGTTTGCAAATTCAGAAATTGCCTCAGATAGGGAACTCTTCTCGTCCTGCTGAAAACTGATTTAAAATCAACAAAGAGATGTGTGTGTCTATTCTTTTCTCGTGGGAATCTTCCAATAATTGCAGTATTGTGAATATATCTGGTCGATGGTAGATGTATCAGATCTAAAATCACACTGTTAATATACAATCGTCCAGTCTTTCACAGAATATGCTCGATAAAACCTTGTACGAAATGTTAAGCAGACTGACCCCGAGATAAATGGCGCACAAGCCATTGCTCCACCTAGCGGGTAAATTTTTAATACACTTAGTTCTTTTGTTATAAATAGTATATGGTTTCATACATAAAATACAAATAATTCCACCCCCGCAAAACCCAGCACATGCATTACGTAGCAATGTATCGACGTTAGAGTTTTGCAGAAAATTTAAATTTTTTATCTCAACGGGTGGTTAGATTGAAACCGTTTGCAAGATTTGTCCCACACATACCACAATGCAAGCGAGTTCAGCAGAATGTTAAAAAAAAATACCTAAAAAACATCGTCAAATTATCCTTCGGTTCAGAAAATGACATTTTCCTAAAGCACTGCTCATATTATCTAAAAACGTATACTATATTATATATATATATTTATTTATATATTTATATATATTTGTATATTCCCATGGAAATTTTTCAATAACATATTTCAAAGTTTATCCAAGTATTTCAAATAAAAGAAAATAATTATTGTAGTTGTATAATGAGAGAACTAGTTTCATGTCAATAAATAAAGCAGTCAATGATATTTTTGATGGCTAGACAGGAAACAACGACCTTGACTATCTATCGACTTCTTGCAGCTGCAATGGTTTCATGAAATTTTCCTCATACTCCGTGATGAGAAAGTAGATACAATTCGGCTTTTGTCGGACCTATTCGATCCAAGCGGTACACGTGATCTAATTTAGGTACAATAAATTTCTCTTAAAAGCAAGTTTGCAAATACTAGAGAAATATACGGTGTCCAAATTAAATGAGACGTTTTTTGAGAAAAATAGAAGGGACAATTTAGAATCAAGGAATCTTAGCCCATTTTGCTTTATGTAATGTGATATGGACATTGGTACTCTATTGCTATGTTTGATAGCAAGAGGTACTGATAAATGTAAACCTGGTATCATGTTATCGATATGCTCATATATAGGGAGGAGGGGCGGGGTAATTAATTTCCCGGGGAAAGCTAAAGGTATATTTTTAACCAATTATGGAGGGAAACGAATTAGCTAAAGGTCAATTAAGCGGAAAATACTGTGTGGTTTTTATAAAACATTTTGCAAATCCAGACAGCTCCGACTGCAAATTATTGCTATCTGATGTATTGCGCAAGAGTTTTACGTGGTCTGCATACGTTAGACAATTGACAAACTTAAAATTACGCGATAAGTAATTTATTATCAAGTAGGAAAGTGTGCAACCAGTTATATAATAGGTGAGCATAATATTCGTGTCATTCCTAACATTTCCCAAACTGTGCTTTCCGACTAGAAATGCAGAGTGTACGAAATTTTTTAAGGTTTGCCAAAGAAGTTTAGAGATGTAACTTTTTGCTCTTTGGCGGGCCGCACCAAGGGCAGTTTACATAATTTCTAACCCTCGTTTTTTTCTCTGCAACTAAATTCTATGCATTTGAGCAAATTAGCTTTTATAGTTATTGGAATATCGAATTTATTTATTACCTTGTTCCGATTTTAATAAATTTCAAAATTATGCCTTCTAAGGCGGAATCTATGTTTATACCAAATTTGGTAAATGGTACCTACTCAGCTACTTTAAGAAACTGTTTGATAATGAGTGTCATCGCGACAATTTGCACAATTTTTGTAACCCACGTCTGGCGTTCGCCAACCCAATCGTGTATCCAATGTAAGTATGTAAATTAACTATTATTAATACTGGAATATCGGACTATTTCGATTCGTTTTAAATTATATGAGAGGTATGCGTGGTTTTCTATCACCAACATTTTTCAATTCTATATTGAGTTATTGAGATAGCGCATTTATTTTTCCGTTTGGAGAATTACCATTATATGAAATGTGCTCGTGGGATTTGTCCGATTTCACAATTTTCGAAATTTGACTGGTAACATAATTTCGGAGATATGCTTATTTAATCTAAATTCGGTGGTGCTACGCCCAATTCCAAAATTTTTGTTCCTTCCGGGAGTTGGTTAATGGAACTCTTAATCTTACATATTAAATTTGGCCAAATTGTCTTTAATACTCATGTACGTAAATAAGGGATTTTTAATTCCGTGCAGAATTTAGCTTTATGACCTAAAATGCATTGCGCGTACCAATAATGCATATCAGATTTGAACAAATTATGTTTCATCGAACTCCACTTTAATTTTAAACTAAAATATATTTTTAAATTAACTGCATCTTTTCGAAAATTGCGAAGCTCTTCTGAAATTTATTTATATGTACCTATGTATATATATTGTTTTTTTACCACTTACTTAATTTAAGTACATAAGCCAGAAATTAAGTACATAATAATTAGGTTAAATTTTAAATTTATCATATTCCGCCACTGGTTGCACTATATTCGGTTTACAACGATAGTACTATCAATACTATCGATGCTTTATTAACTATCGTTTTGAAAACAGAGGAGGCGGTATTACCGATAGTGTCCCAGCTCTACTATGACTATCAAAAAATCTCAAGGGCAAACATTTCAAGTAGCTGGAATTGAAACATACAAATTACACTCAATTATAACTTTAATAAAATAAACGATGCTGTACCTTAACTAAAGGACCTGGCAACTCAAATCAAGCGAACAAAACGATAACAATGGACAGCATACAACTTATCACCATAATGTTGAATTTAAATGTTTATATCCGACAAACTAAAACTTTGTCCTACCAATGCTGAACAGTTGCAAGCTTTGCGTAAAATAAATTAATAGGTTTTGAAAACTGAAATCTCAATTATAAGTACATATAACTTCTTACTCCCAGAACTGGCACTCTACTTTTGTTCGCCAAAATTTTTTTTTTTGTTATTTGCATATCTTCTTCGATAAAATAAAAAGGAAACATATGTGATAATTTTATTCTTTTTTTTTTAACCCATGTTTACTGCAATCAGTTTATATACATGTATATGAATGTCACATTCAGCTAATGGTTTAACTTAATATATGAAATTGATCCGCCAGAAGCCAGACCATTTCGTAAACTTAAAGTTGGAAGGCTGTCCTTAAGGTGAGTTGATATATTTAATTCACAAACAAGTTTGCATCGCTTTCGGAAAATATTCGTGGCTCACAAGGCCCCGTAGAAGAGGGACCGTATAAGCAGCTGGAAATACAAGCCCTTTGCAAGTTTGCTGATAAATAAATAATGTAGGAAAATGTGTTTCAAAAAATGTTGTAAAGAGGCGTAAATTCCCATTTTTGACGTTAATTTGGCAATCGATACAAGATCGCGCGATTTCACCAACCGCAATTTTCCCGATAATAGCTTTAATTGTCGTCTTCTTGTGGATCTTTTTCCGCAAAACATTTCTACAATTTCTAAATTCAATACAGATGTGATGAACTGATGAGAGCAAAAAACGTCGTACTAACTAACTAACTAATTTAGCTGACTTATTCTTTAAAAATATTGAAGTAGTAAGTTGAAAGATAGGTGATGAAATTGATGAAGTGTTCGAAACTTTTATGTAGAAAGGGGGCGCCACCTTTTGACCCCTGGGCCCCGATTTCCTCTCGGTGGCCCTGGTTACGAGTGCCTGTGATGACTTTGCAATGAACCTTAAGGTATTGATGTAATTGATCATTTTGTGCCACAGTGAGCTGATTTCACAACAATTCGTAGCGGGTTTGATTAGAATCTTTGGAAGATTTCAATATTCGAATTAACCGCGGTGCTCACAACTATTACATACATACCGTAAGTCGAAATTGGTTTTATGACAGTTCAGTGCAGGAGTAATTTAATATCAATTGATAGTTGAGAATTTCGGTGTATGAGCCTATGTACATAGGTTTCTGAGTTTTACACCGAGAGCCTTGCGGTTGGTGAACATGGAAGTTCTCCAAGTTAATCTTCTATCGAACTGCATACCCAAATATTTATTCTCCTTGGTTTAGGATAGGTGTCTCAATTGAGGGTGAAATTCATCTGAACAGATTTAGTTTCTTTGGCCTTAATTGTTTTAGCCAGTCAATGATCTTGTTAAGACCTCCTAGAAGTTTGAGAAAAAAGGGGGGGTTTGGAGATGTGGGGACGGTTCTCTGCTATAATAGCAGAAACATGCCAATGGCGACTCCTTGTGTTATAGTCAGATCGTAAATATAGAGCGGGTATATTATGAGGCCAATGATACTTTCTTGCGGTACACCAGGTAATCTTTCATGGAATTAAGTTTATTCTTCGCCCTGTTTAACAAAAAAGTAGCGCTTCTCCAGATAGGATTTGATAAATATGCAGAAGTTTATCGGTAGGCAGATTTTTATTTTATAGGAAGCTGTACAGTAGTTCTTTTATTTTTTGCTCCAATGCAGAATTTATTTTCTCATCAAGTCGGAGAACTCGCTCAAAGGTGCTGTGGTTTTTTTAAAATCCAAATTGGAAGCTATCTTTTTAGGAAAAGTACTATGATCTTGTAGAGAATGGATTGTAAGATAATATACCGTTATGCTTCGAATTTATCAAGACTTTTTTTGGGGTAAGAACTATCTTTACTTGAATAACTCTTTTCAGTGGAGAGGTATGAAGTGAGCTGCCAAAACTGCATTAGCCAGTGATGCCCGCCTGGGGGCTCAGCAAGTTTTAGTAATCGGCTAGTAATTAAGTCATAGCCATAATATTTACTATTTCCCTTCCCTAGTTACTAAGTACTGTCGATATAAAAAGTTGTGTAGCTCAATCGTCAAACAGGTACACATTTCATATACATTGGGGAGGTAGAACCAGTCTTGGCCTTACCAACCCTAAGGAGCAAAGTGTCTATTTAAGTTTTCGCCATTTTTTTTGCGAAGTGGCCCCAGATTTATCAGAACTCCGAGAGGAAAGTCGAAACGCATTCGGGTACAATCGCTGTTTGCCGAAAGAATATCCGCTCCTCACCAATCGCTTTGACTTCAACTGGAAGTGCAATTTTCATTGATCTCGGCTTCTTGGTGTAGGATATTGAAGTTGGACACACGTCGTCACTGATACGTGGTGATCAGCGAACTGCTAATCAACTCATACCCTCTGCTAAGCGAGATGTCTGGTGTTGACTGTGAATAAGTGTTGAAAAGTGTATAAATTCGTCTCTCTGCTTCAAGAAATGCTCCTACGCACTGATTTTTGTAATGTTTGGGTATCCAGAATCCATGTCCCTGCCTCAGTCGCGAGAACATTTCGCCCTTTGCAATCAGACTTGGGAAAGTCTTTGGTGAAGTTTCTTGATTGGACAATTAGTAAAAAGAAAAATTACCCTTTGTACCGGTACAAGAACCGGTTCACGGGTATCTTCGAATAGAGGTTCGGTTCGGTTCAAATGGTTCAACTTTTTAATAATTAGTGATAAAAATATCCCTAAAAAATGCCAAATAATGTATAATATATTCTATATACATGTAATTTGTTGTATGTATGGTCTATGTATATTATGTGTATGACATATAGTTGTTTAGTTATTAAAAATTAATGACATTACCGATATGGATATTATGGAATAATACGGTTACATATGTAAATATTCATCAAACCTTCCGAATTCGAGTTCAGGGACCGCAATCGATATGAGTTCTATCAAGAAATTGATATTTAATAATTTTGTTAAAAAGCTAACCATAACAATCAATAATAGTAATCAATTTTTTTGTTCGGAAATAAAAATTATGTATCGAGCTACATTCTTTTGAACAAAAAAAACTTGTTTTTCGAGTGATATTTGTTGGCTATTAATAATAATTATTTTGTTTATTGTTTATTTTATTGCACAAAAACCATGACAATTTTGTGAGTTTTATTTCCTTAATCGAAAGTAATCATAAGTTTTTGCTTTATTTTCTGTCACAAAAATGTAACTTCAAAAATAAAGAATACTTTCGATGACAAAATAAAACTCAAAATTTTTTTATTATTTTCTATGGAGTATATAAAAGTCTGAAAAAAATAATTATTTTTAATAAACAACTATTATATATTAAAATCATTATTTCAGAGCGTAACTCGAAACACGAGTTTTGATTGTTATCAAAAAATATAACTCGAAATACGACATTTTTTCTGAGCGATTAATAAGAATCTAAAAGTTGAAATTGATTATCATTTTACATTTTTACAGTCAAAAAGGTTTAAATCGTAGCAGATTCATATAGCGCATATATAAATGTTCAAAACTGTCCTCCGGCATTTGGAAACTTTTGATATTTTCTATTGAAAATTTTAAATTAATTGCGCCCACTCCTTGAATTACAAAAAATTATTATTTCACGTTGACGAGGTTTAACTGTTTTGCTAGTTTCCAAACAAAATGTTTATAGTTTTACCATAAGAGTAAAGCAAAGTTTGAATAATGCGTTATTTGATTTTTATTATGAATCGAGCCACTTTTCAGTTTGGCCCCAAAAAAAGAGGTGATTCGGTTCAAAAGCTGTTTGAATACCTGCAAAAACTATACGGGCCAATACTCTTTATTTGCTGATAGAAGGGAATATTAAATCACTCAAGAAAAAAATTAAAATTATTGGCAAGCCTAGTAATAATGAGATTTTGGAAGAGAATTTCATTTGGAAACACAATTTCATTTCTTGTCAACTTAGCTAAGGGACTATTTGTGGCATTCGACGTCGTTATCATTATCTATATTGTTATTGTTGTCGCTAAACTTATCGTAGTTGTACTTGCGAATACAAAGGATATGCCTAAATGTGGCCATAATATTTCTCTTCTTTGGCTTTATTTTTTTGTTGTTGTTGTTTAAAACTAATTATTTGCTTTAATTAATCGCCAAGCGGACTAAACGAGATACTCTCATTTACAAAAGAAAAATTTCCTTGAAAGCCATAGTGGCATAATTGAACTTGCAGACTGGGCTACTTTCACACTAAAATCCACTTCTGGCGAACTCTAACAGAGTTCTGTCTCTTGACAAAAAGCGAGACAAGCCAAATTGGCATAGAGATGCAAAAAAGGCAAGTAAAAGTAGGAAATAGAATTCTAAGAAAAATAACGTGAACAGTCTGCGGCCTCATCGTCGAAGCGCAAAATTCCTGATTTCTGCCATTTAACTGTTGACTAGCATGAAATGACACTGGCAAATTTCAAAAAAAAAAAACGAAAAAAAATCAGTTAAGTACTTAAGTAGTCAAGTAGCTATGCCATTGGCAGAGTCACTGTCATTGCCCGTTGTTGCTGCCTTTGACAATTGTCAAAGGTGGAGCGCTCAGCCAAGCCAGACGACTGAATATTTTAGTAGTAAGAAAAAAAAAAAAATCAAGGAAAATAGCAAGCCAACAAGAAATTTCAAGCAACAGCAGTCACCAAGCGAAGTGCAACAAGCTGTAAGCCAGTAGTCGAAGCAACAATCACTTTCTTCCACACATACATACATCGGCACAAACTGTCAGCCAGTTTAAAACATTCAACATTCACCATTCAGCATTCCAAGTTCATTGCTGAGCTGTTGCTGAGTTAAGACACAACAATAAGCAGATTTGAGGTAAACAACAACAAAGAGTGAACGTGAACCAGCCAAAGCAGCAATACGTACACACACACCTATAGACACAAACACACACACACACACACACAAATGAGCACGCAGTTTTCTGGTTGTAGTGAGTGAATCGCACAAGTGTTGGTGGAGTGGTGCAGAAGTGTCGAAATGGTGAAGCACTGAAATGCAGAAATTTACAGAATTGTCATGAAAATTCGTTGGCATAAAATATTTCACCTCTATCTTTATACACCTAAACTTTTCTATCCATGCGGGTGTGTTTGTGTGGGTGTGTCTCTCTTTTTGTCCATTGTCGTTGGCTAGACAGGAAACAACGATTTTGCATACCGGCTACTATGCTGCTGCAATGATGTTATGAAAATTACCTGTTGTACTGTGTGCTCGATAGTGCTAGCTGGCCGACAGGAAGTTAAGGTAACTTCTGAAGGAATGGGTAGTTTGTAGTTACATAACTACAAATATTTTTCGCAATAAATTTTGGCAAATCGGACAAGTTTATTTGAAAAGAAATAAAGAAGAATCGAAGTGCGGGTGATACCGAACTCTAATTACCCGGTGCAAGTTTTTATTTCAAATGAACAGTACCTGTAAAATGTAATAAAACCAGTTAGCTCAATACGCTTTTTTTTGTTTGAAAATTTAAACGGCTATTATTTGTTTAAATGTAAAAAAAAATTAATATACTTTATAACGTAGCCCACTTTGATTATTTCACATTTCTTTCTCTAATTAAATTCCTTTTACCCAATTTGGGCAAATTTCCTACATAATTTAACAAAAAATTAAATATTTTGATATTTTGGGAAATAACGTTATATTAGAAGTGCCCGAATTCTAAAATTTCTTAAATTGCGCTAAATAAATTGAAATGTAAAATGTGTACAAAACTATCTGTTTGTTTTACATAAATTGAATAGAATTTCATAAAGTAGTTTCGGGAATATACAAATCTGCTTTAAAGTGGGCAGTGCAAAAACCTCGGCTATTTCTTATGTAATGGTAATTTACAAAGTATCAAGATATTTGACGTCAGATAGTTCCTTGTGTAGAAGTCCACGCAAGTGGCGAAAGTCTCTGATTGCCATTTACCTGGCTGTGGCCTGAACGATTCTTCTGCATTCGGTGCAAGCAGCTCACAACTTCCTGGTGATTTCACCCAAGTGCTCTTTGGGTAGCTGGTAGGGTCAATCCGACTTTTCCGGTTTAAGAACCCAACAGAATCAGCAGCGTCGGTTTACCAGTACTTGGCGGTTGGAACTCGCCATGTAAAAGCTACCTTCCAATGAAAAATTCTAATATACCTCGGATGAGATCCCCCTGTTTTTTTGATGACGACCACAGGGGGGGAGAAAGGTTCCTCTACGTGGGAAACACCAGTAGTGCAATTCATTAACTTATTTTAAAGATATTCGCATGGTTAACTCATTTTGGTATTGAGCAGCCATCTTTTAACGATTTTCGTATTCGCCGAATCAGCTGTTGTCGTTAGCTAGTCGATTATCGAAAACTAAACGACAACAAATTTGGTGTTGTTGACTCAATCGAGAAGAGAAAAGTTCGTGATTTCAAGTTAAATAAAAGATAAATTTAAAATTCGGTGATTGGTTTTCTTGAAATTAAAAAAGGAGCATTAAATAATATCGTTTGACTATTTGGTATATGATTTATCAAGAATTGACGAAGAAGTAAGCTCACCAACTTGGAATTGATCGATCTGGGATGTAAACAATCCATTTCATTTGAATGCAACAGAATTTCCGAAGTTGTATCGGTTAACCCAAGTGGGGCGTCAAGCCGCTAAAGAAATGTTTGCTTTAGTGTAATCACCTTTTTTTGGGAGGCACTACTGGGACCGTCGATTGTAGTCATATATCAACTTTGGCCCCAAAGAAACATTAGGAGGCTCGTGCCAACCATTATATCTACCATTCAATTAATGTGCAAATGGCGAAAGCAAAATTTTATCAAGAATTCAAGTGATCCTAATTTAAAAAATTTCAATATAAAACCTAAATACCCTCTAGCACAACACGATTCATAATGGATCGAATTTTGAAGACAAAAACCATGGCATATTTGCAAGTGATTCCGGATATTCCTTGGAGTCGAGTTGAATATTATTCTATCAAATCACTCAGAGGATAGTGAGAAATTCTGCTTGAATAGAATACTGCAATATATAAAAACAATTATAAATATTTGTAGTTTGAAGGAAACTAGCATCTTACTTCATTTGTATCAAATTGTTATTCGGAAGCATGCATTCATTTATTTTTTCCATTCCTCTTTGTGTTTTTCGCCCATTTTCGCATTTAGTTTGACCAAAATGTCACTTTTTAGTACTTTGAATAAATACAATGCGAAGGCTTTTAATTGTCGTTAAGAATAAGTTAGTGAATCGCACAATCGTTAGTTCGAACGACAGATATTGTCGACAAAAATTGCGATTGTCGCATCGTTTAAAGTTGGTGGATCGCACTACAGGTGGATAAGGACTTGGCTTCACTTGGTCTTACCAGTTGGCGCCAGTTAGCAAACGACTGGCTTGCTTTATTAGAACCGGCCAAAATCGCCTAGGCGTTATAGCGCCATTTATTGATTGTTGGATTGAGAAATACGAAAAACTATAAATTATTAATAATGAGCGTTATAAATAAAAGTCTTTTAAGTTTTCATTATTATATGCATTGCATACAGCAAGAACTGCTTGCAATAAAAACATATACCGTGTATTTATTCTTGTGTTTCACGTATACTAGACTCTTTCTTACTTATTTAAAGTAATTTTATATAATTTTGGATAGGTTTTTGACGATTCCCTTCTCCCACCCAATCCTATGTATCGAATTTTAGCTAATTGCCTGCACTGGTTATCGATATATCGCATTATTTTGATTTTCACAAAACACGAGCCAACTCATGGTCCAGATCATTTCGGTATACTTTGGTACGGGTCATTCTTCTCATTCTTACAAACATCGTACCAAAGTTCATCTGCATGAAGGTTAAAAATTATGTTTGCTGGTCTATAAAAAGTAAAACAATATCTACTGCCTGGATAAAACAAAAATGAATTATTTCTGAGCATTGAAACATACATACATAGCTTGCGCTCGCAATTTGCGGTATTTATTATATGACAATCTTTTACCGACGATTTCGCTCGCATGACATTCGTTCATAACGTTCTAAATTCGAATGTATCAGAAAAGGAAATAAAAAATTTTACATTTTATTTTCTATAGCAAGAATCTACATACCCCTTTTTTATAATTGCCGATTTCAGTTGGTTGCTGAAACTTGTTTGCCATTGGCAAGTGGGCGATATTCCATTTGGATTTTGTGAAACTCAGTTTATAGTAAGAAATGCACAACGTTTAACAATTATTTTAAAAAAGCGTTTTCTAGAACTTTTTCGAAACAATATAATTTTGTTATACTTCATTTAACTTAAACAAAAACTTTTTCTTTAATCATGCATGGGGTCATCTCTTTTATAAACTGCTTGCAGAAAATTCATACGAAAATCTGTATGTATAGATATATGTGAGATATCCAAACATTACTTAGATAATTAATCAATTTCTCAGAGTTGATAACCCCTTAAATTTTTTCGAGCCTAAACCTTCCAAAACCTCTTTTGTTTCACAACAGTATTTATGATTCATTTATCTTGTAGCTTTCTTTGAATTACAATTTTTAGTGCATACAGCAAACCCTCTCGATGAATATTTCACAAACAAAGCTTTTTATAACTTTTTCAGTTTGACGTGCAAAACAAAAATGGCAACTCTCTTCAAAAAAATTTTCGTATGAGCGATGTGAACGTACCAACAATGTGAATGTACGTTACAAATTAAATTAAATTCATATTTTAAGCCTATTTCTTTGAATCGCGTACCTTTATTCGGTTAAAAGCCATAACTCAAGATTTAATTTAATTTGTAATAATTTGAATTAAGTTTTCAAACAGGTGGCAATCCTCAACAAATATATTATTGAAATTGCGCTTTGCTAAAACTTTTAGTTTTTGACCCATTTTGTAAGATTCAAATTAACTTAATAATTTAACTTAGTTTACGTTTAAACAGGTGGCAACCGTGTTTTGAAAAATGTGTATAATTAAGTTTTCATTTGCTCCCATATTTCAATATTTGATTTCACTGATAACTTTAATTGAGTTTAAGTTTTTAAAAAGGCGGCAACTACCTTTAATATGGAAACCCATACGAAGCGGTCTATATGTGTGCTTATTCTTAGCCACATGTTTCCAATCGCTATATATGATTTAACGCAATGTGTTGAACTGTAATTGAGTTCAGCGGAAAAGCTACTTGTTAAAAAATTTTCGACTTTTTTCTAAACTTTCGCGTAGCAATTACGAACAAACTCGCAAAAAGAAGTATCTAATTTGGTCCAGTCGTTTTCAAGTTTCAAGTATCCGAAAAAACCACGATCCATTTATTATATATAAGTAGATTTCATTAAAAATGCGTCAAATCGTGGAAATTCAACATCGTTTCGTCGGACAATTTTTTTCTAAGGATTGAACCCACCTACCAACGCACTCTGCAAATACCACTATGTTGTTGCTCTTTTTATGTTATAAAATTCAAGCGTAATACCTGAAATTAGAAATTCGTTGACTTTCAACAACTTTTCACTACCAATTCAACACAATTAAAATATTAAGTGCAAACAAAAAGCGCCACCATTTCCCATTGTTGATTGTGTCTGATTTTAATTTAAATTGACAGCGCAAAGACAGCTAAGCACTTGTGAAAACATTTTAATATCTCGTAAACCTCAAGAGACCAAAACAAATGGCAATGCCGGGGACGTCAATAAAACCCAAATAGAAATATACATACATATATATTCGTAAAAACGCAAAATTATACAATACAAAATAAGCGCGTATGAAAATACGCAAGGTAAATAAGCAGAGCGGCAATCAGACGCACACAACCATACCCACAATAGCTGGCAGCCAGTCAGTCATTCAGACAAAAGCGAGGCCATTGCAATTGGAAGTGAGGCAATACATAGATGCCCAAAGGTTTCCCTGCCACCCACCAATTTTGTAGGTGTGAGTGAGTGCTTTTGCAGTTGAGCAAATATTTGTTTAAATTTTTTTGGTTTTTGTTTTTGTTTATTTGTTGGCGAACGCTGCTCTGAAATTACGAACAATTTGCATAAAGTGAAAACAAGCATTTTAATTTCAACAAAAATATGCACAGCCAAGGCCACCGGAAAGCAGCAAAAAACATTGCCACAGAGAGCAAAACGGGAAGGGTAGCAAGCAAATGCGAAAAGCCACGCAATATTTAAACAAAACTGAAAGCGGGAGCGACCGGAGATCCCAGGAGGCACAAGCAGTTATGTAGTTATGTTATGTACCGCTCTAAATGGAGCTCTGTGCTACACAGCCAACCAATGGTGCAGTAAAACCTCTTCTAGCCGCAAGAGCAGCAGCGGCAACATTGGAGAAGTCCACAGCAGTGGTAAAAAGTGTAAGTGATGAACGGCAAAGGCATAGGGGCGGGGCAAGCTGGGTGGGACATTTGAAAAGCTGAAAGCGAAAAGCGCAACAACCAAAAGCAAAACAGACCAATTTAATTTGAGCTCCCAGAAGGGATTGTGAAATGTAAACGGCAAGCGGTATTCATACAAAAAACATAAGAAGGCATTAGTAAAAGTTGCCACAAGCCAAGGATGCAGCAGTCAACACTCAGCCAGCAACATTAACGAACAGAGCGAATAATAAAACCACCTGACAACACACCAGTAGCCAAATAACTAACAAATGGCATAAAATGTTCAAAACACTAAACAAAAATGCTTTATTTGCTCGTAGCGGCATTGCCGGAGCGAGAGAAGAGTGGTTGTAACGTTGGGGCGTTCATTTAATTTGTGATTTCTCCAATGACTCGGCCATTTAAGACAAAAAAAAAAAAAAAATGCAACCAAACATTTTCAACAGCGCCGCGCCACAGGTCCTTCCCCCCTCCACACCAGCAGTGACATAACTTTTCGTTAACTACCCTTAGACGCACCACAGCACGCCCCCGCTCACAAGTTACCCACTTAACGGTGGTGCTCGTAACTATCCCAAGTGTGTGTCGTTTTTGCGTTTTACTTCTCTCAGTGTGGCCATTTTAAATCAAAGCATTGCGTCTCAGCATTTTGTAATTAAACAAACAGAAAGGTTTTGCAACCATAGGCGGTCTGTTTTCATGTAAACTACATAAACAGTTATTTTTCTGCTGATGCTGATTGTAGGCGATTTTGATTTGTTCATTTGTTTTGCAAAATTTTTTTTTAGGGAATAGGGGTGTTTTTTTTTGTTAACGCAAGGTAACTTATTTAAAAGCAGGTTTAAAGTAAATGGGTACTTAATTTTTAGGCTCGAAATTTATTTTATTAGAAACACTTCGTGAAAAAAGTTTGATCTAGTTGAAAAATGTATGTGCCGGAAATAAAGACAAAAAACAATGCGTTTGAAATCTACACGATTTACGAATAATCGGTAGTATATTGGTGGATATCAAAGAATTGAGGTATTTCTCTCTTAACAAATCTCTGCTAGATGCCATGCCGAGATATCTGCTTATAATTAGGCATTCCGAGATTTCAAACACCTGCAGGCCCTCGATGTTCCCCTGTGAGCACTGAGCAAAATATGCTAACATTTTCTCTCGGTAACATCGGCATCCGAAGAGGCGAATGCTATAAGTAACTGGTAGCGGTGCGATTCACTAGCTTTAAACGATCTGACAATCGCAATTTTTGTCGACAATATTTCTCGTTTGTAGTCACGATTGTGTGATTCACTAACTTTTTCTTAACGATACTTAACAGTTGTCTCGTTGTATTTATTCAAAGTGAGAAAGAGTGGCACCTTGGCCAAACTAAATGCCGAAATGGGCGAAAAATACAAAAAGGAATGGAAAAAACAAGTGAATGCATTTTGCAGAATATAAATTTGCAGTTAATTTCAAACTACAAGCACATATAATAGTTTTTATATATTGCAATCTTTTATTGTAGCAGAGTTTCGGACTATTCTCTGAGTAATTTGGTAGAATAGTTATCAATTCAACTTTAAGGAATATCCGGAATCTCCTGCAAATATGCCATAGATTTTGTTTTCAAATTCGATCCATTATGAATCGTGTTGTGCTCCAGGGTATTTCGGTTTTATATTTTAGATTTTTTAATTAGTACCATTTAAATATATTAAAAAAAACTTTATTTCTTTTTTTTTTGCCTTTACCATTTATACATTGATTTAATGGTAGATATGGAGGTTGACATAAGCCTCCTTATGATTCTTTGGTTCCAAAATTGATACATGAGAACAATCGATGATCCCAATAATGGCTCCTACAAAAAGTGACGAAGCAAACATTTCTTTAGCGGTTGGACGTTCCACTTTGGTCATAGGAAACCTGCCAAGCAGAGAAATTAGGTATTCAGCCAAGTCTGGAGTTTACCGATACAGCTTTTGAAATTCCGTTGCATTCAAATGAAAGAGATTACCCACATCTCAGATCGATCAATCCCTAGTTGGTGAGCTTACTTCTTCGTCACCTCGTGATAGATCATATGCCAAATATTCAAACGACATTATTTAATGTTCGTATTTTAATTTTAAGAAAACAAATTACCCAATTTTGAATTTATCTGTTATTTATGTATAAATCACGATTTTTCTTTTCTCGATTTAGTTAACAACATCAGATTTGTTGTCGTTTAGTTTTCGATAAACGCCTAGCTAACGACAACAGCTGATTCGGCGATAGCGAAAATCGTTAAAAAACGGCTGCTGAATAGCAACATCGTTAATATAAGTTAACCATGCGAATATCGTTCAAATAAGTTAGTGTTTCACACTACTGATCAGGGTCCTTTGTAACTACTGTCTAGAAATTAATGAACCTCTTTGCAAATAAAGTGCCAAATGAGGGACAACAATATCTCAAAAAAAGAAATCGCCTTCACCTGCATACATTAACAAACTTTTTTTCATCGTTCATCCGGACGTAATTTCTTTTTTTCTTTTAAAGAGGTATAACATTGCAATAATCAAATATCAAAATTTTTTCATTAAGAAAACTTAGAAAAAACCAAAAAAAAATTTAAATGAGATATAACTCCGTTTCTTTATATTTAGTGCTTGTGTCAAACGAATTGAATGAAGTTGCCTGTGAAGTTGATGCCATTAGTTCTGGCTCTTCTGTTATAGTTTGAAAATCAAGAACAGTGCGAGCATTTTCACCACGTGGTATAGCTTTGTGACCTTCAATGTACAGACGACACATATTCCATTCCGGATCCAATTTCGTGAAAATAATAAATACGTTGCGAGCTAACAAATCGATCAAAGTACTAACAAGCTTATCCAAACCGCCAACGTATCCTTTGTTTTATTATCACGTACACTGCTTCTGGTTTCTTGATCGCCGAAACGAGGCAACGATTGATTTTTTTTATATATTTTGAGAGATTGTTGCAAAAGTAATTAGTCGGCCATACTTATCATTCCACAATTATTCGATGGATTCACCATTGGACCGATAACCACCAGCTAGCAACAAGACTCGATAAACGCTCGAATAATGAAAATATCAAGATTATCTCATTCGCCCTTATACAGACGTACTTCTTGTAAATTCTTTATATCCAATAAAACTTTTTAGAATAACTGTACAAAAACGATGACAAAGAATCAGTAATCTGTGGCGCGGCAAAAGCTACTGGTCCTACTGGACGAGCAACAGGCAACGGGTCTTTCGAATAGCATAAAACACGCGGCCGCGCAACTACTTCTGCTCTCAAGTCTCACTTTCAACTTCAGTTGCATCCGTAAAATAATCTCCATCATTGTCTGTATCAAATAGACCTGAATCATCAGTTGGATATTGGTCGTAAAGTAAGATATCCATTATTTTACAACAATGTGAACAGTAACATACAAGCCTCTACTGAAAAAGAGAACCCAAAATCGCATGAATAAAAACGGTAAAAAAGCGAAGTATACATTAATTGCAAACATATATTACGCTGGGTCAATATGAGCCACATGCATGAATTAAATACTCTTTTAATACAATGTCGGGGACAAACATATCGGGAATGATTTCCAAATGTTCTTATAATTCTTTCACGATTTGTCCGTTGAGCCGAAACTCTGGGTGAATTGCATCAAATTGTGACCGAATTATAAGCAATTAATGTTGAAGTTTTGGTAAAATAAAGACCGGATCAATGTTAAACGTTATGTCCGAAGTCGAATTTTTTTCACTAGATCTCTTATAAAGCAAAGCCCATTCAACGAGAGCATGTACTAGACAGTCACGAAAAAATATATGTACAATAAAAATAAACATGTTTTTTCATTGTATTGTTACATATGTATAAGATTTGGCATTGTTTATTAAATTGAACTGAAATTATGTTCCTGTAATACTTTCCATAGCACCGACTATCCTCTCCGACTATTTTATTACAAACTAACAACTAGTATACCAACAACATACCCTTGACTCTAACACCAAAACCAGTCAAATAAAGTGCAATGCGTTCGGCAACAATTAATTAAAGTATCGGGTGTTTTTTTTTTAGACTGATAGAACTTTCGATACGGATAGCCTGCACTTGACAGCTGGTAAATGACATTTCGTTTTGACATTTCTGTTCAGTAAGCATTGACAAATAATCATAGAAAGAATGCCACCGCAGCAACGTTTACAAATTGTGGAAATTTACTTTAAAAATCAGTGTTCTGTTCGCACTTCGTGAATTTTATGGTCCACATAATCGAGCATCAGAGCAGCTTATTCGTCGAACTGTTGATAAATTTCAAGCAACATTTACTCCGAATTTGTCTATTCGCCGCCGTGCTCAACAAGTTGAACTTTGTCCATCCACCACATGAAAAATTTTGCAACATGGAAATTTGGACTGATGGCATCCGATTCACCAAAGCTAGTCTTGGCGGAAATATGCCAGAAATCGTTTTTAAATGTTAAATGTCATGAAAATATCTTTCAAATAAAAAAAAACTTGGCACCATACTTCATTTTTTGCGTGTTTTATTTCAATTTAAAGTTCTATCAGTCTTAAAAAGACACCCTTTACTTGCGTATTTCATGCGGAAGCACTTGGAACACTTCTTTCCGCTTTCGTTTATCTTCACAAATCCTTCTTGTCAGCGAAGCTCTCTGCTTATAGTGCAAGCCTGATCTATTCATTATTCATCAAATGCTGTACATAATGTCTTCTAATACTGAACATAAACACGAGATTTCACTTTACCTTTCCTAAATATTGTAATCAGTGTTGTGCTACTACGCGTCGTTTTTAATTTCGGACACAATGGTGTTCGTCAATGTCGATAGTTGTGTCAAAATTTGTTTTCAGTCAACACGAGAGTATCAGACGATCGTGTTCATACCGCGATGCGTATAACTGCTAGTTAAATAATGTTTCATATACAAAAATCGCTGCTGCTAATTCGATCGTAATGGAAAATATTGCTGCAATTCTGTACGATTCACTCAGGAGCCCGCTTTGAGCAAAATTCGATTCTTTAATATGCTGCCCGAAAAAAACATTAAAACCCCTATCGTATTTATGGAATATTACAAAAATAAAATACTCAACACTAGGAACACTATCACTCAAATTGTAAAATATATCTGCTTCTCCACTCAGATTGAGAGACTTTTTTCCAGTATGCAACCATTGTATGAAAGCCATTGGATCTTGCGACGTCTACTACAGCTCACGTAGAGAACGCAAGCTCGGTGTTGGAATTGTACTGATGTAATCAAAGATCATAGCTACGAGCGCCTAAAATGAACTTACGAGCGCTATGCTTGACTACTTCAATGCTGGGGTAGGTAATGAAGGAATCTTTGAAAAATTCAGCCTCCACGACGAAAGCTCCGCCAACGGACCGAGACTGATCGACTTTGCCGGGGATCGAAACATGGTAATCTGTAGCACCGGGTTTTCAGAACAAGAAGATCCATTAGGCACCGTAGCTGTTCCCTAAACGCGAAACAAAATCCATATTTCCAGCATATTGGACGTATGTACACTAGGAGGACCGAATTTCGATTGGGATCATTATCTTGTCACAGCCAAGGTACGCATACATACGTCTTTTTGCAACAAAGGACGTTCATCCAAATACTCAAAGAATACTCGCCGTCGGAAAGCTCGAATAGCAACACAGTTACAAACTTCACCACGATTAGGAACGGCAAGCAGGAAATAAATACCTATACCAAAAATTGTATCAGAAGGAGCGGCGATGTATGGAAGCTTTTAAGACCGGGGAAAATTTCCGTATGAACGAGCAATTTAAATAGTTAAAGCAAAAGCGTTGCCGGAGAAACTGAAAACCTCGAAAGTGGTGGCGGAAAGATGGTAAGCTTCATGCACCAGCTTATTTGCAGAATGTTGTTGGACGAATGCATCGCTGCCGCATGGATTGGTGATCGCGAAATATGCGCCAACTACCGCAGGTTCTTCATTAACATTTATACAAGGTTCTATCGAGTGTATTATGTGAAACACTAAAGCCAACCGTCAACGAACTGATTGAACCGTATCAGTGGGGCTTTAGACCTGGTAAATTTAGTATCGACCAGATATTCACGATACGCCAAATGTCACACATCAGTCATTTGTCGACTTTAAATCAGCTCAGAATCAAGTCGGTCGGGCACCATATTTTATAAGAGTGTGCTACTGGCGTATATCGATGACATTGACATCATCGGCCTCAACAACCGCGCCGTTACTTTTGCCCTTTCCAAACTGCATTAAGAAGCGAAGCGTATGGGTCGTGAGATAAACGAGGGCAAAACTAAGAACCTCCTGTCATCAAAAAAACAGTCAGCGCATTCGCATCTTGGCTGCCGCATCACTGTTGACAGTAACCATTTTGACAAAGTAGAGAACTTTGCTTATCTCGGAATTAGATCAACTCCAACAATAACGCCAGCCTCGAAATCCAACGAAGAATCTCACTTGCCAACAAGTCCTACTGTGGGAGGAAAATGAGCAGTAAAGCCTTCTTTCGACGAACGAAAACCACGTTTTATAAGACCCTCATCATGCCAGTGCTATTATATGGAACGGAAGCATTACGTTTTTGCTACGGTGAATACCGGAGACGATGAAAGTATGGGCTGTATGGGCTTTATAGAGATATTGACATTGTACAGTGAATTAAAATACAGCGGCTATGATGGCTAGGTCTAGTTGTACAGAAAATGCTCCAGCCCTATAAGAACTCTGCGGAAAGTTTTCTTTAAGATCATTGCCAGAGCGCGCTAAATCCCAGGGTACTATAACTTTGTTCACTTAACGGTTGTTTGTAACTGCATTCAGCAACCGAGATAGATTAGGCATTTATATACCAAAATGTTCAGAGTGGAAAGCGAAATCTATTAAGTCATGTCTACCTGCCCGTTCGTCCGGCCTTGCATCAATAACTCGTGTAAATAATGTGGTGTATCGACGAAAATTCGTACTTGTCCTGGGCTCAATTAAGCAATGGGTGAACCATGAAACCACGTCCACATGACGGTGTTTTGTAAAAATCAAAATGTCCGATATTTCAGTAACCTTAAAATATTATTGGATTAAGTTTTATACAAGATTGGGTTGGAGAAATTAATACGTGGTGAAACTCTTGTTTGGCAAATGGGCGTGGCACCTAACACTTTAGAGGAAAACGATATACCTTCAAAACTGCCTTACCAAATTCTATCAAATTTGGTACACATATTGTATTTCTAGTTAATAAATAAAATTTCGAAAATTGTAAAATGCGGACAGAAACCACGCTTACCTCTCACATAATGGTAATTTCCAAAAATCAGCAGGATGGATACCCGAAATTAAAAAGTTTGGCAGTAGGTATATTTTCGCAACAACGTAATCTAACACTACCAAACTTAGGGCATGCTTTGAAATTCAAGCCCGTAAACAGGATATTTAAAATCACACAAGCCACACCTACCTCTCATATCAGAATAATTTACAAATGTCAAAAAACGCGATATTCTAATATCAATAAAAGGTAATTTATTCAAATTGTACATATACGAAATGGACGTCGCCCGCACCCTTTAAATAAAATAGGTAAATTTTTTATCTTACCTGGGCAAACTATACCAAATTTGGTAAACACATTGTATTTCAATTCATTAAGAAAGATTCAAAAATTAGGCGAAAACTACGCCCACTTCCCATATGACGGTAATTTCGAAAACTCAAAAAATGCAATATTTTATGAACTATTAAATCTAAGTTGCTTAACTTTCAGTTGGAAAACGAAATAAAGGGAATTCAAAAAAATTTGGAATAAGGTATGGCAGTGCTTCTCATAGAGCAAATACGTGCATGTATCTCCAAAATTACGTTAACAAACTGTATGAAATTTGGTGTACGTCTTGCATTTTAAATTAATTCAAAAGTTTAAAATTAGTCAAAAGTCGTATAAAAACCACTGCCACCTCTCATGTAACGATAAATTACAAAAATCAAAAAAATTTCAATATTTTTAAACTCTACAGGGTACTTTGCTTAAATTCAGTATAAAAAAATTGGGTTTCAGAAAAGTATGCATAGAATCAAAAATGTTTGAAATATGCCAGACACGACCCACCTTAGGGTATCTAGGTATATATCGAAACTGGCTTTGTAAAATTGTGCCAAATTTCGTTCACACATCTCATAATGTAATTTAAAACAAATAAAAGTATTTCTTTTGCTTACTAAATCATGCAACAAATTCTTTCAAATCTGGTACGAAGAATTTTATAAGGGAAATAAATACTTACGAAATCCAAATTTTGAAAAACAGGCATGGTACGTTAGTATTTCGCTTTGCATTTAGTGAAGTCAATAGAAGTAGTTCGAGTTTTCATAAATTTTAAAAATATTGCTATACTAACGTAACCCTCTTGCTTTGCTGTGCCAATAAAGAACTTTTTTTATATATTGAACAGGTATTTTGTTACAGTGCTCTATGGCTTACATTGTTCTGTTCCAAAGGAAATGGGAAGAAAATATACGCCCGCTCTACGTTGGAAGGACCAATTGGTGAAGGACTTGGCCTCACTTGGTGACTCCAGTTAGCATCAGTTAGCAATGACTGGTGCACTGTACTATAATCGGCCTGCTATGGATTGAATCATTGAAAAGTTTAGGAATCATTTTTAGATGCTTTCAGGTATACTAAATACGTTTCCTCTTATATATTACACGAGCTATTTCATAATTGTCTCTTTCATTTGCGGACCGAACCGGCCTAATACACATATCTACGAATAATAATATGGACGCAAATCATACAACCGAAGCAAAATTGTTATCAGCATTGCTGAGATAGAGAAATTGTAGGCACACAAGTTTTATGACATTTTAATGAGAGGAAACCCGTTGGTACATAGAAGGATACTGCGAAACTGGGTATGTAGCAGTGAGAAAATAACCATTAAATTACGAACGCTGTTCAAGTATCCAAATGCCAGCAAAGCTTCCTTTCAGTACACACCAATACATTGCCATACAGACATAAGTGAAGAAGGAGGCAAAGTGCCACATAAAAACCAAACGACAATGAAAATAGGCAGCAATAAACCATTAAACCGGCAAAAACGAGCAAAAACGAGCAACCAAATGAGTGGTCAACTAACCAAAGTATGGAATTAGAAAGAAATCCAACACACAAACAGTAAAAGATACAAGAGTGCATACATCCGGTGATACATACGTCCTTATTATTTCCGTATGAGTCGATGTATGTATGTATGATTGTGAAGCAGAGAATCTCTCTTCATAATCACTTAGTCCTCAATGTGTATCTGGAAGAAAGCGGCGGAAGTAATTTAACATGAGATATAGCATTGTAGAATAACTATGAAAACAAGAATTCAAACACTCTTATTAGCTAGTGTCCTGCTATCAAACTTAGTAGTTCTTGAAGTTCCACCCAGGCAAGAAAAATATTTAAATTTTTGAGTATTTAGATAGATAAATACTAGGATAGACACATAAATGAAAGGATACTGCGACATGAAAGGCGTTTTGCATTCCTTCAGCATCCCCGTAGCGTGCCCTAATTTCGCAGCATGACTTCTCTTGGAGGATGGCCAGCTATAGCCTGCAAATGCTTCAGGCTGTTATCGAACCGTTCCTCGTTAGCGCTTCGACGATCTTGATGCCTTCTATCCACAACTTGACTAGGTGCCAAGGATTGCTCGATGCCAACCGTTGAAAGGTGACATAACACTCTCTAACCAGCTTCGACGTAAAGATCCAGAAAACGTGTAGGCTATGAATTTTGATTTGAAGTTTCCTGCCAAAGCAGAGTTCCCTAGTCATTGGGTAAAAAATTTAACATATTTCGAACCCTTGTATACTTTCCAGGATACCTGATCGGGGTTTGTTATAAAGAAAATTTACTTCAGATATACTTAGTTGTAGCTCACTTGAGACTGCTGTAGCCTATATAAAAATGTCTAGCGTTAGACTAAGATCTCATAGATCCACCTAACGAGCGATAGGCCAACCTTTGCAGACCACGAAAGCATAGGTTACAATCAGCCGAATGTAGCAGAGGCATACTATAAATTTTAACTTCAGACTTCATGCCCGACTAAATAGCATTATATAAGTCCACACGGCCGGATACATTTACTTAGAGTTTTGTCAAGATGGGAATTCCAATGAATCGAGCGTTATGTTCAGGTATTTGGCGGGTTCACACTGAGACCCTCGGGGCTACACTAATTTTTAACCGCACACATAACGGCGGAGACAGTGGTGTCAAGTTTTGTCAACAATATAACATATATAGACTGATATATAGTCTGATCTGAAGTTGGTCTATTACGAGTGAACACAGCAATGGAGACAGGGCATCTTCCTGTGGATAGCTTTTCACGTATTTGAATCTGAAGTCAAAAGAATGAACCTGTATAATTAAGGCACCTCTTAGGGCCTGCTGCTCAAGTCGCAAATATAAATAACGGATACCTTCCTCCATGTACTCGGTATGTACTCTTAGCTACATAGTATAACTGACTGTAAAAGAACAGCTCCGAAGTTCGATGACAAAATCGATGCATCTCTAGGTTTGTGTTGGGAATATTCTATATAACTATTTTAGTAAACACAATACCGTACACGTGATAAAAGTAAAACTTCTTAAGCGAAATTTAGTGCATGAGTAGATAGACGATTTCTGGTCGAACCGATAGAAATAGTACTCATTCAAAGTATCGCTTTGGAAGAATCGGGTTGCCATAAATATCGAACTAAAAAGATTGAACACCCAAAATATTGCTACTAAATTAAAATTCAATTTCAGTCACGAATTCTTATTAAACGTTATACATATTTAGGTGTTTCTGTAAGAAATCGTCAAATTTGTTAATCAAATGCAGTTGATAATAATAGTCGATAATATTTCGCTTCAGTTGTTGTAGAAACCCATTTAGTCGAGTATTCCTCCTAAACTGGAATGGAGCACGTGAGCTGACTAACCAGAGTTGTCGATCGATTCACGTCATTTGCTTACAGAAACCAAATTAAGTGATAGCGACGTCATTATTACATCAAATCGACGACTTCAATCGAGAACGTCGGTCGAGACGTGTTAGAGAAACACGAAAAAGGTAAAAGAATAAACTTACTTTTCATTCCGTCTGGTTGTCATATCTGAATGCTCTTCTGTAAATAGTTTTTCTTCGCAAATTCGATATGATACGGGCTTCCAAGTACTTGATTCATGTACTGATATAGCGTAAAAAATATCGGTATCGCGAATAGTAAAAGCAAATAATATGGCATCGTATTGTATAGCAAAATGACAGTATCGGGTATTGTGGGCTATTGGGCTTGTTATTTGTGTTCAGGCAAATTGTTTGCAAAGATCTTTAAAATCTTCCTCGATAATCATAAAGATTTTATCCTTGCTCCCTTACCAAGAGCATCAGCAAATGTATAACTGTAAATACTTCGTAAATGCTTTCTAAGCCCTTAAGTTTGATTATGCTGATGTATTGATTACTGGGAGTATTTTATGTAGACAAGATATATATTTTATCTTTATATTATCTTATATTTCCAGTATGCGAATAGGACAATACCAATAAAAACAGATATGAAGGCGGATAAAAGGAGCATTTCGAAATGATCGTCGTAATACTTTGCTAGATGTAAGTGGTTTAATGAATCCTTGGGACCATACTTTTTAAATTGATGAAGTAGGTACTTGCAAAAGTATATTTGTATGTGTTCTGAAAAAAATTCGTATTCAATCCAGTCACACTCTCCTCATTTCTTTCTTTACGTTATATATTTCGTCTCAACTATGAAACGAGATTATCTTTAAAATATTTTACTCTCTACATATATTCAATTCGACGCTTAAGAAGTTTAACTTCAAAGATTGAATAAGGTGTGGTATGTTTTTTTGCTAATACCGAACCCAATAGGCGTTTTCTTCTTATTTACTATTCACTCAAAATGGCCTATTGTATCCATCTCTTTCAGACCTAGCGATATCATCTACGTGCAATTGTTATAAGTTATATGGAAAATTTAAATATTTTTCTCGTATACACCTAAAACCAGTGAAAGTGATTGCTCATTATGCTTAGAACTGAAAAAAAAATAAAAAACAATTAAAAAAGTGCTGTCTTCGGCCCTGACGAAGCCTTCATACCTTTCATGAACATAAAAAAAATTTTATACAAACTACTGCATTGTTACCGTAAAAAAATATTAAATTTTATAATACTATTTATTTTTCTCATAACAGATTAAATACAATCAAAAGCAGTAAATTAACTATGATAAAATAAATTGTATTTTTCTACAAAAATTTACATATGGAAATGTAATGATATTAAGAGTTAGAATTAACAAATATCCCGTCATGGTCATTTTAGGCGGCTTCATGTGTTATCGCTCTTTACTTGTTTAGTAAAAACTACAAGAATTCATACTGGCAACTTAATGATAACACAAATTGTTCAAATTAATTCAATATTGATTAAAAACTAAGATTACATATAAATTGATAAATGTTTTAAGGACAAAAAATAAGCATTCAACAAATAAAGCAATTGGTTTTTAGAAATTGAAAAATCAAACCAAGTGGAATTCGAGATCTCATTAAACTCACGAAGCGCACGACCAATAGATGTATTGCTCTCGAAATTGGCTTTAAATTTCCTTGTAGATACTGTCCGCAGAAAAACTCGTCAATAAAAATCAAAAACCGCATTCCAGGGAAGGCTATAAATGTTAAAGTCTCCAACCAGAACCTATTTTTGACGACTTTCTCTATTGAACTGTTCATATTTGATAATGGCATGTAGGAGTTTTAAAGCAAAACCTCATATCTGAACATTCAGTAGTATGGGAGCCATAAGTTATTGACCCCAGATCCTGGTGGTTTTCATTGTATACTTTGTTTTATTTAAAATTTATGTCCTCAGCTGCTTTAGTGTAGGAGTTATAACTCAAAATCTCATATCTGAATAATCCTTGTATGGGAGTTGTAAGTTGTAGCGATCCGATATTGATGATTTTCGTTGTTCACTTTCAATTAATTAAAAGTGAAAGGATTGCTAAATTTCAACTATGGGAACTATATGATATAGAGGTCCAATCTCGATGATTTTTGCTATAGTGATGCGATCTTAATGGTTTTCATTAGACACTTGTCATTAATAACATGGGAAGGGATTGCCAAATTTCATGTTTTAGCTGCTTTGGTGTAGAAGTTATAATAGAACAATCAGTTGTATAGTAGCTATGAAATATCTGATCTGGGCGGTTAAGATAAATGATTAATACATTTTAGAACCAAGTCTCAGTCAAACAGACAGAGAATGAGCTAGTGGTTCTGATCGTTTTGGTAACCTTGGGTATGGCTCTATGGGTATATCTCTTCTTCTCTTATAGTTACAAACATCGGACCAAAGTTATACTACCATTTCATCTTCGCGAAGCGTTTCCACTCTACACGTGACAAGTAAACTGTAGAAGAAGAAGGCGCTAAATTGAGTTGGCAACTGAAATAACGAGCTACTCAATCGACGAAGAAATGATACCATTTCCTGCAATTTTCAACTTTTAAAATGGAGCTGCATACTGTACTGGATGCTTATTTTGAAAAACTAGAACAGGTTAAAAGATGTAAAATGTAGAGATTTTTAAGGAATAAACTAATGCGCCAGATGATTTAAGGTTTTATCGATATGAGCATTCCCTATATTTGCAGGTGATCTACCAAGGGTATATCGCAATAATTGCGGAAGTCGGCGAAGAGGTCGGTGACAAAAATGTAATGCAATTCTGTGATTGGACAATTAAGACTTTTAAAAAATGTCATACGCGAAATTGACAACATGTATACTTCTTAAAGATACATGTTCCATCTTTCCAAATGTTTTTGAATTTTTGAATTTCAAGATGAATAAATTTTTAGGAACTTAACTAAAATTGAAAGAGGAAGTGAGAAATCAAATGGTTTTCACGCGGTTAACGTAGCTCCGTCGTTGAACACTGGCTTAGCAACTACATACGTATACCATAGGCTCGATAGAGAATGTGGAGATGTGGCGATCTCCGGAATATCAGCTATTACTTCTACCACTTTGAAATATTGTTGCTTTCTTATAATATTCCCTAATAAAAAATAAAAAACCTGGCCTCGACTAAATAAATTACATACATACAATTTTTTAAGGTTTTAACGAAAGTATTTTACAGCTTATAGCCTAGACCACACAAACCGAAAATGCCTTTTCTTTAAAAGAAGGAAATGGGTAATAATTTTAATTGCAATATTTCATAACGAATTATTACCGGTATAAAACTCTGGTCCGTAAACGCTCTCAATTCGATCACTTTATTTCATAAGCGTGTATTTCATATTGCTAGTGTTGTATAATATATGCAGTTTTTTCTATATTGTACAAACAAATATTCACATACTTATATTCGTATACAGAAAGATATCTTGTTGCTTGAAGTGCGTGCCTTGTAGATGTGAAAATTTTGATTAAATTTGATTGCATTTTCGCTCTATGCCAGATGAATGATATGGATATGGGGACAGGAGAGAAAGATAAATAAAAACGAAAAAAAAAAAACAAATGTAAGCAGAAGAAGTTTACATGTGAGGTGAATTGACACAAAAGTACATCGTATCAGCAGCCAACTAGCTACGTACCGCAAATTTAACTATGAAGCACTAACTCGTACAAGAAATCAGACTCGAAAGGAATTATGAATAGCATCTATTTTTATTTCTACTTTTTTAAATGTTTGTTTACATTTATACAAATAAATTTTTCAAAATCAGATCTCCACCGAGTACACTTCGTGAAAAAAATGAGGAGCACCAGGGACACAATGTCTGAGTGCTTGCACCCCGATTTCGGATTTCCAACCTATCTCAATTGCATAACGTTGGGTTAGCGTAATGAGTTACAACACCAGCACCAATAACAAGGGCTTCATGGTGGTAGTCCCAAAACAAAAACTCATGGCATGCCTTTAGGGAAGAAATATGCACTAAAAGGTCAAAAACTAAACAAAAAGTTTGGTTTTTGATGAAGTAGAAAAGATATACGCATACCAGCTGATAGAAATTTAAGTGCACTCTCCACAATCTACAATAAGGGTTATACTGCAATATGCGCCAATTATCACGGGATCAGTCTCCTTGGTATAGCATATAGGATTCTGACAAGCGTATGGTGTGAACGGCTGAAGCCCACAGCGAATGAACTGATTGGAACTTATTAGTGTGGCTTTAGACCTGGCAAATCTACCATCGACCAAATATTCACGATACGCTAAATCTTGGAAAAGACCCGAGAAAGAATAATAGACGCACACCATCTTTTCGTCGACTTCAAATCCGCTTTCGATAGGACGATAAGAAGCTATGTACCTATTTGCTGCAATTTCCAAATTTGGTATCCCAACAAAACTAATGCGGCTATGTAAAATGACGTTGAGCAACACCACCAGCTCTATCAGAATCGGGAATTACCTCTCCGAGCCGTTTAAAACTAAGAAAGGTTTCAGACAGGAAGACTGTCTTTCGTGCGATTTTTTTAACCTTATGTTAGAAAAGATAATTCGAGCTGAAAATTTGAACCGTTCAGGCACCATATTTTATAAGAGCGTGCAACTTCTGGCGTATGCTGATGACATCGATATGGTTGGCCTCAACAACCACGACGATAATTCCGCCTTTTCAAAACAGGATAAAAAAGCGATACGCATGGATCTGGAGGTGAACGAGGGCAAAACGACGTACTTCCTGTCATCAAATAAACAGTCAGCGCACTCACGTCTTAGCTGCCGCATCACTGTTGACAATTATAATTTCGAAAAAGGGGAGGACTTTGTTTATCGAGGAACCGGCATTAACACCAACAATAATGTCAGAATGGAAATCCAACGCTCAACCCCTTTAACAACAAAACAGCACAGTAAAGCCCTCTTCCAACGAACAAAACCACACTTTACTATAAGTCTCTCATCATGGCCGTGCTATTGTTTGGCGCAGAAGCATGGACGCTGTCAACGGATAAACGGCGCTTGTAGTTTTCGAGAGAAAGATTCTCCGAAAGGAGGCGAATACCGCAGAATATGGAACGATAAGCTGTATCAGATTTACCGCGACATAAACATAGTAATGCGATTTAAAATACGGAGGCTACTTTAGCTGGGAGATGTGGTGCGAATAGACGAAAATCTTCCAGCCCTGAAAGTATTCAACGCATACCAGGTGGTGGTGGTAGAGAAAGGGGACGGCCTCCTCTGCGTTGGAAAGGCCAAGTCGAAAATAATTTGACGGTACTTGATATTTCCAATTGTCGCGAGCAGAAGGAGGGACTGGCGCAATGTGTTAAACTCGGCCAAAATCTCCAAAGTGGTTATAACGCTAATTAAGTAAGTAAGTAAGAAAAGATATAATTTTTCTAAGAGAAAACTTAAGGTGCTAGAAATGGTATAGCTTTAAATAAAATTGCCAACTTTTAAAAGTAAGTCCAAATTGTTTAAATGTGTTGAAAATATAATAATACTAATAATCGAACAATGTATCTACTATCCTCGGTTTTTTTATAATGGAAGCTATTCGTAAAATAAACTCACCAAACCAGAACTAGTTTCACTCTTGGACTCCCCAACCTAGTTCAGATATTTTCCGGAACGTATAGTACATACATATAAAGTGTAATACAATATGTACTACTAAGTATTCTGAATTGAGCTGCAAGCGTTAAAGTACTCGTACTTGCTTGCCTGCTGTTGGTCAGTTAGAGTAGCACGAAGCACAAAGTTGTTTTCCTTTGATTTTGCTTTCCTGATATTTTTTATTGCTTTAGTAGATTCGCTCGTGCATGCATTGTCGTTGATGCTGCTGCTGATGTTGTTGTTGTTTTCTCCACAATTTCCTTTATTATTATTTTGTTGTTTTTATCATGCTGCATTAAAGCTCCAGCCGTACTCCATATTCCCTTCATTTAACCTCCCACTTTTTTGGTAGCTATAAAAGTATGGATTTTGCAATATTACACTTTATGACTTCGAATTTGTTAGCAAATTCATATGAGTTGCAGAAAACTGTTGGCTTCCTTATCAATATTTATATATATAAAATATATATATACATATATGTACATATGTTGTACATATATGCTACATATTTTTGCTCGTTTGCCCTACGATTTGCTCTGCCATTGTTGCTGAAACATCAGGAATTAGTTCGATATCGTAAAATCTTAAATGTTATGTTGGTAGGAGTCATAAAAATATGATTTTTACCAGCAGCCAGAGCAGCGACGTTATTTGCTTTGTCCGCTTCGCTTGGGCTTTGCTGCCAATAAAATGCGTAGGGGTCAACGTATTTCACTCATGCTTGGAAAAAATCCAAAGCTCATATAATATTTCAGTTGCCAAAACGTTTACAAAATAAATTTATGACATTTAGGTCTTTTGGCTGATTTTGCAGTGCCCGATAAAACCGATTGGGAACAGTAAAGAATAAAACTTAAATCGGATAAGTTTATAAATCTTTATTTTGCTACCCATTGCTTTTATAGCTTCGATTGAATTTATTGGCAATATAAATTTGTTTTAATTGTTTCTTATGAGTTTTTATTGTGTTAATCAATTAAAACGTGATGCAGTTATTTTTCTTTGTATTTAAGTTGAGGTTAAATAAAGCTCTCTTTCAAATAATTATACCCCATATAAAAGTTCTATACATTACCTATGAACAGTGCGATTTCCCTAACTTTCAAATACAGTTAGTGCTTACTTTGAACTATACAATATTAAAGAGTGAGCAATTAAAACCCTTGCGGAATAATTTTGTGCCTCTGATGATTTTTATAGTCTGAATTAATATTATTTCTATCCCGTATACAATTGTTTGGCTAATGATATGATAAAACCACCCCAAACACATGTAGTGCAACGATTAGCCTTCATGCTTGCCACTGGGGTTTTGTCATCCACCGCCACAAACAGCCTACTCTTTTCTCCAGTAAAGCTAAATGGCAAGCACCACGTTTTCTCCTCTGGAGATACCGTACATTTAGTCACTCATAAATTCAGGATACAGTCCGGGAGAAACTGAGAGACTACTCCACCTTTCTCTTCTATTTTGACAATAAGTCTTCCACACGTATCCCAAGAAGAGATGAATGGAAGGAGCCTGGGGATCTCAACCAAGGTCCGCGGCCACTTTTAAGGGTGGCTCAAAAACGACGGCGAGGCAGCTCGTAGGACACTCAAGCAGTTACCCACTTAACCTGACCACGTAACGGTCTTTCAGACTGAATTGAGTGAAATAGCTGAATGAAATCTTTGACTTAAGAACTCTATCAGCCTCAGAGTAAGTCTGCCTCACGTAACGATCGATTTTGACAGCCAAACCCTGCACTGGTTACCGATTGGAGAGGAGCCCTAAACTAGCTGGCTCAGAAATGCAGCGCGTGTATATTCCGGGTATTTGGTCACAAGAACATCTCCGGAAATCGCACCGTAGATGATCTGGCTAGAAAGGGAACTGAAGTACCTTTGACAAACGCGGCCCGTCATGCCAGCACCGGCCAAGATCGTCAAACAGCAGCTGGGCCGCAGAAGACTCGTTTCGGATGGCAAATAAATTTTGGCCTCGTATCAGGAAGAGAGTTTAGGACTATAACTGCAATCATTAAACCTTAAGGCATATCCTGCCTACTAAATGTTCTAAATGTCTTCCCAATCTTAACGATTCCTTCATCTTGAAATAGTTACAGTGATTGGATGTAAAGGTAAAAGGTTTAAAGTTTATTTTCGTTTGAATACTGAGAAGTTTCAGTGACTATTAGAGAAGCCAGTGGACATTAGAGAAACAGCTCCTAGTTTCGGTAACCTTTTTACACCCTTTTGAAATACTGAAGTGAATTCGCAACCAAATATATTTAAGGGTTACTAGTTGCTAGGTGGGAGACTGGGATTTTTCTTTTTAAAGAACGAATGTCATCTATTTTCCGGTCAGATTCAGTTGTAGAAAATTTTCGAAAGGATTTAATAGCGTCTGTGATTATTCCTTGGAATACTCTAATAGTGGGAATTATATTTTTGCATATTGGTAATTTAACATTCACTGCCGAATGATATAAGGATACTTACTTGGACCTAGTATATCCTAAGGATGCTCGCTGATATTTACCGTTGTTAAACCAATATTAGCAGCATCTGGTAACACTGTTGATAAAAACTAACGGAAATATCTAGAAAATATGCACCAGTATTTTATTCCTTTTGTTTGACACTTCAAGTTACAGTTGTATGTGTATATATCTTCAAGCCGTGGCCCTTTTTTATCAAACATGGGGTTCAGACTCATCGAGTGCATTCGTATTTCTTTTTAAAATACATTTATATGACTAGTCGTTTGCTTTCAGAAAGACGGCAACATGCATTTCGACCAACTATAAAGTCTGCAAGAAGCGAAGACCAACAATGTTGGACGTAGGGCATTTCAATTAAATAATTTGTTTTTTTTTGTTTGTTTAATTTTAGTGTTGCAAATGTAAAAATATTTTGCCGGATGTCTCGAAATGACCTTCACAAAGCTCTTACCTGCTCTCTGCCGTGAGCTAGGGGTCTACACTAAGTTATGAAAGACAAATGAAGTTCCAGCTCGAATATGCTTTTACAATATTATGTGTGACTTTTGAAAGGTTGTAGCAGCTCTACGATATAATAAGTATTTTGTATGTATGGTAACTCTATATTTGTAAGAGGATATTCATGTTATATGGCTACCCTATTTGTAAGCAATAATTTTGTAAGCACTTTATGTAAGCTTTCCACCGCTTAGTATTTTTCCAATGTAAAAGCTCTCATTCCAGCGGGAATGTCAGCCTATAAAAGCGCGATCCTCCGAGTGCTCGTCTTACTGGGACGTGAGCTGCGCACTCGAGAGGTAAGTTATTGTTTGTGTAGTGTAGTAATCTTTGTTATTAATACAAGGCGAACAGCGCAAAGCTGGTCACTTGGAAAGTAGCATAAGATTGCATTTTTATGTAGTGTTGCTGTATGGGACAAGGCGAACAGTGCAAAACTGGTCACTTGAACTGTACTCTTTGTTGTATTAGTTGCGGTTCTTAGATGAACAGCGCAAAGCTAGTCTCTAAGTGGTGAACTGCTATGCTACCGTTTTTATAATGTAAACTTTTTGCTATTATTTAATTATTTTTAGGTTAATTACCTACGCAAAAACCCTGTGAACTCATTTCAATAAATTTTATACATCAAAACAATAAAAATTATTATTACATTGGCGCCCAACTGCGTGGCCAAAGTTTTGAGTGGCAAATCATTTTTACATTGTCGCATAAAATCGTGGCCAACCTCTCGGGTAACTCTTTCACTCCGATTCGCCGAAGCGAACGTATTGCAAAAACAAATTTTAATAATATGGCGACATTCACTACTGAACAGTTTGAGAGGCTTATGCAAGCCGTCAGTAATGTTAATTCACGGCCTGGTTCGTTCAGTAATTGTACTGCTCGTTTCAATGGCGAGCGTAGTTCCACAAAAGTAGAGGAATTCATTGCTGCAATTTCTACATTTAAGTCAGTAGAGAAAATTAGCGATGCAGAAGCGATTAGCGGTATGCCTATGATCCTTGAGGGTGATGCAGCGGAATGGTGGCGTGGGGTAAAATCAAAAGCCGAAGCTTTTGATGATATTATATGCATGCTACGGGAAGCATTTTCTCCTCCAAGGCCATCATGGCGCATATACGTTGATATTTTTGAAAGTAAACAACAAAAAAATGAGCCGACGGACACTTTTATTAGAAAGAAACGCGCACTTTTCTCTCAACTAGGTAATGTGCCAGCCGAAGCTGACCAAATCGATATACTAATTGGGTTGTTGCATGTGCAAATTCGAGATAGGGTGAACCGTCCGAAGATTTCTAACTTCGATGAGCTGCTAAGCGAAGCTCGTGAGGCCGAGTTATTTTGGCAAGAACGCAAGCACAACGTTGCGAATGATGGTCAGCATTGTGGTACAAGTGGCCCAGCGCGTTGTGGGTACTCTCGCAAGAAAGGTCATAGTATGGATGTTCAAAAAGAAAAACGAAGAGGCTAAAGAAACGCACGCTGCGAATATAGCGCAAGCTATTTCCCTGAAACCGAAGTTTGCTTGCTACGGATGCAATGCTCCAGGGGTGACGCGTGCCAACTGTCTCAATTGCAGACAAAAAGCAACAACTTCTAGCGTAGTACAATTTAATTCCTTGTCCACTTCAATTGGCAGAGACATTCCAATAGCAAATGTGCAACTATTCGGAGTGCCTGGCCAAGCGTATTTTGATTCAGGAGCCCGAACAAGCGTGGCTAGCACAAACTTGAAGCGCATAATGGATTTTAAGGGTTGCAAATATGAAAGTGTCAAGTGTGGTGTTACACTCGCCGACGGCAGCACGTCGTTGCAGAATTGCCTTTCCACAACTTGCAAAATCGTTGTCGGTGGGCGATGTTTAAATATACAATTTATCATTTTACCGAAAGCTAATGGTAACCGAACTCTGATAGGTACTGATTTCATGGAGCAAGCTGGAATAGTTATGAATATGGGCCAGCGTTACTGGTACTTTGAAAGCGATCCAACTACCCATTTCGATTTTGCCGATCCACTGCCATTAGAGCTAAACCTTGTTGAAAAGGTCAAGGTATGTACAACATACAAGCGCAAGCCGGAAGAAGAAGCATTCCGCGAAATTGACACATCGAAAGTGTATATGTCGGATTTTGAGTACTACGGTCCGGAAGTACCGAATGATTACTCTCCGCACACTATTCAAGATATATTCCGAGATGCTATACCTCCAGAAATGGTTACACCTGAACGTCGACGCAAAGGTGCTAATTTGTTTACCGGTGTTGTTTACAACCACCACTCGACAGATTTGTTTTCGATAGACTTTCAGTTTATTAAGGAAACTGATGGATCAGATATTAAAAGTCCAGAGAGGATGCAACTCGATAAGGTTCTGCAAATGCATTCGAACGTGTTTGGGGCATCATGTGAGCCAACACCTTATGCGCAACACTTCATTGATACTGGAGATCATGCACCAATTGCGTTGCCACCGTACCGTCTATCTTTCCCTAAACTGCGAGAACTCAAGTGCGAAATAACGAAAATGCTTGAAAATGATATAATCGAAGAAGCTGATTCGCCGTGGTCGTCACCAGTTGTGATGGTGCCTAAAAAAGACGGGGGTACGCGCGTTTGTGTGGATTATCGGAAGATAAATTCGATTACCAAACCAGATCGATACCCGTTACCCCGTATGGACGATTTACTACACTCTGCTAAAAGCACAAAGTTTATGACCACACTAGATCTGCAATGCGGCTACTTCCAAATAGCGGTTGCAGAAAAAGATAGGGACAAAACGTCACCTTGACGACATAATTATTTGTTCATCCTCGTTTGAAGGTCATATGAGTGATTTGCATACCACGTTTAAGAAGCTGGAAAAGTTCAGACTGCGCGTCAACCTTGCCAAATGCCGTTTTTGTTGTGCCCAGGTGAAATATCTCGGTCATGTACTCACAACAGAAGGAATTAAAGCCGATCCAGATAAAACGTCTGCAATCAAATTAAGAAAGCAACCTAGTAATATTAAAGAATTAATCTCTTTCGTTCAAACTTGTTCCTGGTATCGCCGTTTCATCGATCACTGTGCGGAAATAGTAAAACCACTTACAGATGTAATGAAAAAGAATGCGGAATGGAAATGGGGCGCACCGCAAATAGAAGCATTTTGCAGATTGAAGCAATTGCTGGTCAATCCTCCTGTTTTAAGGCAAGCGGAAGATGATGTTGCCTATACTATCAAAACTGATGCGAGCGCTTACGCATTAGGAGCTGTTCTACTCCAAGGGGAGAAAGAAAATGAACACCCAATCGAGTATGCTAGTCGTTTGTTAACATCAGCTGAACGAAATTATTCAACGACGGAACGTGAAGCCTTAGCTATTGTGTGGGCATGTGCAAAATTTAGGGGGTATATCGAAGGTGCAGAGATTCGCTTAAAGACAGACCACCAACCATTAAAATGGCTGATGACCATGAAAACGCCATCAGGTCGCCTTGCGAGATGGGCATTACAGATACAACCATATAATTTCCAGATAGATTACACTCCAGGGAAAAGCAATTCCGTAGCTGACATGCTATCGAGACCGCCGTGCGTCGTAGAAGACCACCAATCCCTAAATTGTATATGTGCTTTCCATGCAGATCTTCCACGAAAGAAAGCAAGCGAACTACGAAACGAACAACTCAAAGATGATTACCTAGCGAAGATTATATCTTCCTTGGAGCAAAATGACGAAGATATCGCCTTATGATGCAACCATGGATATCTCCTCAACGATGGAGTATTATATCGCTACACCAACGACGATGCTGAAGAAGCACAGCTTGTGATACCGACTCAGGAGCGCGCAAATATTTTAAAACTCTACCACGACGAAAGTACTGCAGGCCATTATGGTACCGAGAAGACCATCGATAGAATCGGAAGACGTTACTTTTGGCCAGGAATGCGAGCCGAAATAGCCAAGCACGTAAGGGCATGTATCGAATGTCAACGCTACAAAGCCACGAATATGAAGCCGATGGGTTTACTCCAAACCACGAGCAGCAAACAAAGATTCGAAGTTGTAGCTGTCGATCTTTTTGGCCCCTTACCGAAAACCGATGATGGATACCAGTGGATATTCATAGTTGAAGACGTCGCTACTAGATGGGTTGAACTATTTTCCATGAAAGAAGCAACAGCGGAAGCTTGTGCAAAAACCCTGATCGACGATGTGTTTCTCCGATACGGCGTACCAAGACGTCTAAAATCCGACAATGGTGTGCAATTTGTCTCGTCGATCATGCAGAAATTAACTTACAGTATGGGTATACAACAATCTTTCACACCCGTATATCACCCCGAAGCCAATCCTGTCGAACGAAAGAACAGGGACCCTCAAAGCACAGTTGGGTATCCTTGTTCAAAATCAACACAAAACTTGGAACACTGACTTAGCCTCTATCCGCTTCGCAATGAATACTACTAAGTGCCAGTCAACTGGTTACTCCGCAGCGTTCCCTACTTTTGGAAGAGAACTACGCACATTCGATGACGTAGACCACGATATTAAAGCCATAACAGAAAGTGAAAACTTCATTCCTCAGATTACGCCATATCTAAAGAATCTGGTAGATGCCTTCAGGAATGCGAAAGAGGTCGAGCAGATGATGCAAGACCGCAACAAAGCTTACGTTGATAAGCGCCGAAGAGTTCAAGATAACATCGAAGTAAGAGATGACGTCCTGGTGACCACGCATGTATTGAGTCAAGCGACTAAAGGTATAACTTCTAAATTTGTACCAAAACGCGACGGACCATATGTGGTTATCCGAAAAATGGGTTCATCGACTTACGAAGTTGCAAGCAGATCCGAACCAGATGTACCCTTAGGAGCCTATCATGCATCCGCTTTGACGCTTTACAGAGGTAGCAGCATGAACGAAGTTCCACTCCCAGTACAACCTACCCGTAAGAGAGGAAGACCCAGGAAGTCCTAAATCTGTTGATGATGTTCGATGGCTCTGCTCACCAAACATCAAGGGGGAGGATGTAGCAGCTCTACGATATAATAAGTATTTTGTATGTATGGTAACTCTATATTTGTAAGAGGATATTCATGTTATATGGCTACCCTATTTGTAAGCAATAATTTTGTAAACACTTTATGTAAGCTTTCCACCGCTTAGTATTTTTCCAATGTAAAAGCTCTCATTCCAGCGGGAATGTCAGCCTATAAAAGCGCGATCCTCCGAGTGCTCGTCTTACTTGGACGTGAGCTGCGCACTCGAGAGGTAAGTTATTGTTTGTGTAGTGTAGTAATCTTTGTTATTAATACAAGGCGAACAGCGCAAAGCTGGTCACTTGGAAAATAGCATAAGATTGCATTTTTATGTAGTGTTGCTGTATGGGACAAGGCGAACAGTGCAAAACTGGTCACTTGAACTGTACTCTTTGTTGTATTAGTTGCGGTTCTTAGATGAACAGCGCAAAGCTGGTATCTAAGTGGTGAACTGCTATGCTACCGTTTTTATAATGTAAACTTTTTGCTATTATTTAATTATTTTTAGGTTAATTACCTACGCAAAAACCCTGTGAACTCATTTCAATAAATTTTATACATCAAAATAATAAAAATTATTATTACAAGGTGCCATTTTGTGATAACGTCAAAATTTGGTTAGATCAGCACGCAGTTGTATTGAAGAGAATTCACGAGGCCCAGTTCTTCTACAAAATCTCTATGTCTGGTATGCCAGTGCTTAAGGCGGCATCGTTGGTTTTAACTCCCTTAAAAATCACAATGATGAAAACCTTATTGTGATGCGATTATTGCCGATTACTTAACGGAGTTCAGACTAAAGGCATGTTCCTCCAAACAAAAAATCGGCGAATACGTTAGTGCTCGAAATAGGCCAGTCGATTGACCGTCGAGAATATGCGATTAATATCTCTATACTATTTTCACCGCCCTTTACTACTGACATAAAATCATATTTCCCATAAGGTACATTTTCAGTTAAAGACTTTAAATTTTTACTGATCTGTTTGTAATGCATATCGAAGAAGATCGAACTGAATGAGCTTTATAATAGAATGAAAACGTATACAAATATAAGGGGCTTGACTATTTCGTGCTGCTTGTACGAAATTATGCGACACCGCTCTCTTGATCAGTTCGGGAAGGGTATTACAACAGATATTTCTAGTAAGAGCAGTTTAGGAAGATTACGTAGGAATGATGCTAGTTTACCGTCATTAAAGAGGACTTAAGATATAACTTAATTGACCATTTTGATTTGCCATCACTACGGGACACATCATAAAGATGTTAACAAAACTACTACCAATAAACATAATACTTTTGAAAAAGTATAATGAACTCATTTATTTGACAAACACATTGTACAAACTAATTAGTTGTACATTTTTCTAAGGAAACAATTTTTATTATCAACTTTTGTAACTATCATCGCACCTGGAACTTTCGCTTTTCAATTTACTCATTAAAGAAGAAACACGTTGTACTTGAGCTTTTCTTTTTTCGAGTGAAGACAAAACGATAATACACAAAATAACTTATATTCAACGATTTTGTGTTGATCCGCTAAAATTATTCCGAGGTGCCACTCTTTCTGGTGTCATATACCAGGGGCGGATACAGAAACGATTCTTAGGGGAGAAAATAATTTTATACCTCAAATTCGGAATGACAGTCGGTGTGAAGTTCAATCGATTACCAGAAAAATTGATGCCTAATTGATAAAATGACTGATAGAAAAATTAAACATTTTTGATCGAAGAGACAAAATTTATAATTTTTATTGCATCAAATTATACTTAAGGTAATACACGTTATAAAGAAAATATTTTATAAAGCAACTAAAATTACAATTTGCATTTTAGTGACATTTTTATATGGCTTATTCCTGAATGATTTCAAAGAAAATTTCTGAATTCGATTTATCTCAAATACAATATTTTTACGATATACAAGTAATCCATCAGACTTCGGGCTCTGGAGGGGAAGGGCGGGGGGGAGAGAATGTCGCCCATTTCCCCCTGCAGGATCCGCCCTTGCAGTGAATGTATCGCGATTTAAGTAAAATATCTAATATCTTCCTTAGCTCTAGAGCAAGGCTTAGCAACTATGGGACAACACAAGAAGATCCTTATCGGCTTGGGTCTCGGGACTTGCTGCGACCACGGGGTGCCCCACAAGGTTGACTTCCAATTTCAGGACCGCAACTTCCACCACTCTTAAAATAAAATGCTTCGTCGGGCGCCACTGCTACGGCTGCAGCTCATTTTAAAAAATGAAAAAAAAAAAATGATAATGCTTAAACGTTCTCCACAAATGGTCGCCTGCTTGCGAGCCAAGTAGTATTAAGATCGCCTTATCCTTACAGTTGTGCTCCTACTTTGGCTAAACTCTCTCAGTGGAGACTTATCGCTGGTTGGCAGCGCACGCCTATAATAGTTGGGAATTTTTTGGAGATTTCGTGGGCATTAACAAAATGCCGCATTTAGTCGCTGAGTCTTGCTACCGTCGTTGGAGAGAAAAGGAAAAACCAGGGTAAACAAAGGAAGAAAACAAATGAAATATTTTGTTGCGGCCAGTCCGTTATGATTTGGCTCAATATGGTTAGTTAAAAATATGTGAAACTACGCTGACTGCGATGGAATCACCAGATGGCACCTTAATCCAGTCTAGCGACCATTTTTTTATTAATCGCATAAGAAAAGTATCTCTTTAGTACGACCACGGATATATACATAAAGAAATTATTTAGACATGTGGTTTTCAAGAAGAAATAATTATGAACTAATGTTATGGCCAAGAATTTATCTTTATTACAAAAATAAGGCTGGCCATATGTTTTAAAACTGATTTCGGGCAAATAACCGACGCGGCTATCAGTAATAACGCGCCGAATATTCTCTTCCAAGGTGTCAATCGTCTCGGGCTTATCTACGTAGGCAAGCCCACAAAAAATAGTCCAGTAGTGTTAAATCGCACGATCTTGGAGGCCTCGTCACAGGCTCACGACGCGAGATAAAGGTCTCACAAAAATTTTCGTTCAATAAATTTATTATATCGTTGGCTGTATGGCATGTAGCGCTGTCTTGTTGGAACCAAAGGTCGGCCACATCAACATCCTCTAATTCAGGCACGAAGAGTCATTAATCATAGCTCTAAGCGTTCCCCACTGATTGTAACATTATGGCCGACCGGATTTTTGAAGAAATATGGACCAATGATTCCATTTGTCCATAGAGCATACCAAACAGTGACTTTTAAAAGATGTAGTGGCGTCTGAACAATGGTTGGTGAGCTTCACCGAATATTGGACGCAGTACGCGATGCGTCGTGCGAACCGAACCACTATTTTGGTAATAAATTTTCACGATTTGCAAACGTTGCTCAGTAGTAAGCCTGCTGATTATGGAATGGCCTACCAAACTGAGTATAAATCATGTAACAGCTGTCAGAAAGACCAACTCCGAAAAAGGTGTTGCCTCATTGAAACCCACACGTCTAAAAAAAAACATCCGTTATTTACGACCATAACTTTTCGCCTTGTGCCTACCACTACTTGTTGTTTCATACTGATGCTCCAAAACTGAAAGTTCTACTTAAATTTAAATGATATACCATTATCTACAACACTTAATTCCTTTATTATTATTATGTGTCAACTATCATCTTGTTTGTGTTGACAACTTAAAACCCATTAACCCTTTTTCCTGTGGCCAACGATAGCCATTATTTCTGCTTATAATACGGCTACACAAATTTCAATAACCAAATAACTTATTGATAACATAAATTTTTGTAACCAACATAAAAACGTTGAAAGGAAGGAGTTTTAAGAATTTAGTTGCAACTAAAGTGCTGACATGCTGCTGCTTAACCCTTAATAAAAGCGGAGGTTCTTACGTACTACTACTTTGTTTTTTGTTTTTTTTTTTGTATTGGATAAATAACGAAAATTGTGTGTAAAAAAAAAATAAACTAAAGAATGAACAAGTTAAAACGGCACATGCATTGTTATTTAGTTTGTGTCCAGTACAACGCAGCACTTTGCTAAGAGTAACGATTTAACAATATCAGCACTTCGGCAGCTGATGGGTAAAAGTTGAAGCATTTAGCGATTACCAGAAGCGACCTTCAAACGACCAAAAGAGCAGCAAGCAGTCAGTAGCAGTGGCGATACTAGGCGGAGGGCGGCAGCCTAAACGAATTGAAAATTGATTATTTTATAGGCCATTAGTTTGGCTGACGATGCAGACACTGGGCAACGATAATGATGATGATGATGATGATAATGCTGGAAGCTGAATGTAGGTGGGACGTTGTTACTTCCTAGAAAGCGGACGCGAACGTTGATGGATACAAAGACTGCCTGTATGCTGTTTTGTTGAGCTGTTGTTGCTACTTTTGTTGGGCTTATTTCTGCTGTTGTTAATAACGTCCGGTAATGCTCTGCACATACATAATTCTTCTAGTTTGCTTTTTTTTTTATTTTATAGTTGTCAATAATGTTGCTACTGCTGCTGCTATTTAGTTGCTGCCTGTTGCCATTCTACATACAATACAAACAAAGCAACGAAATGAAAGGGATAAAGTAAACGACAGGACATCATAAAAATCTACAACATTCGCACTTTTCGCTGCTGAACATGCGAACCTCATAAAATATAACTATGAATTGGAGGAGGAGGAGGAGGAGGAGGAGAAGGAGAAAAGGCCCTTTAGCTCAGGGACAATGGAACGTGCGTCAATGATAGTTATCACGTAAGCTGCAACAGTTGAAGGTAAGGAAAGGGGAGGGTAAAATGGTAGGGGAGCTAACGCAAATATCTACATAAAACCATAGGATGATAGCAGGTTAGGGCAAGCAAGTACGTCCAGCACAGGCCAAGCTAAACAAATAACAGTTGGTTGCCGGTAAATAGTAATTTCATATTGTACTCAGAAAGGCAGAAAGGCGGTAGGCCACGGATACGCAAGAGGGTCATAAAGTTACGACTGAATGCACCAACGCCTACAATACAATTTAAGTACTAGGCGAACGAGGTCAGCAGTGAAATGCAGCAGTGCCTAGAGTTTTGCACTGAGGCAGGGGAAACTTACTCGGTTGCTTAGTTTACTTTTGCCTGCAAAAATCAAAAAAAAACAGCAAAATCTATGTAAGGAAAGCATAATTTTTGGCGTACTAACCGTACACTACGTTGGTGTGGGTAAAAGTAAACTATTAAATTGGCTAACTTTGCTAACTACTATTTAGAAGAAAAAAAAAATGGAAAAATGTGAGTCACATTTATTTAAAATATTTTGTATGTACAGAATTTAATTTTCAATCTGCTTGCATTGCATTCACTCTTTGACCTCAGCTTGTCTTTTTTAGTTACGTTTGAAATTCTGTTGCAAATAATTTGAATAGCTAACGTTGCAAACACATTTTTCATTTGCAATTTCCAACTAGCATGTTGCAAATTCCAAACTGCAATTTTTCTTGCTGTAATTACAGCAACTGGTTGGTTGGGGTTATTTTTTTTTTTTTTTTTTGCAGATGAGCGCGTGCTTGCCGTTACTCAGTGAATATTTTGTTTAGGAATGTACATTAAACGAAAAAGGCTTCAGTAGTTGAATTTATACAAAAGTGGTATGCATTTATTTGGTATGAAATAAATAGTAAAACTAAATATTATTGTATTATTAATGGAAGTAAAGCTTTTTCACATTTCTTTAACGCTCCCATAATGGCTCGATTTCGATGCATTTCAGAAATGTTTCACTAAATTATTCATGCTTTACCGAAACATCAAGGTGATTCTAATAGGCAACCTCTTTTTATCATCCAAACTGTCACGTGTTTGATGTTTAGAGTCCCCACTATGCCGACTGAACGAAGTACACCTTTCACATCGAAATTTCCAGATTATTATTGAACGAACAATAACTGGAAGAAATGTTCTGTTATGGCGTTCCCTTTATAAACTCACAGTCGTTTGGCACAACCTCATTAGTTCCTTTCTACTCGTACACAAAAGAATAGTGGACGATAGTAGCTTTGACGATTGCCTACCTCATAGGATCAACAAAAATATTCAAAGTTTGTGTGATGTCTTCTTCTGAAATCAGACTTCAAAAAGAACTTTACGCTCGAAAAATTCCATCGAAACTGATAGCTCTTCTACGCGCGCACTATAACAACTTCAAATGCAGAATTCTACACAATGGGAACCTGTCGGAAAGCATTTCCACCAATGCTAGCGTACGGCAAAGCTGTCTTCTGTTCCCTCTGTTATTTTTAATTGTTATTGATGATATAGAAAAAGTTGCATTGAGGGAAAAAGAAAAGGTATTCACTGGAATTTCCACGAACATCTTGAGGACCTTGCATATGCTGATGATATCTGTCTTCTCTCCGTCAAGCACGCAGACATGCGAAACAAAACTGGCGAGCTATTCTCACCTTCTTTAAATACAGGCTTGAAAATAAATCGCGAGACAACGAAAGCTATGAAAATTCGGCATGCGAACACCTGCCCGTTCCTTTTAAATGGTGACCAAGTCGACCAAAACGTAGGCACTTTTGTCTACCCCGGTATTATCATTGCCCCTGAAGATTGTGCGAAATTAGACGCTCACGCGAGAGTAAACAAAGCGAAAAACTCCGAGCTATATGGTGGTCGAGTATTTTCAGCGTACATACTGTAACCGAATACCAATTACTACCCGAGGACAAGAACGTAAAGAGAATAGGCAGCGAATAGCAGTCTTCGTTCTTCGGTCTCTTCATCGAGACGTACGTCGTCGCGGACCATCGTTTTTTCCAACGTCACACGTCTAACCTTAAGACACATTATATTTTAACTCATACATTTGTTTTGTTTCCAATTGTTATAATTAAATCAGACTTTAATTGAATTCAATACACATTAAAAACATATTGTTGGAGAATATTGTTCCCTCCTGACAACCGAGACTTTTATTTAAAACGGAAAATACCCGCACGCCAATATTCCCCTTCAATACTAAACTCCGAATTTTGAAGTCAAATGTTTTATCGGTACTCTTGTATGGACCTGAGATTTGGCTAACCAACAATTGGATTGTAAACAAACTCCAGCGTTGTGTCAACAGATATTTGCGCAGAATATTAAAGATCTGTTGGCCCAAAACTATAAACCACGAAAATCTACATGAGAGGTGCAAAATTCAACCGTTAGCATACCTGATAAAGCTAAGAAGGTAGAGGTGGATTGGACATACACTTCGCAAAGAGACAAACGAAAGCTGTCGCCAAGTCCTGGATTGGAACCCAAAAAGGCTCGAGCAGAGTTAGTCGTCTAAAAATATCGTGAAAGAGAACGGTCCAGAACGAAGTTGAAGCATCAGGAAAGATGATGATGACGATGATTTCACGATAACGAATTCCATGGTGAATACAGAATACAGAAGATGGTACAGATTGTGGAACTGCTAACCCTCTCTTGGAATTTTCGCCAGAATTTCTACGTCACAACAGATTTTGTTTACAATACCCTTGTGTGTATACTCGCAATCATATGTACTGTTTCCAACGTGTTTAACAATTTTAGTGTGTATTCTTTCTAAAATGCATACAAAATTATTGCCTCTCATTTCTCTCCACCGGCATATCTGGTGTGACGCCACAGCCAATTTACTCTCTGAATTTCAGACTAATCAGCACAATCTTGTACTCTATCATTCCTGAACAAATTCCGTATCGAAGAAACTCACTCAAAACCAGTTCACAAATAACTGCGCGTTGTGAGAAGCTTACAAAAAATCAAAGACCTCAGCTCTTTAACTAAAAATAAAAATATTTCTCAACAATCACTGGATGGTGGATTTTCGTTTTTAGCTTCATATAATCTGGAATATATTAACAGTATCAGGAAGAAAACTCCAGGTGTAAGAACTATTCGTTAACATAGCTGACCCATTTTCTAAAATTTTTATTTATATTTATATATATATCTATTTCCGTTAGTACATTTTTTCGTACTCAATTTGAGCGAATTTGGCACACGATTTAGCGAAATGTCGAAAGTTTTAATGTTTTTGTAAATCACGGTTATTTAAAAAATGGGGATGAAAAATGTAACCCACGGGTCTTTTACTCCAATGCAATCCTGTATGTTGATTTTGAGTAGATTATCGTTTTTAGTTAATGATATGTATATGTATGTTATGTTTGTAAATTACAGTTATGTATGTAGGTGTGGTTATCATCCGATTTCGCTAATTTTCAATACTAATCTATTTTGATGTATATTGGAACGATTTTTCGTCATCCCTTGCTGCAAGTTTGGTTTAGAGACAAATTGTTCTGGGAACAAAAATTACACTGAAGATGACATAACGCCCAAACTGGTTTGCCTCCAAACCACTATACTCACTAAAGGATTACGGAAACCGTTCCAATGTACAACAACATTTCACCCTGTCAAAAAAATGAAAGATCAAAAAGAAACACAAACCAATCTGCGTTTTGTTTAGTTTTATTGATTGCATATTTGCTTACATACGAAATTAGAAAGTCTTAAAACTAAGTAACAAATACATTCTGCGCTGGTGCATTCCAATTTTTTTTTTAAACTGAAGTTAGCATTAAATATTAAATTACGCATTTTTTAATGCATATCATGGTTTACAAAAGTGCCAAAGAAAGGTGATATCCTTCGGAAATGCTTTAAAGGGAAATAAGATGAATTTCATAATTAACGCTTAAATACCGGATATCAAGAAGAGGGATATCGTTCAAGATTTATACAACGTACCTACAATTAGAGATACTTTGTGTAAAACTTCAGTACATCCGTTGTTAAAGTTGGTAATGGCCTTTCATTCTAGCCTCCTTGCGTATCTCTACTTTAAAAGACCTTTGGCTAGACGTATCGTTTCTCAAAACTCGTTGAGCAACTAAAGCATCTTTGTTTAATGTCTCCACATATATTAGCAAAAATTTTGTATTTCATACGTATTATAATTGGAAGCTGTAGCCGTTCTGCGATACGATATATTCAATTACGTTAAGTTTTCATGAACAGTTACATTGTGTTCCTCAAGCTAAGTTTTGAATTCCGACGAATTCACATTAGGTCAAATGATTACTATTGTTTTGCGTAATTAATATCAGCTAAAATAAAATGTTAGATCGTGACTTGACGTTCGTAAAAAATACTTTCCACTTTAGTACTTTTATTATGTTCAAGCTGTAGTGGAAAATATTGTCCCTCCCCCTTAAAATTAACTACACAATCTCTATCTTGAGGAAGTAGATAACAAAACAAAAGTACTATAATTTTGCCAAAATAAAAAAATAAGTTCTAAGAGTGTTTTTTTAATGTTTGTTTTATGTAGTTATCATTTATGTGTAACTCGTTTACTAAAAATAATCTCTTCAAACCTTCGAAGGAACAAATTTCAAAAATGTTTTTTTTTTTGCCGCCTGCATCGTCTTCTGATGATTCTTCCGCTAAACCAAACGAACTTATCACTTCTTATTTTCAGGAGTCGGGTTGTATTTGCTTTGCTTCCTTTCAAAACTACAGCTATATATGTCCAAGATTCCTATTTTCATAATTTATTGATGTTGAAAGCTCCTTTGGTTTAGTTCATGTTCCAAACTCATTTTTTTTGCAAAATTGAGCTCTTGTTGCGACCAACAACCGTAGATCTTCATCCCGTTGATCTTCATCAGTAAGAAAAGCGATATTTTCAGATCGTAATATTTTGGTAACCTTCCCAAATTTCTTTTCAATATTTTTCGAATTTTGGTAAAAAGTAATGGCAAAAAAGGTGCATTTTTTTCTTTTAAAGGTCTCATGGAACTTTGGCAAATATCATCAACACCAATTTTTTTGCAACATCGATTCTTTTATCGAACATCCAAACAGCCTAAGTACAAACCACTCTCTTTTGTAATAGCGTGATAACCTAAAAAACGACTAAAAATGGCGACTTAAGTAAAATAAAATCAACTCATTACATTTTACATAGTTTATTAATATCTTTTTTACTTTTTATTTTGTCTAAAGTTAACAAAATTGTAAAAGCTTACATGAAATCATGAATGGAAAGCAATCAGAAAATTTTTGAAGCTATAAATTTGTATACCATTATTTTTTTCAGCATTTAATAAATTTCGAACTTCTGTTGTGAGATTATTAATAACTTGTTTAAGCTTAGGTTAGTCTATAATTTGCCACACTCTTCTTAGATTTTTATTTTTTGTTTGTTAACTAAGCTAAGAATATTTGGTGTATATACTATGTATACGTCTGTATCTACCTCAGTTGATTTATGCTGTTACAAACAAATCTATTGTAAATTAGTCCCTAGATTCCTGTAGCCTCAAGCCTGCCAAAATAATGGTTAATTTTTTTATAGATATACAACTTGAAGTTGAAATAAAATACAGAGATTACATAATTCCATAAAACTGACTTTATTAAGAAGATCATTTTATAATATTAGTATGTGAATTATAATTTCGGGTACGTGGCTTCTTCTTGACCTCATCTGACCACTTTTTCGTGCGATGGGAGCCGTGCCTCGGCAATATTTCTCACAATGTTGTATTTCAAGGAAGCGAGTTTGTTCCCCTAAAACATTAATTTTATATAACTAATAATAAGAAAACAATTCTAATATTCTAGATTGGTTAGATCCCACGAAATCTTTAGCCAATAGACTGGCGCATTTCGAGGCATCCCTGGTTCATGGTGTCCTTCGAGGGAATGAGTGCTTGGATATTTTTCAATACAAAACGAGACCCGTGAAAGTCAACCAAAAGCTCCGACTGATATAGTTTAGTTCCCGAATATTAAGGAATAATTGTGGATAGCAGAAGAATAAGGGGTCTGTCGAATTATTATTGGTACTCTAATTTTATTTTGTTAAAACTGATAGAAGCTAGCTTAGGATTAGTTTCACCGTGATATTGAGAGCCATGTAATTCACCAATAATAAAGTTAAGTTTGAAGGATATTGCATTCCCTCACGAATATGTTATCTTTTGAAACTCATTCGACAAAAAACCTTCATTGTATTTGATATAAAGATTCTGGATTTGAAAAGCAGACTACCGAAGCGTTATGTTATGTAATATATAAGTGATTCTACTTGAAAAGATCCATACACCTGAGCCTGGTGGCTAGTTTGGTTCTAGTCACTGAAAAAGCAGGCGCCTTAGAGTGTTGACTTATCTAAATATAAGTAGAATCTTTATTAACGTCAGCTGGATTGCGGAAAGTATAAACGTAAATATTTCTTTATCGGAGAAAATAAAGCAAGATTACATAAGGTCTCAAAAAGTACGCAGTGGATATTTTTTATATTGTTTGTTAACGATATTGGGGACTGTTTTTCGACAGCTAAGTATCTTATGTATGCGGACGATCTTAAAATTTACTCGGTGATTAGAAACGCTAATGATTCACTAGTACTTCAAGCGGAGCTTGATAGGTTGTACTTGTGGTGTGAAAAAAATCGCTTATTTCTCAACATTAAGAAATGTCATCAAATAACTTTTTCTAAACTCCAAAATCCAATTTGTACCTCTTATAGCATTTGCTCTAATATGTTAAATTCCATTAATGAGATTAAAGACCTTGGTGTATACTTTGATGTTAAATTTAGCTTTGTCACACATATAAATTATACAGTTTCTAAAGCCTTTGCAATGCTTGCATTTGTGCGCCGCAATAGTTTTTCTTTTTCAGATCCGTACACTCTAAAGATACTGTATTCCTCTTATGTTCGCTCGATACTTGAATACGCTGTTTTCATTTGGAGGCCTTACCACCAAATTCATATAAATCGGTTGGAGTCGGTGCAGAAGGTGTTTATCCGATTTGCTCTTCGTTCTTTACATTTCTCTGAGCCCTTACCTGCTTACAACTCACGTTGTCAGTTGATCAACTTAATGACATTGCATAATAGAAGAATTTTCTTATCAGTCTCCTTTTTGATAGATGTTGTCACTGGCTTTGTTGATTGTTCTTCGCTACTGAGTAAAATCGACTTTAATGTGCCGTGTAGAGTCTTGCGTCATATGGATCCGTTTTATGTTGGCACAAGTAGAACAGTATATGGCTTTAATGCCCCGATTAACAGGACACTTTTTGAATTCAATAAGCTCTTTGTTTCTTTGGACCTTGATTTCTCAAGTACTAAAGCCAGCTTAAAAGTTAATTTAAAATCATACTTAAGTAACAATATTGTTCTTTAGTTTCTAAATGTAATCTTAAGAAAAATAAAATAAAATTATTTTTTGCTGTGTTCCTATGTACTTAGTCTGAATGAATTGTAAATTTCATAGACAAATAAATAAATAAATATTAACAATTTATGATCAAATCGGTGTTAAAATTCTTGAATAACGCGACAAGTAAATAGCCCACAGAGTTCCGTTTCAGTATTGATTGGCGGAAGCTTCCTGGTGAAAGAATTTCTACAATCAACCATGCATACACTGAGTTAAAAAGTTCACCTATAATTAAAGAGATCGACATCTAAAAAAGCTTGATGGTTAAGGAGGGCAAGAGGGGACAAAATAGAAGAGATTTTCAATAGAAAATCTTCTTAATGTTGGTTTGAATTTCTTCTGGGATTAATGAGATAACTTATTGTTTATTAATTTTTATGGAGTTTTGTTCAAAAATATGGAATTCAATTCAATCTCATCGTTTTTATGTTAGAAATCACATAAAGGAAATTAATAAGGAGATCCTCTCATTTTTACTAGAATCGTATTGAAATTATTAATAAGGAAAAGTTTTTATTTTTAAATTTTGCTTTTATCGTCTTAACATATGTAGATATGTACTTTGTGTAGTTTTTAGTTTAATATTACGAATATTTTATTTATTTTATTTATTTCAGAAGTACAGTAAGACATGAATACTTTTCGATGTACATATTTAACAATTAAATTACAAAAACGAAACTTAAATTAGTTAAACGTAAGCTTAAAATAATAAATAAGTAATATACTAAATTTAAGGCTAAAGAACAAATACAAAATTGAGAAAAGAAAATGATAGTTGGAAAAGCTGAGACGAAGCGAAAGAGACGGAAAGGTTTCTACAGAAAAAGATTTGTGACCGTTGTTTTGAAGCATCTATCAGATTTAATAAATTGAATTGACACTGGTAAGGAATTCCATAATTTGACTACACTAACAAAGAATAATCTGGAGGCACTTAATGTTTTATGCATTGGAACAAAAAATTTATGTGTGCGGGATGACTGAACAAAGTTCAATTTATGAAAAAGGTAGCCAGGCTTACGATATCTAATTATTTTAAATATAAATGAAATATTGCGAACATTGAGGTAATTTTCAAAACTAAGACCAAAAATATTTTTAGTATAAAACGAAATGTGATCATACTTTCTTTTAAAATATATGAATCTAGCAGCATTGTTTAGAGCTAGATTTAAGTTATTTTTAGATTCGTAATCAAGATTACTATATACCACTTCAAAGTATGATATTTGGGGAACGATAAGGGTCTTTACAAGTTTAAGTTTTGTATCGATCGGTAGAGAATAAGAAGTGTGCCATAAGCTTCTTAGTGTATAATATATCTTTGATATGGCATAATTAACGTGATCTGTGCAAGTCTGATGTGAATTTATTTTAAATCCAAGGCTACTTATTTAAATTTAATCTCTGATTCGTTCAGCAAAATTGGCGATAAGCTAGTCAGGTCAAAAGAGTTATGCGACACAGGTAGTGCTTGCGTTTTGGACGCGTTTAAACAAAGGCCACTGGATTTGTTGCAACCTATTCGATAGATAGCTTTCCATCAATTTAACCGATGTTGCACGATAGCCGAAATAATGTTTCAATTTCAAAAGCAAAATATTATGATCTACGGTATCAAAAGCTTTAGAGAAGTCTAGAAGTACTAATATAGTAAATTGTTCGCTATCAAAGGCAGGACGAAAGTCAGCCATTATTTTAAGCATAGCTGTTGAACAACTGTGACCAGACCTAAAGCCAGATTGGAACTCACGAAACTAAACATTGTTTTCATTCAAATACAGTTTTATTTGATTGGAAATACATTTTTTCGAAAACTTTTGATAAAGCTGGTAAAATACTGATTGGTCTATAGTTGGAAGCGGAATCATAAAGGTTACTTTTCGGAATCGGAATAATATTTGCCATTATTTATTGCAAAATTTATTATGTGTGTAAGTGAGGGAAGCGCGTAAGGAAGAATCAGTTTTAGAAAACGTAAGTTAATACCATCCACACCAATATCATTCGACTTTATGGCATACATATATACACTTTAAAAGTTCATCTTCAGTGGTTATATCGAACGTCAATTCATAAGCTGATTTAGGGATTATACTCTGAATATTGTTATTTGAATTTTTGTAGTTTCAAACTAAAAACTTTTGATTTACTTATTTATTACTAATTAAATACTTTTTTTAATTGTTCTTATATCTTATAAGCAAATATGTAAATCCTTTTATAATAATACATAAATTTTAAATTTATAAGATCTTTGACTTATTAAAATTAAGAGCAGATTCTAAAGAATGTCAAGATTCCGTTCTTAATTTTATTGAAAAGATTTTCATCGCAGTTGTACTGTTTCTCTACTGGATTTTAATGAAAAGTTATTCGTATTAATTCTACGAGTAATCTTCTTAATTAAATTGAAAAGTTATCATCTTAGCTTTATAGATAATCTTCTCGATTTTATTGAAAAGACATACCCAGTAGTAATAAGAAGGGCTTCTTATTGGAAAAAAAAAAATCGTACAGAAATCCGCCAACTTTTGTTCTGATTTATAGGGCATTTTAGGTGGTATTTTCGCTCTGGGTAGTTAGCAATATCATACCGGTGCTATTAAACCTATATTAATTCGATTCTTTGAAGCCAACCATCTAGGGTTAGGCCACGTAATGACTGCGGTCTTTCATAGCTGATAGCCAATCGTTCTCTTGTTAAGGCTTTTTGCGGATTTTGGTATTTGCAATATGTTTGCAGTATATTTTGTCAATTATTGGATTACCCTGACCAAAATTATTAAAAACCACTCCCAACCTTATTGCTCATTACCATATATTCTCTATAGCAATATGAAGGGAATAAATAAATGGGTTTCACAAGCATGCCAAACATATCAGGCGCTATGTATGTACTATGTGTTGTATTTTTGCATGTTACTGTTCCATTTCATTTGTCGACAAATGAATTTCCCAGCAAAAAGAGGAGCAATAACAAAATGTTATTTGTGATTTGCTATTTTCTATGCAACATATGCTACCACATACTCGTACCACATGCTACATGTTAAGGCCTTGCACTCTTGCTATAAATACTAATATTCAAAATACAGAAAGAAAGGGAGGAGAGAGTTGGTTACTTTGCTGCTGCATTTGCACTAAATGTGCCACAGTAAATATGAATGCATTTGCTGACAGGCCACAGCAGAGGGTGGAATGAGATGCGGATGTTAAAATTTAAATGATATGGCAATGCATTTTAGGTTAATTGAAATCTAACATGTACATAGGCAGTTGAAGCTAGCTAGCGGTTGGCGCGACGCGCTGGACGAACGCAAGGACTGAAAAGGATTGAAATGAAAAGCTTTCGTTGCTGTTGATGGAGGATAGTCGTTTTCAAAATATTGCAACATTTACCTTTGCAACGCAGTTTTGCATAAATTGTGGTTGGTCCTACGGTTAGTCGTAGCATAAATCGCAATTGGACATTGTGCGGGCCTTAAAAGTAGATATTTACAATATTTGCCCGCTCTTTTGCAATGAAATATTACTTAATTATTGTGATGCTCTCCCCGTAGGCGGCAATCGCGTGCTGACTTAGTTGGTGGCAGTGAAGTTGGGTGAGTAAAAATTGGAATGGTCTGCCATTTTCGGTAAACAAATCCGTTATATTAAGGATGCAGTGGTGTTTGTGGTGGCAATGGTGATGTTGATGCAGCAGCTGGCCGGGTTGGTAACAACGGTTGTATCTATGTATCTATATATGTAACGTCGAAATTGGTGGCTTGTTGTGGTGCGAATTTAGATGATAAAATCCATGGAATTATCCAAAACGATGTAGGTGCTGTGGCGACGTTTTAATGGCCAAATTGTTGTGGCTGCAATTAAATTTAACTGAGTGAGGCGAGTGAGTGAATGAATAATGAAATGTACGAATGATTGCGTCGCGAATGTGTAAATGCGTAACTAAGTGAAATCAAATGTAAATGCATTCAAATAAAAATTTAATGAAATGTAATAATTGTGCGTTTTTGCGCGTGCAAAACAAATCTACTGCGTGCTTTTTTGGTGTGCAGTTATTAAATGATGTAATAAAGTTTAAGAGAAAAAATTATGTCTACATTTACCTCATTGCTTTAATATAAATGAAACATGGCATGATTTCTACTAAATGTTTTACTCAATAGAGTACATTATTGAACCAAAAAAAAAAAACATTAAAAAATATAACATTAAGCTGCTTGCACAAAAGTGTTTCGGATCTTTCAAGCGAATGATAAATTTTGGTATATTTTACGACTACCGTTAAAATGAATTAACCTGATGTGGTGAAAGCGGAATGGAAGCTGTGCAAATAGTTTCATCCGGATTGCTGACATGACAAACAATTTGAGAATTCCATTGCAATTAAGAGGATCTTCTCGTCTGGTTTGTGGCAACCTTAACCAAATGCATCATAATAAAAATAGCATTATGACCACAAAACTGGCACTACTGAAGCAAGTAAATCAGTTTATAGAAATCCGAGAAACACCAAATGGGTTTTCGAGCAGGTGAGAAAACTTTCTGACACATGAGCCCTAAACCGATGCTAAGCGACTTACAGACAGAGGTGTTCAAAAATTTGTGTAGGGAAATATTTCCAATATGGGTGAAGGCATCCCAAACGCACGCTACCTGGTGAAACAACAACCTCGGAAAATTGGGCACAAAGCTTTTTTTATAGACGACGCTAGCAGGTGATTAGAATGCCTACAAGTCGGCATGCAATTGAGAGCTTAGAAAGTTCAAAAGTGTTACATCGCGTGAACCCTTAAACTGGACCACTCGAATGTTAAGAGCCACCTATACTGAATCCCTGCACTAAATAGGTAGAACTGCGAAACACACCGTGTCTGCAAACAAGAGGAAAAGTGGTCTAATGGGAATAACAGTCAGTGGAGAAAAGCTGTCCTGGGCTCTATTAAGGTTTAGAGCATGTGAATTCCCATCTTCGGATATTCACTTGAGCAACCATTTTGCAGCGGCATATTGCACCGATATATGGAACACTTTTATGAATATAGAGAGTAAACTTATTATTTACATGCTCGTATTCCTCTGAGATAGAGTGACGTTGAAGAGGTATTCATATCCAGAGCGGGGCAAAATGTTAGTTTCTCGAAGTCATATTGGCTTATTGATTGTCCTATTAGAAACAATTATCTAAACTATAAAACTGTGATGTGATAACAGGAAGGTACATCTACTGTTATGCAATACATTCTTTCGACAATACATCACGCGAAACAATATCAAAGACTATTGCT